>OX383299.1:24755000-25291229 GCA_947523025.1 Dryobota labecula
ATTAACAAAACGTGCGGCCCGTGACATAGGGGTAAATTTGAGTAGGTTAGTCCTAGCCGCTGGCACTTCTAACAGAGCGGGGCGGCGCGCGCAGCGGCAGCGATGCCAGCACCTCAGGGTGGTGCAGCAACCCTGAAAGTACACTCGCCACGTACTTGACCAGCGCGACGTCCCTTCTTACTGCCAGCCTCGTGTACCCGGCCATGCCCAGGACAAACAAACTCGGGTACATCAGAGGATAAAAGGGATAAACCCCATACCGCTTACGATAAAGAAATCTAGCTAATTAGTTTTGTATTTTTTCCAGCATGAGGATGTATTTCACTTCATTCCATATGATTGCACTTGTTTCAAGATGACTCCTTACAAGTGCATTATACAATTTTTTTTTTTAAGTTATAAGAAGGCCTATGACTCGGTGCAACATACATGGCTCATGAGGGTGCTGGAATTGTATAAAGTAGATGCAACTCTGCGCACCTTCCTGATGTCGTGTATGGGGCAGTGGAGGACAGTCCTTCGCTATCCAGGATGTCGACATATCCAGAGGAATAGCGAGCCGATAAGGATCGAGCGAGGTATATTTCAGGGCGACAGTTTGAGTCCACTTTGGTTCTGTCTAGCCTTGAATCCTCTAAGCACACTATTGGAGGATTCAGGTCTAGGCTATCGATTGAGGAGAGGTGGTCAGGTTATATCTCACCTCCTTTACATGGATGACTTAAAACTTTTTGCCCCCAACAATTTGCAACTGATGGAACTACTGAAGGTAACCGAAACTTTCAGTAGCGCCATCAGGATGGAATTTGGTGTGGACAAATGTGCGGTCATGCATGTAAAGCGAGGGGGGATTGTAGAATCCGTGGGAACCCAACTCTCGGATTCTATACACCTGAGATCCCTCTCCCCAATCGAAACTTACAAGTATTTGAGTATGTCGGAAGCGTTAGGCATCAACGTTGCTGACATGAAACAATCGCTGAAGGAGTGCTTCTTTGGCCGCCTGAATAAAGTATTAAATAGTATTTTATCAGGCGGAAACAAGGTGCGCGCCTTCAACGGTTGGGTCATGCCGGTTTTGATGTACTCTTTCGGCATACTCAAATGGACTCAGACGGAACTTGACGTCCTGGATAGGAGGGTCCGCACATTGCTGACCGCAAATCGGATGCATCACCCACGGTCATCGGTGATGAGACTGTATATCCCGCGAAGTGTGGAGGTCGAGGCTTCTTAAATGCTAAGACCCTGCACAACCGTGAGATATGCAGTCTCAGGGAATACTTCCTAAAAACCGACGTGGGGATGCACCGAGATGTGGTCTCAGTGGACAAGGGCCTCACCCCGCTCTCCTTGGCTAACTAGAACTGGCGCAAACCTATAGTATTAGATACTAATGATCGCAGGGAAGTATGGCAGAGCAAAGAGCTTCACGGGCGCTTTTACCGGGCCCTACACGGGCCCGATGTAGACCTCTTAGCGTCCGTATCCTGGTTGCGATTCGGTGATCTCTTTGGAGAAACCGAAGGTTTTGTCTTTGCGATTATGGTCAAAGTTATGATGACGAACAACTACCAGAAATATATTGTGAAGGAGCCGCACGGTTGACATCTGTCGGGCATGCCACCGTCCGGGGGAATCAATCCGACACATTATTTCTGGTTGTTCTCGTCTGGCTAACGGAGACTATTTGCATAGGCATAACCTTGTAGCCAGGATTATCCATCAGCAACTTGCTCTGAAATACAGTCTTGTGGAATCGGAAGTACCGTACTATAGATATGTGCCCGACCCAGTTCTTGAAAATGGCCATATCACGTTGTTGCCAATAAGCCAGACATAGTGGTGATAGATCGATTAGAGCGTCGCACAATGATTATTGATATCGCGGTCCCACATGACGAGAACCTTGTGAAAGCTGAAAAAAATAAGCAGATTAAGTATCTTGATCTGGCTCACGAGGTTGTCGACATGTGGGATGTGGATACAGCAATCATTGTGCCGATAGTCGTGACGGCCAATGGCATAATAGCCAAGAGCCTCGACCATCATCTGAAGAGGCTCTTGTTAGGTGGCTGGATCAAGGGCTTGATACAGAGAGCGGTACTTCTGGACACGGCGCGTATCGTAAGGAGGTTCCTCTCTCAGGAGCCCTGACCGCCGGTAGCTTGGACCCTGTTCCCGATACCGGTGGGCTACTATTTTTTATATTTTTAAATGTTTTTATTTTTGTATGTTTTTATAGAAATATTTAAAAATGTAAATTATATGTATAAAAATGAAATAAAGGAAATAATAATAATAATATATTTATTTGCTCAAAACTTGGTATAAAAGGCCTTACAGTTTAAAATAGTACAAACATGTTTTGCCAGGTTTAGACTCAGCATTCAAATTCGTGAGTAAAAATTAAAAAAAAAAAAAAACAAAATTAAGTACTTAACTAACATTTTGTGTCAAAAAACTGTTTCAGACTATAAAAGTTATTTTGGCTTAGCCATGCACTTAATTTCCACTTAAAACAGTATCTCGTAGAATTTATAGTTGACACAGACGCAAGTGACATAGGATTTGGCGGTGTATGTGTCTCAACGGAATGATGATCAAGAGGTTGTGATAGCGTACTTCAGCAAGTCGCTGTCAAAGCCGGAAAGGAACTATTGTGTCATGAAACGGGAATTGCTTGCTGTGGTAAAGTCATTGCAGCATTTTAGCGAATATCTTCTGGGGCGGAAATTCCACTTACGAACTGACCATGCTGCACTGAAATGGCTATTGCAGTTCAAAAATCCAGAAGGACAAGTTGCAAAATGGATTGAGCTACTGCAGGAATATGACTTTGTGGTCGAAGAAGACCTTGTCCTGAAGACTGCAAGTATTGTACCAGGCATGAGGGCAAGGAAGTGGTACCTGTAAGAATGCTCAGGACAGACCTCAGCAGCGAGTGGATGGAAAGTCTACAACGTGCACAGCAGGAAGATTCAGATATTAAGCCGATTCTAAAGTGGATGAAGGCCAGAGCTCCTAAGCCCAGGGAGAGCGACGTCTCAGCGACGAGTTCGATCACAAAAAGCTATTGGGCTCATTGGGACAGCTCGGCGATTCAGGATGGAGTCCTGTGCCGTAAATGGGAAAATGCTCGGGGAAACAGCTGTCATTTGCAAATAATTGTCCCTCAAGCTCAAGTACCGGATATTCTACAGCTGTAACAAAATGGTTGTTCAGGAGGTCATCTGGGAGAAAAACGGACTCTACTGAAGATACGAGAACGGATTTACTGGGTCCACTGTCGGGACGATGTCGAGGACTGGTGTCGCAAATGTACAAGTTGTGCAGCTGTAAAGGGACCTCAGACTCGTAGTAGATGTACATTGAAATTTTACAATATTGGTGCCCATGGGAGAGGATAGCCCTTGACGTTGCGGGACCGTTTCCGGAGAGTGAAAGTAGTAACAAGTACCTATTTCATTTTTGTAATGGATTACTTCACTAAGTAGCCGGCAGTCTTCGCCATTCCAAACCAAGAAGCTTCAACATTTGCAGATAAGGTGGTTCATGGTCTTCTGCCGTTTTGGAGTACCCTTGGAGATTCACAGCGATCAGGGAAGGAATTTTGAGTCCCAAATATTTCAAGAAACTTGCCGAGTAATGGGTACTCATAAAACGAGAACAACTTCTTACCACCCACAATCGGATGGAATGGTGGAACGATTTAATCAAACATTGGAGAGACCTGGCAAAGGTTGTGGAAAATCGGCAACTAGATTGGGACAAGCACATACAACCGTTTTTGTTGTCATATCGTAGTGCTGTTCACGAAAGTACATCGGTGACACCAGCTTTCGCAAACTTTGAAAGAGAATTACGATTGCCTGCAGACCTGATCACTGGAATACCACCTGATATCCCACGCATTATAACCGATTATGCGAATGACTTGCGGAACAAAATGAACGAAATTTATGAGCACGTCAGACAATCGGGCTAGCAAATGTCTGAAAAATGAAAACTCGTGATGACCACAAAATGAACAATAAAGGGTTCGAACGAAGGTTCATTAGTGTGGTTGCACAATCCAGTCCGCAGCAAAGAGAAATCCCCTAAGCTTCAAGCTAAATGGGACGGACCGTACCGGATTGTGACAAAGATCAATGACCGAACCTACCGGATACAGAAAGGTGCAAGAGGTAGTCCTAAGATCGTCCATGTGGATCGACTCTCGATTAATGCTGCTTTCGTTATGCAGAAAAGAGCCTTGAGAACTATGCTTCGCATTAAACAAACGGAGTCTTGTAGAGATCATTTTAAGAACCTGCACATTCTTACAGTACCATATACAAGGCCTCTATATTCTGGTCCTGCTTGGTCATTTTACTAAAATATTCATAAGTTTGAGACAGAAGAACAGAGACTTATCAGAATAAAAACGCGAAGAAAGGATCTACCCAATTTCATACAGCCTAAACTTAATGTCGTTAAACATGCCTCAAAAGTGCAATCAGTAAATATGTACAATAAATTGCCTGTACAATTTAAAAACTCTATGAATCCAAACGAATTCAAGAGAAAATTCAAATCAACAATGATTTGAATTTTCTCTTGAATTCGTTTGGATTGAGGAAGTGTTATTACAGCAATGAAGAGTTTCTCAAAGATAATAGTAGTTCGAACTAATATGTGATTATATTTTAAAGACTTACAGGTGTCCAACATTCTACCATGACATTACATGTTAATGAATTTTATTGACCTACATTTAAAGAAATGTAGGTCAATAAAATTCATTAACATGTAAAAAAAATACACCTAATTCATTACCTAATTCATTATCAATTTTAATTCAATTCAAAGGAATTGAATTAAAATTGATAATGAATTAGGTAATACTAAGTTAAATTATTGTGATTAATATTAAGATTCATAATGTTGTGACCAATGTGGAATGTAGTGTTTGTTTTTTTTTTTTTATATGTTTATATTGAATTTTTTTTTTATACTGGATGAATTTTGAATTTAAATAGAATGTTGGTGATTATTTAAATTATTGGTAATAAATTATTGACATAAAATTATGTATTAGTGATATTGATTTAAAATGTGTAATGAATTTTAATATATTAATATAATGTGTTTTTTTTAGTTAATTTTTATTATTTTCTTTACTTAATTTATTAAATCAAATCAAATCAAATCAAAAATGTTTATTTATTAGGTTATGGTACAATAGATGTTATAAATATTGGTTCCAGCATACCCTGCCATAGTATGGCGTACAAATATTTCCAAAAACAAAACCTTTTATTACTAATCTACTAATAATTATGAATAATAATGAATTAGAGAATAAAATATGAATGCATAATTGTTAATTAATTGTATTGTATTGATTGTATTGTAGTAATAATATTAATTATTAATGAAATTATGTCGTTTTTGCATATAGCGGAATTAAAGGTTATTTTTACTTTATTATATTATTAATGATTTATCCTCTAAGTATTCTTGAACACTGTAATAATTTTTTTCTAATAATAGTCTGAACAATACCCTTTTGAACAACGGCAATGGCAAATCTTGAGTACAATTTGGCAAATGGTTATATATAATAATTGCCATGCAGTAAGCATTTCTTTTAAATAGCATGTGTTTTATTTGGGGTAGTTTCAATTTGTCTTTGTGCCGTGTTCTACTATTTATTCTGTAACTGCTTTTTTCGAATAAATTATATTTTTTTTTTACAAAAATGGATATTTCAAAAATATAAAGACATGGTAAAGACAGTATTTTATGCTTTTGAAATAAAGTTTTACAGCTATCTAAAAAGTGGGCTCCACACATTGCCCGGATGCATTTTTTTGTCCTTTAAAAACTCTTTGCACGTCTACTGAGTTTCCCCAAATAATAAGACCATATCTGAGAGCAGATGCTACATAAGCATGGTAAGCAACCATTGCGGTATTGAGATTAACCGTTCGTATTTTATCACTGTAATATTTTTCAACACAATGTATTTTGTTATGAAATTAATGACTGAATGACTGGTGCGTTATTATGGGGCTGATAATGGTCGGGACGAGCATATCTTAGGAGGGGGCAGTGTTGCGCGCCACAATTAATGCCTGGTACCGTACCACTAGCGCCATCTAGTATAGAGTAGCAGAACTAGTAGAGCACTAGAGCCATCAAGTTTCAAGTAGCAGAACTAGATGCTTCCAGAAAGTTCGATGCTAGAACTTTCTAGAACTGTCGACATCTGGTCAGTCGGGGCCGGTATGTACTCGAACATTGTAGATGTTTCTACAGTAGAAGGTTCTGGAACTATCTAAGGACTATATAAGGCCAGTATGGACCCCAACCCGACACAGTCACAGTACGATACAAGCGATCTTCGAGTGCGACTTAGTGATTAGTAGTGCAGTTGTGTTTTATAATTAGTGTTTTCGAGTTGTTATCATCTTTGTTTAATTAAAGTTTCATTTTTGGTTTTTAAATCAGTAGTTTTTATTGTCACAAACTGCAAGCTCGTAACAATATTATGCTATTTCAGTCAACTTTCAACAAAGCAATGCAAATCTGATTTCTATTCCCAAGAATTGATATTTTTTGTGCTTCTTTTTCAGGGTTCCGTACCAAATTGCTAAAAAGGAACCAAAACACATTGTAAAAACCAAACACATACCAAAATGGTAAAAAGGAACCAAAACACAAACCACAACCACGTCACAGCCACACCCCGATTTTTAAATCGCAGGGTGGCTCGATTCAGGTGTCCGGGAGTGTAATTAAGTTAGACCTCTTCTGTCGTATAAGGTTATGATAAAAATAAATATCTATGGTTAAGAGACTGTATATGAGGAATCCCGTGTGTTTACAATTACAATATACTGTTATATTATATTAGTGATAGGTGTTCGTCAGGGATAATCTGTAAGAAAGACAATGAGAAACATTCAATGTATCAGTGTGGTGCCATTACATTAGTGTATATTATGCAGGAACGCAGGCCTTCAATAATTCACTAGAAAAGAGCTGGTGGACCTCGACACCGGGCTGCAGACAGTCCAGGGAGGCTATGCTAGTCTTAGATGGTAAGCTAACCAGGCGTTTATTACCCCTGGACAGGACCGGCCTGTGCCTGGTAACGGGTACCATCACGGGACACTGCTCGCTAAACAAACACTTCCACACATTAGGCATAACGGACAATCCTCAGTGCAGTGCTTGCATGGAGGCTAAGGAAACCGTCGCGCATGTGCTCTTTGAATGCACAGGCGTCATCCAGATAAGAACAGAAAACCTTGGGGCACCCAGATCTTTCACAGATGTCTAAACAGACCGGGAGATGTAATTTACTTCTGAAGGGAGGTGGGCTGGTTAGAATTACCACTGATGGCCGCCATGACCCATGTATAGTAGTCCACCTGAAGGACTAAGAGCAGAAACCAAACCCTTTATCATATAACATAGAACTGTACGTCGCTTGCTCCCGCGTCACCAGTCCTGCCTCTCTGTACATTTTGACTGCTGTGACCAAAACTACAAACGTATTGTTCGTGGGGAGTTTATTAATATGTGGCTGGTATTTTAGTATATTGTGGTGTTTTACGACTTCTACGCGAACGAAGTCGCGGGCTGAAGCTAGTAAGTAATAAAAAGGAATAATGGAACCCAGGAGACAGCACGTAAAGCTTAATAGTTGGCTGTTAGAATGCGTTATTAGAGAATACCTTGATCTGCGTCGGGAAGGGGAACCGCTTGGTGGACTGGCACATGCTGTTGAAGAAGATGTCGAGCGGGTCGGGATGCGAGGGCGCGGCGGGGGCGGCCGTCGTGGCGGGCGTGGGCGCGGGGCCGGGCTCAGCGCAGGCGCGCTTGGCGGACTGGGCCTTGCACAAGTAGTCCAGCTTGCGATCGATCACGGTCAGCTGCGAGCAGTTCTTGCGCTTGGGCGCCGACTCCGCGTCCGACTCTGAGTCGCTCGATGAGTGCTCGGCGTGGCCGTTTTCGGCGGCCTGCTGGGGCGCGGGGTAGCTGGGCGAACCCGCCGGCTTCTTGCGGTTGCTCATGTACGGCTGCAGGAATTGCATCAGCCCCATGTACTTCCACGGGTAGTTCTTCTTGGCGGGGTTGGCGGGGTCTTTAGCCAACATCTCGCTCTGTCTCTTGAGCGCGTCGCGATAGCTGTCTCGCAGCTTTTTCCACTTCAGCTTCACCTCTTTCACTGAAAGGGTTTAAAAAAGTCACTAGTTTATTAAATTTGTCAGTTTCTTATGCTGCTAGTGAAGATACCTGATTAATCGGAGAAACTGACCACCTAGCTACACACGCAGCAGCACAGCACTACACAATGTTTACTGTGCTGAATGAAGACAATGTGAAAACAGACGAGAAAACACTAACGACATGCAGAGAGGAATGTATCCCGCATATATGCACCACGTGCAGATGAGGGAGATGCATGGGGGTGACGTCACAGAGAGGAGCCTGAGTCCCAGCACCCCCGGGGGTGCTGGACGGAAACACTATCGACTGACTGATTACTAGGCTGATTATGTTTGCTATGAGTTACGACTGTTGGCCCTCCTTTCTTTACACTGTTTACTGCGTCGAATACCGAAACCTACCTATATGTTTGGTGCAGCGCTAGAGTACAGACCAACTGAGATCAACAGATCACTTGCAGTGAGTATTTCAGAGCTATGAACTGTGTGAAACATGATAATTATGACTAGGTACCGAGATAATGACTAATAGAGAAGTATATGCAAGAAGACATTTTGCGCCGACCCCAAAATAATTGCAATAAGGGCCAAAAAATGAAATGGATTAGAGAGAATTATACTGTGGTACAATGCAATGAGTATTCTTAGAAGGTAGTCTAAGAATCTGTACCAATAATAAAGATGAAGAGTTTGTTTGTTTGAACGCGCTAATCTCTGGAACTACCACTCGGATTTGAAATTTTTTTTTTATATTTTGATATAACAGACAATGCTACAGCCCAATTCTTGAGAAAGGTCATAGGCCAGGGTTTTCCAATCTTTTTCATACTGCGACTCCCTTTACATGTTTTAATTTTTTTGCGACTCCCTTGTAAAAGAAAATACCTGCGTGTACCTCTAGAATCTAGAGTCTAGCAGCTAGACTCATTAAAACAATCCAGCTAAACTCTAGCTAGAATATTTTATACAAAGAAAACTCCAAATGATGTAGAATTTTACTAACTTTTATTTACTTACAAAAAACACTATTTGCTAGGCTACGTTTGGCGGACGAGTATTATAAAAATGTGGCAAGTGCACTTAATAAAAAGGTTCATATCCACAAATTAATTGTTTAGCTAATCTGTCGGTGTAGGTACCTGTTACTGTTAGAAATCAAATGTTATCTATATAATGATATTTTTCTTATCAGGTTTAAAGTATTATTTTAAAATTTTTAGTTCTTTTTAGTAACAAAAACATAATAAAAGCTTGTTTTCAATAAGTTTTTTTTCTTTCTTTTAATTTTAATATTAGTATCTATAGATAGTATGGATAAAGTATGAAGAGTATGGATTATAGTTTATTAAAGTAGGTGTTATAGTATACTAGCTTTTGCCCGCGGCTCCGCCCGCGTGGATGTCGGTTATCGCGTAAAAAAGTAGCCTATGTCCTCCATATCCCAGGCTATATCTCTGCCAAATTTCATGACCATCGGTTCAGCGGTTTAAGCGTGAAAACGTAACATACAGACAGACAGACAGATAGACAGACAGACAGACAGAGTTACTTTCACATTTATAATATTAGTATGGATTGTAGTATGGAGTATGGATTAGTATGGATAAGCCATATGATATTAGCTTTCTGTGTTTAATTTTATTATTATTAATTTCTTCCATATGAAATTTTGCTGGCCCAAGAATTCCTGGCGCCCTAGGTGAAGGCACTATAATAATAATAATAATAACGTTTCTATTGCCAACTATTTTAACCTACCTATTTATAAAGTTATGATTTGATACTAATGGTTATCAGATATTAGCCATGCACTACATATAAAAGTTTCGTTAAGTTTATTAAGTTCACTAACCATGAGCAATTGAGCATTTTATCATTTAAGTTGTTTTAATTCATTATTTTATGACATCATAAATGATATTAATTGTTATTGATTATTTTTATTATTTAGTAGTTAAGTAATACCCACCTAGTACGTATTTACCATACAATAGTAGCATTAAATGTCTTATTTACATTACATTAGACCCTTGTATTTATGTCTGTCACATAGTATCACGGTGGGCGGTTAAGTTTATTTTTTTATTGAAGTTTGGCATTTGAGTTTCGTTATGATTTATTTTATAAATTTTATGAGCACCATGTGTTTGGATAGTTATACTGTTATTCCATAAACTTACCTATTTGTATTATTTTAGACATAAGTAGACATGAACAGCTATACCTAACATTTTGTCATGTAAGATTACTTTTTTTGTGACTAAGTATTTTCAAGGCAAGTTAAAGTACTGCGTCCTTTGGTGGGCGGTATGTCCAAATTGAATACAACATTTTACTTTTACATAGGCGTACTGCACACATACATTAAAATCTCATTTCATACAGTCCACTCATATATCTAATAATTTTATCTATAGTTTTTACACCTGTCATGTACTTTGATAGCTGTCGTTGGATTGATCTCTTCTAATTAAATATTCTACGAGTACAGACGTAAAAGTAGTTTTTTTTTTTCAACTAACGAATAGATAAAGACCCTTATTTTCCTAAACATTTCCTTGGCGAAAGAGAACTGGCGCAAACCTGCAGTACTTGATACCAACGATCGTAGGGAAGTATGGCAAGGCAAAGAGCTTCACGGACGGTTTTTCCGGGCCCTCCATGGGCCTGATGTAGACTTTTTAGCATCTATATCCTGGCTGCGTTTCGGCGACCTCTTTGGGGAAACCGAAGGTTTTGTCTGTGCGATTATGGATGAAGTTATCATGACGAATAATTATCGGAAATACATTGTGAAGGATGGTACGGTTGACATCTGTCGGGCATGCCACCGTCCCGGTGAATCAATTCGACATATTGTTTCCGGTTGTTCTCGTCTTGCTAACGGCGAATATTTGCACAGACACAATCTAGTGGCTAGGATTATTCACCAGCAACTAGCCTTGCAGTACAACCTTGTGGACTCCGAAGTACCATACTACAGGTATGTGCCCGACCCAGTTCTCGAGAATGGTCATGCCACATTGTACTGGGATCGATCTATCATCACAGACAGGACTATTGTAGCCAACAAGCCTGATATTGTGGTGATAGATCGACGAGAGCGCCGTGCAATGATTGTTGATATCGCTGTCCCTCATGACGAGAATCTCGTGACAGCTGAGAAAGATAAAAAAATCAAGTATCTTGACTTAGCACACGAGGACAACCTCGTGTGCTAAGTCAAGATACTTGATTTTTTTTATCATGTGGGATGTCGACTCTGCAATCATTGTACCGATAATTGTTACGGTTAATGGCCTAATAGCGGAGAGCCTCGACCACCACCTCAGGAGGCTCTCATTGCGCGGCTGGATCAAGGGCTTGATTCAGAGAGCAGTACTCCTAGACACGGCACGCATAGTGAGGAGGTTCCTCTCTCTAGAGCCCTGACCATCGGCTTGGACCCTGTTCCTGATGCCGATGGGCCACTATTTTTTATATTTTTTATATTCAAATATATAAAAATGTAATTTATATATAAGTATTAATGAAATAAAAGATAATAATAATAATAATTTATTTCAGACTTACGTCCATAAATTTGTTAGTGATCTGGCGCTTAAACTCAAACTCAAATTATTTATTTCAATTAAACCATTTACAGGCACTTTTGAATTGTCAAGGAGTCGGTCAGTAAGAAAATTGAAGCTACATGCCCATTCCAAAGCGTAGGTACCTATGGAAAAGAACGGGCAAGAAAGTCTATGGACACCCTTTTAAATTAAATTGTTACAAAAGTATTCGTTACATCTATAATATTGAATTAATAACTAAATGTGAGAACGATGTAAAAATAAAAATAATAAAAACTTACACGTTAAAAGCGTCCAGAGTAGGTACAACAAATAGAAACAAAATAAAAAATAAGAAAATAACCCGTGGCAGTTAAGAGATGACCAGTCCCAACTGACGGTGCCCGTTCACGAACATGATGCATGGATTAGCACCATTCAGCTCAATCAATTTGAAGGGAGCTAAATGATCCAACACACACGCCACCATCAGCGAGACATCTAAGTAAGCATGACATACAAAAAAAAAAAAAAAAAAACTCTCAGTCGCCAGGGCACATTCAAGTCAATGAAAGACATATTACCTGGTCAATGGTAGCTCTATAGTACATAGGACTCACACCTGTGCTATGCAATTATATAATACAAAGGAGATTGAGTTTATACAATGCAAAGATAGTCTTACACTCTTCAGCAGCTCCAATATTATTGTCAAATGTTAATTAATGAATTAGCTGTGGTTGTGCAGCAGGACCAGTATTCAGCCAAGCATTTTTATCAGCGATGTAATCCCCCAACTTATAATATGCCTTCCTGCATAGTGTGCGTTTCATACAAAATTTTAATTTAGTCTCATTCAGTTGAAATATGTGGGGAGGAATTTTATTGTAACATTTTAAACAGTACCACATGAAAGATGAGTCTACTTTAGCCAGTCTGAAACCTGGTTGAACTAATAGGTCCCTATTTCTAGTACTATAATTATGTCTTTCACCTCTTTTTCTAAAAAGATATAAATTTTTCCTTACGTACATGATGTTTTCGTAGATATATTGACAAGGTACCGTCATGATATTAAATCCTTAAACAGTTCCCTTAGAGAATCGCGCCTGCGGAGATTATATATGGCTCTGATGGCTCTTTTCTGCAGAATAAAAATAGACTCGATGTCTGCAGCCCGTCCCCAAAGTAAAATACCGTAAGAAATTATAATAAGGAAGTAATTGAAATAGACTAGCCTCGCGGTATCTACATCAGTAAATTGACGGATTTTTCTGAGAGCATATGCTGCTGAACTTAGCCGTCCTGCAAGAGATGTTAAATGAGGACCCCATTGTAGTCTTGAATCGAGCGTGATCCCCAGGAAAACAGTTTTATCGACGAATTCTAGTTTCTCTTGATTCTATACTATCTCATAATCACAACTTTTGACATTTGGTAAAGAAAATTTTATGCACTTGGTTTTTTTCCCATCTAATACTAAATTATTAGCAGTAAACCAATTTTGGACCTGCAGTAGACCGTTATTTACGTCGTCAAAATTTGTAGCACGCGTTTATCTACTTTAAAAATTAAGGAAGTATCGTCAGCAAATAACACCATTTGTGGTTGATTTTTTAATAAATTATATATATATATACTAAAAAAAGGAAAGGACCCAATATCGAGCCTTGTGGAACACCCATTTTTACTTTTAAACCGAGTGAATTGATACTTTTATTTGAACTTGCTGTTGTCTATCATTTAAATAAGATTTTACTAAACTAAGTGCAAGTTTTCCAAGTCCGTAATGCTCAAGTTTCAAAAGTAAGGTTTCGTGATCGACGCAATCAAATGTCTTGGAGAGGTCACAAAAGATTCCTATGGCGTCTTGGGCCTCTTCCCACGCGTTAAAAATGTGTCTCATGCCCGGTTTCTGAAGTTCTCAGATAAACTCTCATTAGCTATTGGTTCAACAAAGTTATGTATAGGATAAACGTCGGTTAACTGTCACTGCGTTTCTGAATACGCAACTAACCATTCAATAACTATGAAACCGATAACTACTTCCTTCATTGCCGCTAGACGGGTCTGTATAAAAGATCGCGTCTAAAATTGATTTTATTATTTTAATTCGTCTTTAATACTGGTTTTATTTGTAATAATATTTTTATCGAGGGTAAATAAGTGGTTTTACACTGTTTTAGTAAAAAAATATGATTTAAGTCGTTATACGTAATATGATGTATGTGTTACAGGCGGATGAATGAACGACATCATTGCCAGTTTTTTTATAAAACGAAACGTTAACCTTACTTCTTTCTGCT
Organism: Dryobota labecula; assembly: GCA_947523025.1. Taxonomy (NCBI): domain Eukaryota; kingdom Metazoa; phylum Arthropoda; class Insecta; order Lepidoptera; family Noctuidae; genus Dryobota; species Dryobota labecula. The sequence continues at coordinate 24,769,083 of OX383299.1, forward strand.
TTCACTTCATTGTTTTTGTTTCATGTGGTATTATTATTGCTTTGCCGTTTGATTTTAAGTTAAAAGTCTATTAATCTTTCCAATCGTTTGTGCTTTCTATTCCATTTATGTTTTTCCATTCTTTTGTAAAATAACATGTAATGGAATCTGGAAAACGCAGTAAAAATTTTACTGAAAGAGAGAAGATGCTTCTTATCAAAGTGGCTAAAGAATTTACCGTATTCGATACCATAAGTTTCTGTGTACTGATATATTGAAAATAAACTCCAGTACTTCCAAATCAGACTCGGATGAGCTGCTACTAATTAATTATGCGAACACTTATTGTTTTCTCCTTGAATTAACTTTAATATTTAGCTTTTACTGGCAATTTAATTAAATAATACACATTTAACCTAAAAGTTGATGTATTTGGCTATGAAATGAAGCGTCAAATAAAGTTATGGAACCGATAAACGGCGCAGATTGGTCAGTTAAGTTAACTGCAGTTTAAACGGAGTTTATCTTACATTGCGGTGTTCGGAAACGCACATTCACAAGTTAACGAACCAATAGCGCTATTGAATAGATAAACCACCGTTAAAAGTTCCTCAGAAACCGGGCATCAATAATGTTAAACCGGCGTCGGTCGTGCAACGTCCTTTGGTGAAACCATACACGGTTGTTCGTGAAGGATTTTATTCGTGTTAAAATGATTGAGCATTTGATTAAGCATTACCTTTTCAAACACCTTACTGAAAACCGGCAACACGGATACGGGTCTATAATTATTGAGACACCAATAATTATAGACCCGTATCCGGGAAGACTCCTTGATCTACACACAAATTAAATATTAAGGCTAAGTAAGGCGCTATAGTCTCAATTATAGAGGTACAGACTTTAATAGACATTCCCCAAAGATCTTCGGTTAATTTGATCTTGATTTGCTTAAAAGCTTTTATTACCATTATAGGGTTAATATGCTTAAAGTTAAATTCAATCGGGCAGGCTGAAACGTTCGCCTTTATTAAATCAAAAGAGACCGAGGGCGAGGAATTTAAGGTTTCAGTCGTTTTGAGTGGGACACTGGTAAAGAAATTTACAAATTCTTGCGCAACTACTTTGTTATCGCAAATAAGACCACATGTCGTCTCCAGTGTATAGTCAGAATTATGCTTTGCTCGAGCCGGCTGAGGTGGGCTAGCGAGATCGCGAGTGGTTACCTCACGCATTTGTTGGTGTCGCTGGTTGCCGCATCCCCCTGATACGGGCGCCCTAGGCCATCGCCTAGTTCGCCTATATGAACGGGCCAGCCCTGGCGTATAATATAGAAGTGTAGCATAGAGCGGGTGTGTGTGTGCATGGTAAGTGTAGTATGATAGTGCCTCGTTAGACCAGACTTGGACATGCTACTGACGATGACGTGCTGTTGTCGAATGCTGTCGTAGGTCTTCTCTATGTATGTTTACGTCACCTACTCGTAAATAATTATAATATAATACCGAAGTGTCGTATGATTTAATAGAGGGATTGGATACGATACTGTTTATTTATTTTACAAAATATATGTTTACTTTCGCTTGGTGGTCTAGGAATCAAAATCATATTTTATTTTACACTAGCTTTAGGCCGCGGCTTCGCCCGCGTGGATGTCGGAAAAAATGTAACGGGAACGTTCTACTGGGATTGAAAGTACCCTAAGCGCACACATACTAAAAAAGCGCCTAAAATTACATCTAGTTGGGAAAGCATACTACAGTATTTTAGAATTATGAAATGACAAACAATAAACAATAATAATAATAAAATATAATAATAACAAATATTTACAGGCATTTTATAAATTAGATCATAAGACAATTTAATTCATAATTTAGTGTTTTAAATTAAATTTTAGTTTGTATGACAATTTAATAATGTTTGACAATATAATGACTCAAACTTTCGACTACGTCGATCACAATATCTTCACTACATATTATAAAACAAAGTCCTCCGCCGCGTCTGTCTGTCTGTCTGTTCGCGATAAACTCAAAAACTACTGCACCGATTCTCATGCTGTTTTCACCAATGGATAGCTTGGTTCTCGAGAAAGGTTTTAGTATATAATTTGTTAAGTTTTTGTATGAATTAACGATATTTGTTGAAGGTGTCGCAAAAAAATAAGCCGTCTGGGAGCTTTCAACGAAAACGCTGTCTAAACCCTTTGAGATATAACAAAATAATGTATGGTAGAATTATATATCTTATAAAGATCTTCAAAAAAGTCCGCGATGGCATATGTCTATCTCTTAAGGATAACATACTATATCCATTTTATTGTCTTTTTGTAGGTATTTGTTTGCCGAATTTTACTCTTGGAAATACGATTACGATAACAATACGCTATAATATCAGTAGCTATTAGCCAAATTATGTTCGTAGATAAATAAGCTAGCTACTTATGTGTATTTCAAACAGTATACAAGAATATTTAATAGAAAAACATTACTAAATACGGCGGCCTTATGATCAAAATTTGTGCATTCCAAAACTTTCGTTACTTTTTCACTGACATATCACTTTTCGATAAACTAACACTCAATACGAAATCTACACTTATTTCTCAGTAATTCTGTATAAGATTCTTCTAAGATTAAACCGTTTTCTCATTGAATCCATTACTTTACGCACGTACAACCTTGATGAATGTTTACATTAAGTACCGCGCCACACCGCCACACGACCACAGAGTACAGACAGACGTATTTAGTTTTTTTTTTTTTTTTCGTCCGTTTAGTGGTGTTCCCGCTAAAATGTCAACCGGTCAAGTATTAGTCGATTAATCGAATTCTACAGCCAGATCGTGTTGCAAGTACAAAATAAATGTCAAATATTTCGTCCAATTGCGAACGTGACCCTGAGAAAAGTTATGCACCAATGGTGTTCTTTAGATATTTCGAGCGTTTTATCAGAACAAACGGTGTATCATGCGACATTTCAGAGGATTTCGTTTTGTTTGACATTGTTGGTACTTACGTGAATTATTTGAAAATTATTATTTATGTCGCACTTTTATTTCGTGTTGTAATTTGGTACAATTGATTGCTTTAAGAATTTGAGTGAAATTTCGTATTTTGACTTTGTGTTTGTTATCTTTAGGTAAAGACTCATTCACGTTGAGAACATAAGTACTTTTATTATATTAAATCATTTGTTTCGGTTTCTATTCACATAGTGAATCACATTAAAATTAATATTAAGTTAGAATTTTGAGATATGGATAAGGACATAGGGTACTTTTTTATGCGATAACCGACATCCACGCGGGCGAAGCCGCGGGCAAAAGCTAGTGCTTGATAAATTAGAAGCTTACGGAATAAGAGGAAACGTCCTGCTGCTAATCGAATTGTATCTAAAAAACCGAAAGCAATATTTAGAAATTTCACAGGTAGATCCGAAAACTAAATACGAAAGGGTATATAGGTCACATGATAGATCAATCTTATATGGAGTACCACAAGGGAGCGTGCTTGCCCCCCCTCTATTTATACTTTACTAGCTTCTGCCCGCGACTTCGTTCGCGTGGAAGTCGTAAAACACCATAATATACTAAAATACCAGCCACATTTTAATAAAACTTCCCTGAACACTACGTTTGTAGTTTTGGTCACAGCAGTCAAAATATACAGACAGTCAGGACTGGTGACGCGGGAGAAAGCGACGTACAGTTCTATGTTCTATGGTAAAGGGTTTGGTTTCCGCACTTAGTCCTTCAGGTGGACCATTGAACATGGGCCATGGCGGCCATCAGTAGTTATTCTAATCAGCCCACCTCCCTTCAGAAGTTAATTAGGTCTCCCGGTATGTTTAGAACATCTGTGAAAGATCAGGGTGCCCCGAGGGTGTCTGTTCTAATCTGGGTGACGCCTGTGCATTCAAAGCGCACATGCGCGACGGTTTCCTCAGCCTCCATGCAAGCTCTGCATAGAGGATTGTCCGATATGTCTATTGTGTGGAATTATTGTTTGTTTAGCGTGCATTATCTGAATTTGAGACTTCAAGTATAGGTGCACGATTCCAATTATACTTGAAGTCTCAAATTCAATTAATAAATTAATTTAATTTATGTAAACAAAGGGGATAACATAACAAAAAAATATCTTCGTAATGGTAATTCACATAAAATTGCGAAAAAAGAGGTTCTATTTTCTTTTAAGTACTGATTTTAAGAAATAATAATTAAAAAGTAATCATACCGTCATAATTTTTATAAATTTTCGGTTTTAAACAAAGTTATTAATAAAAGGAGATTTTCTGGTATAAAATATTTTATGATACTGGTAACATTGCAGGAGATCCAAACGTTTTCAAAGGAGATGTTTCAAAATGTATGGAGCCCCGGCCTGGTCTTTGTAAAGTCAAAGTCAAAGTCAAAGTCAAATAATTTATTTCAAATAGGCACGAAGATGCACTTTTGAACGTCAAAAATTACATGAATAGTTAATTGATTCTAGTTGCGCCTTCCAAAATGTAGTTATGTATGGAGAAGAATGGGCAAGAAACTCCATACTTACTCTTTTAAAATGTTAACAATAGTTTGTATACATTAATTAATATTTATAGGTGAAGACTATGTACCTAGAATAAAAAAATAAAAAATATAAAAAAATTCATCAAAATTACTTACCACAATTGGTAAAAAGAATGAAAAGTGAAGTAATAACAGAAAAATTAATAAATGCGATAGGTACATGGTGCTCACATATTTACAAACATTGTATATGATTTCCCAAAAAAAATAAAAAATAAAAACAACATATAATAAGTCAGTGTGTGAGTTAAAATATTAATCACAGAAAATAAAATTAATATCATAAAAATTATAAATTATACAGTTAAATTAGCAACCAGTTTGATTTTGTCTAGACTCTAAATTGTCCTATGGAGCAGGACCAGCATGTTTCCAAGCATTCTTATATAATCCTCTAATTTGTAATATGCTTGTTTACAAACTGTACTTTTAATATGAGTTTTAAATTTTCTTTCATTTAATTGTAATATATCAGAAGGTATTTTATTGTAACATTTAACACAGTACCCCATAAAAGATGTATGTACCTTAGATAATCTGAAAAATGGTTGATCTATTTTATCTTTATTTCTAGTATTAAAATTATGCCTATCACTGATTTTATTAAAAATATGTAGATTTTTTCTTACATACATAATATTTTCATAAATGAATTGGTACACTATACTAAATAATGGGGAAACACAATTAAAACAGTTTTCAACCATCCAATTACTTTAAATTGGCTTTGTTTGGTAGTAAAGCACAATAATGTACACTTGGAATTGCAACACAAAACAAAAACCCGTCATGGCGGTAAACTGTCATGTTGATTGATTACTGACGTTCGACATGTTTATTTCTGTCATATTACATTGTCAAAGAGAATCTTACGTTATTCGTAGTTATAGTCATTTGTAATATTTAGATCTAGTTGTGGTTTGTATATAAAGTACAGTCCAGTTGACCTGCGAGATGCCATGAAAAATATCTTTTAAGATTTTTACATATAGCATAAATGTACAGAATACATTCAATCGTCGAAATATTAACTCAGACAACAACAATGTAGCGATTTTTTGATTTACAGTTCACGATCTATGGTATACTGTCATTGTTTTTTAACCACATAGTAACTAAATTGGCGAGACGCCATATTGAAAGCCAATAAAAATAATTGATAAATATCAAATGATTACTAGAAAAATATGCGTTTATGCAATTTATCTGTATTTTTCCCAAATCCCTAGGATTTTTCTCGATTTTTCGAAGTACTGTACATATACTGGGCCGGTTTTGAAACATCTCCTTTTAACATCTTCAACAACACTAATATTACAACTCTCATAAATAGATTCATATTTAATAGCATATCTAGCCACATTTTGGATGAAAACGGCTATAAACTGTTTCGATTGGAAATCGATTTTGGGACGCCTACGTCTAGCACTGGGCTTAAAAGGGCTGATTATGACTATCATATACCGTGCCTCCGATACACTACAAAAAACATTGTTTGGCAACGGTATTTTGTTTGCATAGTTCTTATAATTAATTCACTTAAATTTTATCGATAATTATTTACAAAAACATTTAATGATAAAATGTTTTGCACCACTGTCCTGTCATTTTGACAGTGACATTTCTTGACATTACTTTGTTTACATAAATTATCTGAATTAGAGGTATAGTCGTTTCCTATAGAGAAGAGCCGGCAAGAAACTCCACGGTTACTCTTTTAAAAATAATTGGCTTTACAATATTAAGAAATAACAGTGATAATAGGCATGGGAGGACAGTGTAGGCCTTTCAATAATTACCAGGTACTTAACAAAATAGAAAAGTGCCAACAAATCTACACTCTACTAGGCCTACAACGTTCTCACATTCACGAAATAAAAAATAATTTAAGTATGTATATAAAAGATTAAGGACATGATTTCAATTACAACTACAGTAACATATCTGAATAAATATCATGTCCACAAAAACCAGTAATAAATAATTGGAATTCGATTTGTAGGTAAATAATGTCAAATAATGAAGAGATTATGTCAAGGAAGTATGTAAAAAATAAAATTGAAAAATCTAAATAAACATTGTTATTTGGGAGCAGTTAATAGATATTTACATAGTTATGTTATTTATGAGGTACCAGGGAAGCCACATGTGCAGAAGGAATTATTGCCAAATTTCCTTGTCTTCAACGTAGTCTTTTTATCTTATAATATGCTTTTTAGGGTTCCGTACCAAAATGGTAAAAAGGAACCCTTATGGTGTGACTCAGTCTGTCTGTCTGTCTGTCTGTCACAGATGAATATCTCAAGAACTACTGATGCTATCAACTTGAAATTTAGAATAGTTTTAGATGATGTTTGCCCAACTATTTTGCAAATAAGAAAGAAACAAAAAAGTGTTTATTTTTATTGCAACAGGGACTGAAAGGTGGTCTTCAAAATTCGAAATATAGCTACTAGGGCATGTGGGGTATCATATGAAAGAGCGCTGTTTGCACATTCTCAAACATTTTTCTTTTTTCTTTAGGCCGCATAGTTTTCGACTTTTGATGAAAAATGTAAAAAAAAATACCGTTCTCCCCCTTATCTCCGAAGTTTGCATAGAGAAAAATCTGAAATTATTCTATACATAAATTACAGGAAAAATAAAATTATGTCTCTAAATAGCACACTTTTTCAGAAATTAACAAAAATTACATTAGTTCCTTTATCTGTCAAAATAGATGGCGCTGACCTAATACTGCAATATTCTACACCGCAGTGTTAAAATTAACTGACGAATAAAGGCCTCGCCGATGAAAATTTTAAAACATTTCGCGGTTCACAACCAAAATATCCTCCTTCCTACCTACTTGCAGGTTGCTTTGGGTGAAGCAAGTTGTAGTTTTTTCTGGGCACATAACTATTTAGGTCCTACTTATACGAATGAAGCTATATATGATGGTACGGAACCCTCGGTGCGCGAGTCCGACTCGCCCTTGACCGGTTTTTTGATAAGGACACGTTTGATGAGGGTTTTGAACTTTCCATCGCTAAGTTCTGTAACCGACTTTAGCAACTTGTTATAAAAGCGGATACTGTTTATAAGAAATGATTTGTTAATTTTAGTTAATCTGAATTTGGGTATCACAATTTCATGTTTACTACGTGTATTTATATTATGGAAATCGCTTCTTATTTTGAAAAGTCCTAAGTTTTGCGAACATACAAAATACTTTCTAAGATGTAAAGAGATGACAAAGTTAGTATATCAATTTCTTTGAATTTATTTCTAAGGGACTCACCAGGACCCATTTTTTAGGTCGCGCGGATTGCTCTCTTTTGTAGAATCTCTTTTGTGAAAATGGAATCTACGTCAGCTGCCGATCCCCACAGCAGAACGCCATAAGACATAATACTGTGGAAATAAGCAAAGTATACTAACCTAGCTGTGGCTATATCAGTTAACTGCCTTATTTTTCTTACTGCATATGGAGCTGAACTTAATCTACCTGAAAGAGCTCTAATGTGGGCATTGCATTGCAATTTCGAATCTTAAGTAATTCGTAGAAATACAGTTTCCGTAATAGCATCTAGTTTCATGCCATCAAGTTTTAAATTTAGACCCACTTGAGGTACATTTGGTAATGAGAACTTAAGACATTTAGTTTTATTCGCATTAAGTAAAAGATTATTAGCTGCGAACCATTTTGAAAGAACAGACAGACTATCGTTGACATGTAAGACATCCGTGTCTTTTCTTTCTATTTTAAAAATTAGAGATGTGTCATCAGCAAATAGAATTATATCCGATAAGTTAGCCATCATGTAAGAAAGGTCATTAATATAAACTAGAAATAGAAAAGGGCCAAGAATTGAACCTTGAGGCACGCCCATCTTAACTAGAGACCCCGAGGACGTCGCCTCGTTAACGTGTACTTTTTGCTGCCCGTTTGATAGATAGGAAAGAACAAGATCGGCAGCTTGTCCACGAATTCCGTAGTGGCGTAATTTACAGATGAGTGTGTTGTGGTCAACGCAGTCAAACGCTTTTGAGAGGTCACAAAAAATGCCAATTGGATCCTGGGACTTCTCCTACTATTCCAAAATGTGACTGATGAGTTTTACTCCTGCGCCAGTCGTCGACCTACCCTTCGTGAAACCAAACTGGCGACTATGTAAAATCCCATTTGAGTTAAAATGTGACAACATCTGGTCTAGCATGATTTTTTCATAAATTTTACTCAATGCTGGTAGCACAGATATCCATTCTTGCATACTAATATTATTAATGTGAAAGTAACTCTGTCTGTCTGTCTGTATGTTACGTTTTCATACCTAAACCGCTGAACCGATCGTCATGAAATTTGGCAGAGATATAGCCTGGAATATAGAGAAGGACATAGGCTACTTTTTTACGCGATCACCGACATACACGCGGACGGAGCCGCGGGCAAAAGCTAGTAGGTCTAGTAATTAAAAGGATCACTCTTACTTCCCGATTAAAAAATTGGTAATACTTTACTATGTTTCATTAAGTCTGGAAACGTATCGCTGTCCAAACATTGATTAAATATTCCTGTTAGGACAGGCGCAATTGTGTCAATGATATCTCCAAGAACTTTAACGGAAATCCCCCTTAAGTCTTCAGTGTTTTTCATGTTAAGTAAGACTTTTGAATGCTTTTTTAATTGTGTCAATAGAAATGGGCTTGTATTCAAAACTTGGAATATCTTGGTTAGAAATAATAATTTTGTGACTTATTAATTTAGATTTAGCTTGAGCGCAGACTCTTTTAAATATTTTAGAATAGTTCCTGACATAATTATGAAGGATTTGATCAAAAGTCAATGATTTTTCGTGGTACAAATTATATAAAGGGTCTCTGCTTTTTCTAATACCAGCAGTGGCCAATGGGCCACTGTTGGTATTAGAAAAAGTTACAATAAATGCTAAACCAAAATTTAGTGAATGCACTAAATTTTGGTTTAGCATTTATTGTAAGTTTTTTTAATGGACTCGCTTTATCGAACTCATGGCATACTGTAGAAAATAATGTACCATAGTTTATATTGGGGTCTTGTGAATCAAAACTAGCTGTTGAAAGAGTGCTCAAAACATTATTTTTAAACATTTTCAATTTATTTTTTGTGAGTGGTCTTAATTTAATAGTTTTATCTAAGTGTAACTTTTTATGTAAGTCAAATGATACAAGTTGACCAGTATGGTCAGACCTGATGCCAGTAATTAAGGACGATTCTTTTATTTTACAATTAGTAAATACATTGTCTATGCATGAAGCTGAGGTTGCTGTTATTCTAGTCGCTTCATTAAATATACATTTTAAATTGAATGATTTAAACAATGATATTAACTTACATTTGTCTGGTGAATTAACTAATAGATCAATATTTAGGTCACCACAAACGAAAACTAATCTATTATCTTTAAAAAGTTTAGCTAATATTTCTTCCATAATTATTAAAAATGATGACAAGTTTGAGGCTGGTGGTCTATAAACACATAAGAAAGCACGGCCTTCAACCTCTGCACATGCTACCTCACATATGCGATCAACAGAGCAAGCAGTGATATCCTTCCTTTCCTTATGTCTGAAACAACTATTGCATAATATCAAGGTCCCACCCCCTATTGAGGACCTGTTGTACGCACTGACACCATTAACTATGTCCCTTTTAGATAACTCGGACTGTTTCCAATTAAAAGAACTACTGCGAACTCATTGCACTGATAATGCGTGGTAGTCGTGAGGTGAACAATAATACATTCACAGAGTATTAAAGATTGACTCGTTGGTGCGAATACTTAGCCATCTCTGGCATATTTTCAGAACATTATTATATTGAAAAAACACAGGTACACAAAGCTCCATTAAGTCCTTACCCCCCCAAAAGACATGTGCGTTCAAATCCGTGATAGGCCCAAGTTGGTTTTTGTATTTTGCAAAAACATGTTATTACAATTAATGTATTTTATTGTGAATAAATAAGTATTTTCTGTTTTAAATATTGTTTTTATTCAATAAAAAGTTAATACTTTTATTAATGCATATAATGACAAGCAACAATAAGCTTAACATTTACGAGGACTTACACATCGTCTAAGTAGTCCGAAGGTTTCAAGACCGCTTGCCGTGCATAATATTGGAGGTTCAAATTCAAGGCACAACATGTGTTTTCTTTTCTAATATATAGAAATAATTAAAAAATCAAGAAAAATAAAATATTTTAATAATCATTTAATAATAATATTTATTATTGCTATTATTTTACAAAATTGTGATCTTATTTTACTAAAAAATAATATAAAAATAATATAAAATAAAAATATATAAAATAATACCTTTATATATTATATATATATAATATAATATATATTTCTAATATTTATCTTTTTATTTATATATATATATATATTTTTTTCTCTTTGTAAAAGTTCTTTGTTTTTTTTTTATCGGAAAATTTTGATAATGCACTGTTATCATTAGTCATTACATATTTTGCCAACTGACACAAACGGGTCCCTAGAAAACGTTGTAGTTATAATTTGAGGGTATGGATTAATTTTATAGAGAAAACGTAAGTAAAATTAATAGATCAGATACCTTCAAATGATAACATCCATCGATTAGACAGAGACCTAAAGATAAACTACTTGGACGATAGCGGATAACAATTTCATCGCGATTCTCATGGGCTCGCTAGCTAGTCTGTCAAACTGCCGGTATCAGTATGACGACATTCGGTAATGCGATGGTTCGAATCCAAGTTGAACTAGAACTCTTTTTGAAGTATTCTTTAGATTATTCGTAACGAATTCAATATTGTAGCAGTGTAACATTTTAAAACTTGAGGGGTTAGGACATAATGACGCTGTGTGTACGTTAACAAACATTTAAACTCACATACACAAACAGCCAGACACAAATACTTGTAGGTCATACAAATATTTATTCCGTGCGGGAATCGAACCCGCGGCGCAGCAGTCAATCGGCGCCAACCGTGCCGTCCGATTGATCATAGGCATTGATGTTGTAACATTATGCACCAATATTTTTATTTACATTAACTCCTGTTAAAATTGAGACATTTACTTATATGTAGTTATTTTAGATGAGCTAATTAATTATGTCACACGATCAATGATCTCGCTACTAAATGTTAGTTTTAATTTTAAGACTATGTGTTTGTATTAAATGATGAGATTTTAATTATTTTCATTTATTAATGTTAATGTAGCACGATTGCTCTTGTTAAACTCAACTCAAGCCGGCCAATAAAGGCGTTGGTTCACATTATTATTATAATGATTTTATACTTAATATTACTTAAAATAATATGGTATAACCAGCTTATAACGGGATGGTTGGTAAACAGTGCCGGGGCGCCCGGCGTCGTCGCCGCCGCGCGCTCTGCACTACTCGGCAGTCGGCGCTCGTCGCGTTAGGTAATAGTTTCCTTGTTGTGTGTGCCTCTATATCACAACAATAGCGTGCGTGCGCACTGCGCGTGGTGGGCGTGCCGGCGCGCGTGCGGGGCGCGAGTGGCAGGCGGGGATAGGGGGGCTCACCTGACGACAGGTCCGTCTCCTTCATGACCTCGGCCCAGGCGGCGTCCTTCAGCTCCTGGTCGCGGTACTCGATGGCCGTGGTGTTCCACAGGCACGGGTACTTGCGCACGGTCTCGATGAAGTGCTCCATGGCGCGGGCTCGGCGCGGTCGGTGCGGCGGCGTCGGCGGGCTCGCGCGCGACACTGAGCCGAGCGGCGCCGCGCGGCGGCGGGGGGCAGCTCGGGGCCGCCCGGCGCCGGCCCGCCGCTCCGCGCCGCCGCCCGCCGCGCCCGCCAGCGGCGCCACCGCTGCTCCGCGGCCCGCGAGCCCGCCGCGCCGCGCTCCGACCACTGCATCACGCGACTCACTCGGACGATCAAAATACTCGGACGATCAAAATGGCACCACCAAGAATAAATGTTAAGGTTAGGTTATTGCAACTCATCGTTGAAAGCTCTTTGAATGTCATAATTTACTAAAGTGACGCAAATTCATTTGGAGCCTTCACAAAATCTAAGGAACTTGGCTAAATCAATGTATACAAATAAATTAAATTGAAGTGTCTGTTTGTTATTTCGAAATAACAGCTTTTTACTAAATGCATATGAAAGTAAGTACTCATATATAATTTTAATTACTTTCATATGCATTTAGAATTAATTTAAAAAAACTGTATACCTATAATACTAGCCGCTGCCCACGGCTTCGCCCACATCCGCGTAGCTCTTTCTAAAATAAAAAAACCGCGGGCAGCAGTTAGTATTATGTATACCAATTTTTTTTTTTTATTTGTAACCTAGATCGCGCGAATTATAATTATTATTTACTTATACTCCATTTATTATAAAATTAGACAAATAACTGTTCTCACACTTTCGTTATTTCGATGTAAACGTTTAATAAACTCCGTTATTTCACGATAAATACAAAGCACTGTAACCTTTTCCCAACTATCGGCTTCCAGTCTAACCGAATGCAGCTGAATACCAGTATTTTACATGGAGCGACTGCCTATCTGACCTCCACAACCCAGTTACTGGGTAATACGATACCTCTTGGTAAGACTGACTGTCAGACTTTTGGGCTTCTGACGACCCGTAACGACTGTCAAAGATCCACGAATGACAGCCGGGACCAACGGCTTAACGTGCTTTCCGAGGCACGGAGGAGTCTCGGTATGTAAAGATGGCCACCCATCCACGGACCAACCCCGGCAAGCGTAGCTTAACCTGACGGATCGACCCGTGCGGCTGTTATTACTTAACCACGAGCTCCTCTATCTGTATGTAATCTATTTACCATAAACATTTAAAAAAATAACTCTAAAGTGCAGTAATTTCAACAATATTACACAATAACTGTCGTTATTTAGCCGTTATTTGTCTAATGCTATTATAGCATTAGACAAATAACGGCCTCCATCAAATTATACTCCATTTACTATAATAGTAAATGGAGTATAATTTGATGGAGGTCGTATACCTACATGACAGTGTAAGATTCGAGTAAAACTGTTTTAGAATATGTCACTTTAAAACTGTTCTGTCTAGGAGAAAAAGTCGTGGTAATAAATGTGTTCGATCAAAATAGCCTCTTGATTTCAACATAATTCACTAAAACCGTGCGAAGCAGGGACGGATCGCTAGTATTTGTTTTCGATTAGGGGTGGTAAGTTCGCCAGCACATCAGCCGGTCGATTCTGTAAAAAACACACCGTGAACCCTTAGGTGAAGTGATCTCGAAGTGAACTGTCATTCCATCTGAGACCAGTAGAACTATTCTGTAAAAAAAATTCATGGTGAAAACTAGGGCTTTCATCCCGGGAATCTCGGTCTCGAAAATTTCGAGAGTCTCGACGATTTTTTGGTATTTTCGAGACTCGAGACTGATACTTTCAGTCTCGGGAATAACGAGACTTTTGAGACTTGTCCAATGGCTTAGGGAAATACCAAAACCATTGTAATAATTACTATCTATCGCTCCCACTAGCGTAGAAGCAGAGAGAGCTTTTTCTAACGCAGGTTAGGTACCTTTATTATTAATAAATTCAGGTTCTCTCTGATGCGCTTTGTTTCTTACGTACCCACTATAAAAATATAAAACTCTCATAAATAGTTTTTGGTTTTATAATGAGTTTGTAACTGCTATGTGTAATAAAGTACTTGATTGAAATATCTTTTTATGACTGCTTAAAAGCTTAGCCTATAAGTAGGAAACCTACTTTTACAATAGTCTCGGAAGTCCCGTTATTCCCGGGAATTTCGAGACCGCACCGAGTCTCGATTATTTTTTCCCGGGACTCAGAAATGCAGCGAGACTGAAAGCCCTAGTGAAAACGTAGGTGAAGTGTGCTTGAAGTGACGTAATTCCACCTGATGCGTGGGATTGACGAGCTCGTGGCTAAGTAATAAAAGCCGCACGGGTCGATCCGTCAGGTTAAGCTACGCTTGCCGGGGTTGGTCCGTGGATGGGTGACCATCTTTACATACCGAGACTCCTCCGTGCGTCGGAAAGCACGTTAAGCCGTTGGTCCCGGCTGTCATTCGTGGATCTTTGACAGTCGTTACGGGTCGTCAGAAGCCCAAAAGTCTGACAGCCAGTCTTACCAAGGGGTATCGTGTTACCCAGTTACTGGGTTGTGGACGTCAGATAGGCAGTCGCTCCATGTAAAATACTGGTATTCAGCTGCATCCGGTTAGACTGGAAGCCGACCCCAACATAGTTGGGAAAAGGCTAGGCAGATTGATTTTTGCTTGGGATTGACGTTATGGACATCTCACTCCACGCTCACTTCACTTAAGCTTTCACGGTTAGATGGTTACAGAATAGCACTGCTGGTTATACGAAACTGTCAAGTTTGTCCAAACGATTTTAAACCTTAAAATGTAAGTTCAAAATCAAATGACTTGTCGGCGTGATTCAAATCAAATCAAATGACAATTTGTGGTAACTTGATGTGCTGGCGACTGTACATAGCAACCGAGAGATAAAAAAAATATTGCTTGTTTTGGTATCGCTGGATCCCATAATTGGACCGTGTTATGCAGAAAGCAGCCATATGGCACTTTTTCCAAAAATGAGTTATAAACACAGCCATACTAATTTCGACATACCAGATTTTTTGCAAAAACCGCCATGTCGATATCTATATTTATCACGGAGATATGAGCAGTCAAATGCAGCCATGTTTACATATGTTTATTGTAAAAAACAGTCATCTTCATGTAAAATGCAGCCAATTTTGACACAATTAAAATACCTATTTTGCAGAAGTCAGCTTAACTATATGGCCGTTTTTTTACAAATTTCAAAATGTTAGGAGGTATCGGTGTTTGAGGTACGTAAAACTTTTTAACAAAAAAATTAAACCGCCGAAAAAACTAAAATAAAAAGCAATAAAATCACTAAAAAGTTAAAAATAATACTATAACCTACCTACCTATATTAATAAACCTTTTTTTTTTTTTTTTTTTCCGGGGTGGAAAATCCTCATGGATGTCCTCCGCCCTGGGGCGGGCGGAGGGGTCTGTCAGACTCTTACTGACTAAAAACCACCCCGGTGTTCCGTCTCACACCTACGCCGGGGGTCACGGGAACGAACATACTTCCGCGACCCCCGACTGGTGCCGGCCCGCCACTGCAGGCCTCTCCTCCGGTCGAGGGGGGGAGTGAGGTGTTAGACTCCCCCCGCGACGTCTCAGAGGGGCGCGCGTGGAACACTACGCGCCGCCACCTCGGGTCCTATATATGGGGGGCGACGGACGTCCCCTAGTCCGTCGTCCCTGGACCCATTTAGGGGGGCTGGAAGAGGGCGTTGTCTGCCCTCCGCCGACGCCCGGTGCGCCTGCTGCGGGCCGGGTTAGTGGACGAGATCTCCCTTTCCCGTTCCGCAGCCTCCTTCTGCGAAATTACTGTCTCGCAGAAGGAAACCACCGCGATATTAATAAACCTAACCTAACCTACGATTAACATAACAATTTTTTGGAGTCGGTGCCAAGCTGAAGCTAAGTAATGAAACGACAGATTTTTATGAATTAGGTACAACAAAGCTCGATAGATGGCGTTGTTCATTGAGGCCTCATTTTTGAATCGCGCTATAGTTGATATTTCTACAAGTAAGGTTCCTACACAATTGCTCATTATGATCACGTGATTCAAGCTTTTGAAGTTAATCGTAGAACTCCTTGCTTTTCTTGCGTTGTTGCATTGTGTTTGCTCTGATTTTATTGATTTTTATGTAAAAATATATTATTATTATTAAGTATTAACGTTATTGTCTTCTGGCCTCAGTCTGTCTGTAGGTTATTAATCATTTAAGTAGGTATAGTATATTGCTTGGCACCGAATCCAAATATTTTTTTTATTTGATTAAGTATATGTTAATCGTAGGTTGGGTTAGGTTTATTAATATAGGTAGGTAGGTTATAGTATTATTTTTAACTTTTTAGTGCTTTTATTGCTTTTTATTTTAGTTTTTTCGGCGGTTTAATTTTTTTGTTAAAAAGTTTTTATTTCATAATTTTTTATGGCTATAATCTGCTAATTACTAAATGCTTGAATTTTGATTACTTTTAAAATATCTAACCTACCTAAATATCTACCTTACTTTAGTTATTATTATAGAATGAGAAAATATATTTAAAAGAATCTAATATGAGAAAATAAAAAGGTTGGAAGTAAATAAAAGGAAATTAAATTAACACGATCACAGGAGAGTTTAGATCATCGCGTGGTAAGACTGTCGAAGATGAGAAGCTACATTAACGATAGATTATCGCAAGAAGGAGATAAGCAGCGCGCTCGTCGTTTAGATTTCATAAGAGAGGACTGTCAAATGAGAGTGAAGAGCAACGCGGTCATCGTTTAGGTCTGGTAAGAGAGCGACTTTCAAATGAAACTGAAGACGAACATTTGCTGCGTTTGGATGCTGCTCGTAACCGTTCTGCAATGGTACTTCACGAAACTCCCGAGGAGAGAAGTAATCGTTTGAGCGCCATGCAACAAGCGGCTTGCGAGCTAAGAAACCAGTGTAACGCAGAAAACTTCAAAAAGCGGTTATTGTTTATGCTGACTTGCCGTGTTCTATATGCAATAAAAGTTTGTATCCTCAGCAACGTACGAAATTACGTGAGGTTTTTTTTTTGTAATCTGTGAGTGAACAATAAATCAGCCCTATACCAAGACCTATACCTATACTAAGGGTGGCATTTATGAAGAACTAGCTTTTGTCCGCGGCTCCGCCCGCGTGAATGTCGGTTAACGCGTAAAATGTAGCCTATGTCAGACAGAGTTACTTTCACATTTATAATATTAGTATAGATTACCAAAATCGGAATACTCTGTAAAAAGTTATGCGTGAATACATAAAAAAATATATATACGCGTCGACTTGATAACCTCCTCCGTTTTTTCGTCGGTTAAAATAACAAACATTCTTTTAAACTCTTTCGCATTTACTTATCAATACTATTCTCTTTATTCATAGAATACAATTCTTTCATTAGATATCACTTTAATAAATTCTTAAAGTAGACATAAATCTAATATGATAAATATTTTTTCCATGTTGCCCAAGTGGGGCATCGTTAGCAAATTAATTAGCATTCATGACCATACTAGCAATATTGTCAAATCACAATTCCTACATTCACTGTTAATTTGTCATAACCTCAATTCTATCACTACAACAACAATAATAATACTGACTTTATTACTCTGAATCACTCGACATCGCATCTTGATTAAAACAAGCCAAGGGTGTAACCTATCGACGGCATAAACAGACCTATATGGTTTGCAACCTTCTTTCCTAGTAATAGGAGTGTCCTTTATTTCATAGCGATCGTTGCCTATTATTTTAGAAATTCTGTACGGTCCTATACATTTTGGTATTAGTTTACGACTATGCCCAGGGTCTGTACGAATATCTTTTTCTACACGAACTAAATCTCCTACTTTATACAGAGTTGGTTTTTTATGTGACTTATCAAAACGCTCTTTTTGTACTTGTTGGCTTATTTGAATTCGCGAGTCTGCATCTGATCTAATTTCATCGCGATCTAACGGGGTATGAGATTCCGCGACAAGTGGATTCATGAAACTATCCGAAACGCCAGTGGTTTGAACCCCAAACAACATTTCCGAAGGAGTACGACCAGTGGATTTGTTTATAGTGTTGTTCAAAGACCACTGTATCTGAGGTAAACACAAATCCCACTCATTTCCCTGTTTATTGTGATTAGCAGCTGTTATTGCATCAACAATAGTCTGATTGTACCTCTCAACCTGATCATTGGCCCTGGGAGAGGCAACCGCGTTTAAGATATGTTTAACCCCCCTTTTATGAATAAAGTCTGAAAACTCTTTGCTCGTAAAACTAGTGCCGCGATCAGATATCACGTGGTACTCCGAAGAGCGAGAAATATTCCGTAAATACCTGAACACTAGTACTATTTTTTTTTTTTTACCGGCTTTATATAAATAAATTTTGTGAAGGCATCAATGATCACTAAAATATGACAATTCTTCTTGCTAATGGGAAAGGGACCACAGTGATCGGTGTGAAGTGTATCAAACGGTTTAGTAATTTTTGGGACTGGATGAAGCTCCCCTTCTTTAGCTCCAGCTGGTAACTTATTGTGGGCACAATTTAAGCAAGAATTACAATATTTTTCAATAAAACGTCTTTTAAACCAATAAATCTGATTAATCCTACTGTACGTTTTATCAAAACCGAAATGACCAACATCGTCATGATTCATACGCACTATTTGCCATCTTACTGATTTTGGAACTACCCACTTTAAATTGATAACATCATTTTTATCGGTAGTTATTCTGTACAAACGGCCCTTTTTAACAGTATAGTTCTTATGAACCTTGACAATGTCTTCTGAATCATTCAAAATATTAACTATCCTTTGTATTTCTGAATCCTATTCCTGTACTGTGCGCAACCACGCATCGTCATCTATTTTTAAAACATCAACTACCTTTACTACGTCATGGGATTCAGAGTCACTTGGGTTGCATGACAGTGCATCAACATGACTCATCTTGTTACCATCGCGATGTTCTACAATAAAATCGTACTCCTGCATTAATATGTACCAACGCGCTACTCTCGGTATTAAATCTTTCTTTGTCATAGTGTTGCGTATAGCGGCACAATCAGTGACAACTTTACACGATTGACCCAAAACATAAACTCTAAATCTATTCAAAGCACAAACTACCGCCAAAGTTTCCAACTCATAAATGATAAATGATTTTATTTCTGTAAGTAGGTTTTTACAAACACTTTTACACGTCAATCATATTTTAAAACTAGATGAGGTCGGCATTTCGTATCTGACTACTCTGAGAAGAAACGAGTGTAATACATACGAGTGTAATTTGCTTTCGTCTAGTGTCGTTTGACGGCTATAATAAGCTATAGAATGGAATACTTTATCTGAATCCACCCGTTGTAGCAACATTGCTCCTATACCGATTTTACTAGCGTCAGTGTGAATTTCTAATTCAGCCTTAGGATCATATAATGCCAAAACAGGTCGGGTGGTTAATTTATTTTTTAATTCATTAAATGCTTCTATTTGAGGTTCGTTAAAGCACCAGGAAACATTTTTCTTAGTAAGAATCGTTAGAGGTTTTGCTATCATAGAATAATTTTGAATAAACCGTCGGAAATAACTTGTAAGGCCAACAAACTGTCGGACCTCGTGAACATTTTTAGGTAAAGGGAAATCTGCTACAGCTTGAATTTTGGCAGCCCCGGGTCGGATACCATTCGAACTAATCTCGCAGCCCAAATAATGTATACGAGTCTGAAAGAAATCGCACTTTTTAAGATTTAATGTTAGACGAGCAGACCTTAATAATTGAAAAACCTTTTCCAGCTTATCTAAACCCTCTTCAATTGAACGTGAAGTCACTAATAGATCATCCATATAAGCCAACGCCAAGTTTTGCTTACCCTTAAGCATACAGTTAATCGTCCTTTGAAAAACACTAGGTGCATTGGCAAGTCCAAAGGGCATTCTTTCAAACTCATACAAACCATCTGGTGTTACTAACGCAGTAAATCGCTTACTGGCCTCACTCATAGGCACCTGATATTACCCAGAAGTGAGGTCAAGGCTTATGAAGAACTTGTTGCCTCCTAATCTGTCTAGTTGGTCTTCAATGCGAGGCAACGGATCTTTTAACGTTTTTCTATTTAGGGCCCTATAGTCGATACATAACCGTTTATCTCCATTTTTCTTACTCACTAAGATAACAGGACTCGAATAATCCGAAGAACTTTCGCGAATTATACCGTTCAATAATAATTCTTCAATAATTGAATTTAGGTGATCACCCTCACTGTGTGATATTCTATAAGGATTATATACTACTGGTCTATTGTCTGTCAGCATAATATCCATTTCTGTTAAATTAGTTTTTCCTAACTCTCCTAAGTTCATTGCAAAACAATCCCTATACTTTTTTAACAAATCAAATAACTTTACCTTTTGTTGTTCTGTTATTTCCGTTCTAATTTTTATATCTGATAAAGGTAAATCTGAATAATTTTTAGTCTCCTTTGTTAAACCTATATATTCCTTATTAACTTCTTAGTATTGTTGACCCCGAACTAATAAAGTTCCTTTCTTAATGCTTAAATCGTTAGGTAATAAAATTGCTAGCATTAAATATCCTTTACCCTCTTCAAACTCAAAAACCCCAGCCAAAACAGCTTATTCATTCTGCGGTAAAATCTGAAGACTGTATTGTACCCACAAGCCGCCACTATATGTGTCATTGGTAATAGCATCGATTGGCATTATAGTTTTGGGTTTTATTACTTTGTCACCATCTGCGTATATCTTAGTCTTAAACACGTCATTAACAATATCTGGTGAATGCATAAATACTAGTTCATCTGTTGTTTTTAAAATAATAACGTTTGGTTTACCCGTAAATGACTGGCCTACTAAAATTGCTGTATGTAAATAATGAAACAATAGACCAGTAGTATATAATCCTTATAGAATATCACACAGTGAGGGTGATCACCTAAATTCAATTATTGAAGAATTATTATTGAACGGTATAATTCGCGAAAGTTCTTCGGATTATTCGAGTCCTGTTATCTTAGTGAGTAAGAAAAATGGAGATAAACGGTTATGTATCGACTATAGGGCCCTAAATAGAAAAACGTTAAAAGATCCGTTGCCTCGCATTGAAGACCAACTAGACAGATTAGGAGGCAACAAGTTCTTCATAAGCCTTGACCTCACTTCTGGGTAATATCAGGTGCCTATGAGTGAGGCCAGTAAGCGATTTACTGCGTTTGTAACACCAGATGGTTTGTATGAGT
Organism: Dryobota labecula; assembly: GCA_947523025.1. Taxonomy (NCBI): domain Eukaryota; kingdom Metazoa; phylum Arthropoda; class Insecta; order Lepidoptera; family Noctuidae; genus Dryobota; species Dryobota labecula. Next base: position 24,790,544 of record OX383299.1, read on the forward strand.
TTGAAAGAATGCCCTTTGGACTGGCCAATGCACCTAGTGTTTTTCAAAGGACGATTAACTGTATGCTTAAGGGTAAGCAAAACTTGGCGTTGGCTTATATGGATGATCTATTAGTGACTTCACGTTCAATTGAAGAGGGTTTAGATAAGCTGGAAAAGGTTTTTCAATTATTAAGGTCTGCTCGTCTAACATTAAATCTTAAAAAGTGCGATTTCTTTCAGACTCGTATACATTATTTGGGCTGCGAGATTAGTTCGAATGGTATCCGACCCGGGGCTGCCAAAATTCAAGCTGCAGCAGATTTCCCTTTACCTAAAAATGTTCACGAGGTCCGACAGTTTGTTGGCCTTACAAGTTATTTCCGACGGTTTATTCAAAATTATTCTATGATAGCAAAACCTCTAACGATTCTTACTAAGAAAAATGTTTCCTGGTGCTTTAACGAACCTCAAATAGAAGCATTTAATGAATTAAAAAATAAATTAACCACCCGACCTGTTTTGGCATTATATGATCCTAAGGCTGAATTAGAAATTCACACTGACGCAAGTAAAATCGGTATAGGAGCAATGTTGCTACAACGGGTGGATTCAGATAAAGTATTCCATTCTATAGCTTATTATAGCCGTCAAACGACACTAGACGAAAGCAAATTACACTCGTATGTATTACACTCGTTTCTTCTCAGAGTAGTCAGATACGAAATGCCGACCTCATCTAGTTTTAAAATATGATTGACGTGTAAAAGTGTTTGTAAAAACCTACTTACAGAAATAAAATCATTTATCATTTATGAGTTGGAAACTTTGGCGGTAGTTTGTGCTTTGAATAGATTTAGAGTTTATGTTTTGGGTCAATCGTGTAAAGTTGTCACTGATTGTGCCGCTATACGCAACACTATGACAAAGAAAGATTTAATACCGAGAGTAGCGCGTTGGTACATATTAATGCAGGAGTACGATTTTATTGTAGAACATCGCGATGGTAACAAGATGAGTCATGTTGATGCACTGTCATGCAACCCAAGTGACTCTGAATCCCATGACGTAGTAAAGGTAGTTGATGTTTTAAAAATAGATGACGATGCGTGGTTGCGCACAGTACAGGAATAGGATTCAGAAATACAAAGGATAGTTAATATTTTGAATGATTCAGAAGACATTGTCAAGGTTCATAAGAACTATACTGTTAAAAAGGGCCGTTTGTACAGAATAACTACCGATAAAAATGATGTTATCAATTTAAAGTGGGTAGTTCCAAAATCAGTAAGATGGCAAATAGTGCGTATGAATCATGACGATGTTGGTCATTTCGGTTTTGATAAAACGTACAGTAGGATTAATCAGATTTATTGGTTTAAAAGACGTTTTATTGAAAAATATTGTAATTCTTGCTTAAATTGTGCCCACAATAAGTTACCAGCTGGAGCTAAAGAAGGGGAGCTTCATCCAGTCCCAAAAATTACTAAACCGTTTGATACACTTCACACCGATCACTGTGGTCCCTTTCCCATTAGCAAGAAGAATTGTCTTATTTTAGTGTTCATTGATGCCTTCATAAAATTTATTTATATAAAGCCGGTAAAAAAAAAAAAAAATAGTACTAGTGTTCAGGTATTTACGGAATATTTCTCGCTCTTCGGAGTACCACGTGATATCTGATCGCGGCACTAGTTTTACGAGCAAAGATGTTCATTTTCCCGCAGAAAGAACTCCTATCCTAATAAACTATTTTGACTTATACCCAAAGTCTCTAATTCAGATAATTTATGTAAACAAAGTAATGTCAAGAAATGTCACTGCCAAAATGACAGGACGGTGGTGCAAAGCATTTTATATATATTTTTTTTGTAAATAATCATCTATAAAATTAAAATGAAATAATTTTTAGAACTATGCAAACAAAATACCATTGCCAAACAATGTTTTGTGTAGTTTGTCGGAGACACGGCATTATGATCGTCATACGTGCCGATTCACTTGTTCACAAACTCAACTAAATTTAAGTTCAGTGCATCTTTTTCTTTCTATTTCATTAAGAAAAGGACAGAAGATAAATTTTAGTTAAGTCCTGTCAAATTAATCAGCGCCTGTCACTACTCCATACAAGTTTAGACGTGATTAAAAACTTGCCGGCTAAAATTACGTAAATTTACGTCAAGCGCTGATTAATTTTACAGGACTAAACTAAAATTTATCTTCTGTCCTTTTCTTAATGAAATAGAAAGAAAAAGATGCACTGAACTCAAATTTAGTTTAGTTTGTGAACAAGGGAATCGGCACCATAATCAGCCCTTTTAAGTCCACTGCTAGACGTAGGCCTCCCAAAATCGATTTCCACTCAAAACAGTTTTCACCCAAAATGTGGCAAGATATGCTACTTACGATATGAATCTATGAATGAGAGTTGTAATTATTAGTGTTGTTGAAGATGTAAAAAAATTGAAAATGTTTGGATCTCCTGCATTGTTACCAGTACCATAAAATATTTTATACCAGAAAATCTCCTTTTTTTAATATCTTTGTTAAAAAATTTATAAAAATAATACGGTATGATTATTTTATAGTTATTATTTCTTAAAATCAGTACTTAAAAGAAAATAGCACCTTTTTTTTTCGCCATTTTATATGAATAACCATTACGAAGATATTTTTTTTGATATGTTATCCCTTTTGTTTACATAAATGATCTGAATTTCAGACTTTGGGTATAGATGTTTTGTTTCTATTTATAAACCCTGTGCGTTTGTACAAAGTAGATAATAGAGATTGAAAAACATCTGAACATTGAAGAACATTCGGGGTAAAATCACTTTAAAGTGGGTAACCCTAAAGCTGCAAGTACCTTGATTTTCTGTCCCTTACAGCGACACGCCAAGCAGTGGTCTATAGTTTTCTAAGTCTATGTTACGAAGATATTTTTTTGATATGTTATCCCTTTGTTTACATAGATGATCTGAATTTGAGACTTTGGGTTATAGACTGACAAAATATGTTTACGGTTTGTGCTGCTAACGCCACTAGTAATGAAACTTGGCATAAACTTCCACTTCTTTTAGTCTACATATTTTAAAATTCATTGACGTTTGTTATTAAAAAAAAAAAAAATTAGGGCTGGTTTTTTTAATCGACAGATAATTTTATTCGTGAAATAAAATTGATGTCTGATAGTTTTTATAAACTGTAAATAATTCCTCCGATAAAATTATCTAGCGTTTTTGCCTACAAAACGATAATTTCGACGTCGGAACTCGATAATTAGAACTTTTGGAGTTGGCATTGTTGGCAACACTGCTGCAGCAAGGAAGTTTGAGGACTTTTTGGCGGGAAGTCAAACGAGGCGGTAATTTTGATTTCGCAAAAAGTTTAATTAATTAATAATTTTAAGGCAATATCACTTAATTATCATCTGATAAGACCTCTAACAACTATGAGTGTCACCAGTGGCGGTGAGGAGCCGCCAGAGCCGGGGGAAAATAAGAAAAGAAAGTACAACCGTACTCGAAATGAAGACCCAAATAATAAGTATAATATTTTTACAAAACAAAATTATAAAAGACTGTTTATAGAAAATACAAATTCTGAATATGTAGTTTACGTTGAATCAACAGAGCATGAGAAGATATGGAATAAAAATCCTATCACGCTCACCAACCTTATATCAGATAATGTTAAAGGAGTTTTAGGAGTACATAGATTAAATGCACATAAAATAGGAATAACGTTCAGAAAGGCGGCTGCGGCCAACAATTTTCTGAAGATGGAAGAATTTCTATGGAAAAATAAGTTTAAAGCCTTTATACCATCTTATTTGACAGAAAGGATTGGTGTATTGAGGTTTGTGCCCAAAGAGCTCTCGAATGAGGAAATATATAAAAATATAGTATGCGACTCTGAAGTGATTTCAATTAAAAGATTCATCGTAAAGTAGAGGGAAAATTAGTGCCTCTCAATACAGTTGCCGTCACCTTTGCATCAACATCTTTGCCGCAATACGCCTATATACAACTATTTAGATACGAGGTGAAAGCATACATACCACCATTATTGCAATGTTATAAGTGTCTTAAATTTAACCATTCTGCTAAGGCTTGCAGAGGCGAACAACACTGTTCTTCTTGTGCTGGTAGTCACTCCTTCAAAGAATGCGATGTCGAAGAGATCACATGCATCAATTGCGCAGGTAATCCATCTTGGCATTTCACGAGACTGTCCCATTAAAAAACAAAAAATTGAAGAGAAAAAGGCCAAATTTCTTATGCAGCAATCGTATGCCACTGTTGTGAAACCACCCCCTACATTTAATGAGAAATCTTTCCCTGTTTTACCCAAGGTTACTGATAAGGCTAAAAGCAATGATATTTTAGATATTAAACAAGTAGCAAATAATGATATTATAATGAACGCAATAGTTAAATCGTTGGTTGCATTAGGTAACAAGAGTGACTCTGATGGGCCACTCACACATAGGAAAATAAAAGAAATATTTTTATCAAATTTAATTTAAACATGGATAATTTTTTGAATATTTTACAGTATAATATACAGAGTTTACAGAGTAAAAAGAGCCAATTACAAAATTTATTAAATGAAAAAAAATATAGATGTCTGTCTTCTTAATGAAACTTGGTTCAAATCTAATTCTATAATTCCACATTTTCCCACTTATAATTTAATCCACAAAAATTCCATAAATTCTCATAATGGAGTAGCCATTCTGGTGAACCATCGTTTAAAGTACAAAGTAGTAAATACACACTTCTCAGAATCTATTCAAAACTTATGTATCACTATAGAAACACAATTTGGAGCAATAGCAATACTTTGTGTGTACAGCCCTCCAAGTATCAGGTTTGACTCAGCAAAGTTAAAGGACATCATCAATAACATACCCAAACCTTGTATAGTTATGGGTGATTTTAATGCTCATAACATAGCATTTGGATGCCATAGTGATAATAATAGAGGTAGATGTTTATTTAATATAATTGATGAATTTGACTTATGTATTTTGAATGATGGATCACCAACAACTGTTCCTTATCCTAATAGACGAGCTTCAGCGATAGATCTTGCCCTTGTTAGCTCTTCAATCGCTCATTTATGTAACTGGTATGTTCATGATGATCCCATGGGTAGCTATCACCTTCCAACCTTACTTGAGATCAACATTCAACCATCTATGTATGACACGTCACCTCCTGTGGATCAAGAGAAATATATTTATAGTAAGGCAGATTGGGACGAATATTATAGCCTATCAGAAACTTGTTTTTCCCACTTAGACTCAATAAATGATTCCCCTATCAATGCATATAATCATTTTGTAGAAATATTAAATGATATAAGGAATAAAACAATTCCAAAACGAAAATTAGATGCCAACACAGCTATTAAAAAACCAGTACCATGGTGGAACACAAAATGTAGTGATGCAGTCGCAAAATCTAAAGATGCATTAAAGTATTATTTTTCTCAACCCAACATTGAAAACTGGATAAGGTATAAAAAACTAGATGCAAAAAAGAAAAGAATTCTGAAGGAAGAAAATTCTTCTTCTTGGCAAAATTTATGTAGTAGCTTCAATAGATTAACTCCAGTTTCTAGGATATGGGGGTACATTAATTTTTTTTTTTAAATTGGAACAAATCGAAACAAAAACATCAATGATGAGTGGGTTCCAAGTTTTTTAAATAACTAAGCAGATTCTACTGAAATATATGACAATAGGCTTGAGTATTTGTTTGAAAATGCTTCAGAAAATGATGTAAATGTATTTCTCAAGAATAATTTCACTATAGAAGAGTTCAAAACATCTTTAAAGAGTAGGAAAGATACTACACCAGGATTGGATGACATACCTTACATGTTAATAAAAAAATTACATTTAAATGCACAAACAATATTACTCAATATTTATAATAAACTATGGAATGAATTAGTAATACCTGAGTCTTGGAAAACACAGTGCGTCATTCCAATTTTAAAACCTAATAAACCTGTAAATAGTGCTTCTTCATATAGACCTATTTCTTTATCATCTTGTTTGGGTAAACTCTTTGAAAATATATTGAAGTTACGTTTAGATTATTTTGTTGAATCACAAAGCTTAATTCCCTCTATACAGTTTGGCTTCAGAAAAGGTAAAAGTTGCTCTGAAAGCATTGTATCTTTATTATCAGATGTAAAACAGGTTAAATTAAGTCACTCTAATGCAATCTGCGTGTTTTTAGATATAAAAGGTGCTTTTGACAATGTAAATATAGAAGAACTCATTCAAGTATCACATGATATTGGTATACCTGGTCATATTCTAAAATGGCTTTATTCTTTTTTAAACAATAGAACTGTATTTGTTAAATATAATAATAAATTGCATGGACCTAGGACTGTCAACAAAGGCACAATGCAAGGGGCCACTTTGTCTCCTTTACTTTATAACTTGTATACTTCTGAAATATTAAAATATGTAGATGTACCAGGTGTAAATATCCTGCAATTTGCAGATGACTTGCTTTTGTACAGCATAAATCAAAATATAGATATAGCAATGGCTAATATCAATAAGGCTTTGTCTCAATTATACACCTATTACCATAGTAAACTAAAATTAGAAATAAGTCCAGAAAAGAGTTCAGTTTTAATTATCAGTAAAAATGTAAATACTCATAGCAATGTTAAAATTTCATACAATAATGTAGACATTCCTATTGTTAAACAACAAAAATTCCTAGGTATAATTATTGATGAGAAATTAAAGTTTGATGAACATATTAAACATATAAGTAACAAAGCACTGAAGGGTATTAATCTATTGAGACATTTAGCAGGAAGTTTTTGGGGATCTGACCCCAAAATTATGAGTATGCTGTACAAAAGTATAGTGAGAAGCCATTTTGATTACAGCAGTTTAGCTTACATGAATGCCAATAGCACCTTGTTACGAAAATTAGATGTAATTCAAAATATGGGACTGAGACTTATTTGTGGTGCTATGCGCTCCACACCTATTAATTCGTGAGAAGTTGAGACATGTATACCTCCCTTGACATTACGAAGGTTGTTGTTGGCTGAGAGATTTTTATTAAAAGTCATGGCATCAAATGATAATCCTTTACTTAAGAAACTAACAATACATCCTGAAATCTCACAGTCAATTGCTTCCAATGCCATCTCTGCTTCTACTTTGGTTGGTGGAATTGTACCTGAAATTCCAACAATATTTGAACATGTAAATAATAATTCAAAAGATATTGATAGAAATGATATTTGGCCTATATACAAAATTCCTTATAATGCTATTATTAACACCTTTGCAATCCATTTAGACACAGTGCACAACAAATTTGATTTTTTACAATTTAAAGACAATAGACCAGAACATTATGTTATATACACAGACAGATCTAAAACAGATCATTATGTAAATACAGCTTTCTATGATCCACAACTAGACTTTACTAAATGTATTAAATTAAACAGGGTGTGTAGCATTTTCACTGGAGAATGCTATGCAATTTGTTGTGCACTGCAGCATGTAAATAGTCTTGTAAATAATGTACATAATATTTTAATAGTTACAGACTCTAGAAGTGTTTTGTCTGCTCTACATAATGTAAATATTTCTTTTAAGTTAAATTATATTATTTATAATATTAGGCTTCTAATACAAGAACTACTTGATAAGTCTATTAAAGTAGAATTAGTATGGGTACCTTCACACAGTGGCATTTGTGGAAATGAAGTAGCTGACGCTGCGGCCCGTTCAGACCATGACGAGGATCGATCCGAGTTGCTCAAGGTTCCATTCACTGATTATTACAGCCTTTATAAAGAACTGAATAGACAGTTATGGAAGGGATATTGGGACATAACCCTGGAAACGAAAGGCAGATGGTTTGCTGGAATACAAAATGAATTACCGATTAAACCTTGGTACCATAACTTCAAATATAGCACAAGAAGATTTATAACTATTATAACACGCATGAGATTGGGACATTGCTTAACACCAGCTCACCTGAATAGGATTCGCATAATTAACAATAGCCGATGTCATTATTGTGGAACAGAGGATGCTGATTTGGATCATGTTATCTTACAGTGTTCAAATTTTAACATTCAACGTTTGGTTTTGGTCAGTGAATTGAGTGAATTAAATGACATTGACAAAGAAAATCAACGTCAAAGTATTCCCCGCAGCGTTCAGGAATTACTAAAAAATAAGAAATATTTTAGTGTGTTGTATAAATATATTTGTAATACGGTAGAAAAAATATAATTTATTTTGTAATAATAAATGTATAATTGTTAGTTAATTAGTTGTAATTTAAATTTTTATGAAAACGATGATATCACTGAGATGTACCCACCCAACCCGAAAGGGCGGCAAGTTGGTAATATAAAAAAATTATACTATATTAATAATAATGAACAATTTTTAAGCGAGTAAAGAAATAAGCAATAAAAAACATAATTAAATAAATAATAAATTAATAGACGACCTGCATAATTATAAAATATTTCTAACAGAAAACAAGGAAATTAATAAAGCGCTCTTCCTCTCTCTACTTATTTAAAAATTTGCTGTGCCCGTCAGGGTCCATAATTGTTTCTGTTATTATTTCATTATTTACCACCTGTAATTGTACATTATGGATTGCAATAAACGATTTTGATTTGATTTGATTTAAACAAAAATTAATGAAAAAATTGATGTATAAACAGATTGTTAAAAATACTATTATTGTGCGAAAATAACTGCATCTCATACTGTAATATTACACTTTGTCAAAACACATCTATGTATTCGACTGAAAGACTTGTATCTATGGTCATGAATAAAATTATTAAAAAAAAAAGGAAGTTTGACATTAGCTTGCTACTTATTAGTAATCTGTGTTTGACATAATGTCATATGTTTAGCGAGCTTCATGTTTCATATTTGTCAATAAATTGAATCGAATTAATTTATTTGGGAAATATTAAAGAATTATTGAATCTTTTGTTTTATAATTTCATAACATCGTTTAGTAGGAGTAAGTGATAGTGTTATGTGCTTGTGATAGAACGTTAGTGCAACCTAGGCCTTTGTTTACGGTGGAGACTGGTGAGCGGTGAACAGTGGGTAGTGAGGCGGGCCCCAGGACACTGCCGCCATGGAGGGCCAGGCGGACTCCGAGCGCGACAGAGCCCTGTGAGTAGAACCCGCTACCTCGTAAGATCACCACAGTTTTTGCGGGGGGCGATCGAATTGCATTCCGTATCATAACAATCAAACGTCTTTGTAATGTCGCTCATTGAAATGCTGACATTTAATCATATTTCCCACAACACACTCATTTCTTTTCCCTGCGGCTCAGGCATTTCTTTTAATAAGAACGCGTCTTTTAAGATCACATAATACAATATAATGTTTGCAGATCGGGGGTGGACAACAGTGCTGCCGAGGGTGATGGAGACAGGGGACGGTACAGGTTAGCTTCTCTCTAAAGCATTATGTTCAGTACTGACAGCTGTATTCATACTTCCATACTATTATTATGTATGCAAAAGTAACTCTGCCTGACTGTCTCTGTTACCTTTCACGCCTTAGCAGCTCAACGAATTTGGATGAAATTTAGCACATGGATAGACCACAACCTGGAATGAGACGTACTATGACGTCCTATATACTGTTATCCTGGTAGTTTGTCCCTATGGGATGATTTCCGACATCCATGCAGGCAAAGCTGTGGGCGAGAGCTAGTAGCTAATATAATTGTTGTGAATGTGTTGTAAACTTGTAATTTATGGGTTAAACTAAATTTTAGTTTCATTCAAGCATAGGCATATGTTACTTGCTTTCATGTTTAGCAAGCTGAACTTGAGTGTGACTCCAATCTATCTGCTGGCTTCAAATGCAGAAGCAAAGGAAAAGGAATATAAAAAAGCTTTTCACATTAAAAAACAACTGACTTAAAAACACTACAAAAACCAAAACCCTCTTGTATGCCGTAATTAGAGACAATTAAAAACCCATTGGTGCCGATTCTCTTGTACACCGAACTAAACTAACTAAACTATCACTAAAATTTCTTACTTTTGGCTATGAGAATCTTAAAGCTATTCTGCAAACAAAATTCTAAATTCTAAAAAATAAGTTTGACACAACTAATCGAATCCTATTTGACAAGGGTGACTCCATGTGGTATTTTTTTTTGGCTTCGCAGCGTTGTACTTGTTTGCCTATGATTTTTTTTAGAGCCGGAGGCGCGCCGAGGTGGGGGGGGGGGCAGCCGCGACGTGTTTTTAATGGAATTTTTCACTCTTAGTGTGAAAAAAAAAAAAGATTACCTACATGTAGAGTAATAGGGGTTTAAGGGTCTCTAAAAGGGGGTCGAAATTTTCATTAATTTTGCGATAGGACGCACCATTTTGGAAAGTACTTATAGTAAAAGAAAAGAAAAATAATATATAGGGATAAACACGAAATATTTTAAGTGATACACCTATAGGTGGTAAAGAAGCCATGGAAATGTTTTTTTTTTTCTGATTATATTATTTAAAAAATTAAATAATTTAAAATTACTTGATATGATGATTAATTATCAAAATTCACCGCGCTCGTGCCGCCACCCCACCGCACCGTTCGGCGTCACCGCGTCGAGGCGGGTCATTCATAGAATAAGTAAATAAAGGATTTTTTCGCAAAATGTCTCAAGCAATTTTAAAATTATGATAATTATGTAAAAATTCGCTGCTGTGGCTTTTTTACGACATAAAGATGTTTCTCTTAAAATATTTCATGTATGAATAGATACACCTTATAGACAGTACTGGTTTTGCACCAGAATTCGAGGTGATTGGTGTGAATTTTAGTTCATGAAAACTAAATTTATTCCACACCTTTTTAATCGCGATTAAAAATAGTCAGATTTAGTTAGAAAATCTAAATTTTAGTTTAAAAACGTCAAATTCAGAATAGCAAAATTGCCATTTTCACTAAATTTAAAAACTCAGTACCATCTTAGAGCTGTCAAACTAAAAATAGTTAAGTTGTGTCACTTTAGTCAATTTCAGAATAGGAAATGGTCATTTGACAGGAATAAACTAAATTTTGGTGATTTTTAGTCTAGTTTAGAGAATTTTGTGACAAGAGACACCACCAAAAACACACTTCGCTGTTGATTTTTCGGCAAGAGAATCGGCACCATTGTCTTGCGTAGATCTAAGGATTAAAACTAAACAATAGGCTTAAAAAATGAAAAATTACTTTTATTTTGGAAGTTTGTCTTGTATTTGTGTTTTTACTTTTATTTTAATTTCTAACAACTTAAAAATTTTCATAATTTTCCACCGTGGTCTTGAAAATTGGAACCGGGGGACACCCCACATGCTTATTTGCGGTGAATAAAATTTTCATTTCTGTTTATTTTTATTCACTGAATAGGTACACCTTCTTTCCAAATTTTATTGATATAGTCTCTGAATAAAACAGCTGTGGGGCATATAAAGGCGATAAAAAGACTGCCAGACGGATAGCTACAAATTACAATTAGGTATTCGCTCAAAATCATACAGGTTATGTATACGAAAACCTGAAAAATCTACTTTGATGTCTTGTTATACCTGTTATACCTCTTTTGTTTTTTATTTCAATTATTTTGGGGTTAGGGATCATTGAGGGTAGGTACTAAACTGTTGAATTTTCCTAAACCAACCATGTAGGTAACTACATGGTTGGTTTAGGATTTTTTTTTATGACCGTCTTATTGTAATTAGTGTTATTGGAGACAGTCAGAGTAAAACATACTTGTTTTATTCATAACAGGGGTTTATTTACCTATGTTTTAAACATAACCAATATATTTTTAGAAGATACTTCTTAAGACATTTCATATGACTAGACAACAGCGCAAAAACAAAAACCTAGACCCTCACTTTTTTCGATGCAATATCTGTCATAGGTATTGATTTTGTTCATATAAAATGTTGCCTGTAAATCAGACCATAATAACGAATCGATTGACACCTCATTCATCAAAATAGGATGAGAAGAAGTTTGGGCGCTACGGTGGAACATACACAGAGTGCTAAAAACATAACTCTCTTCCTTTTTGATTTCCCGTAGTCGGATAAAAATTGAAGTTAGGTAGCAACATCGATTTAAGCAGGTAGCCTATCAGTATAGTAAGAGAGTAAGCGTGAGTTAGAGATGGGCTGTGGGAAAAAACCTGACGGGAAAATACACAGGTATTTTTGTGGGAAAAACCCAATAGACGGGTATTTTCATTATCTACACTAATACAATAAAGCTGAAGCGATTTTTTTGTTTGTTCAAACGCGTTAATCTGTGGAACTACCGGTAGGATTGCAAAACATGTTTCTGCATATAAAAAATAAGCTTAGCTTTCCGTAAATTTCAAAGGGAACGTACTGATGAGAACTGGACACTATTCAAGGCTGCAAGGAATAGATGTAATCAGATGATACGCAATGCTAAACGCCGCCACATTCTAGATACTATAAATTCTTCCTTTTCTGCCGATACTTGGAAGTTTCTTGGTATCGGCAAACCGTGAGATTTAGACCTTCCTAATTCAATTGACTTGGACGATCTCAACCGTCATTTCTCTATTATTTCTACCATGGATCGTCTAACCAAGCAACAAACTCTGTCTCTAATTTCTGGTCTAACGCGTCCTCATATTAATCCTTTCAGTTTCGTTCCAGTTGAACCGGGAGAGATCAAAAAGATAATTCTATCCATTCAATCCAAAGCAGTGGGATGTGACAATATCACTTGTGGTATGATCATCACTATTCTGGGTCATCTCCTACTCGCGATTACCCACATTGTGATTTTTTCCCTATACACTGGAGTATTCCCATCCCTGTGGCACAAAGCCTATGTTCGTCCGCTACCTAAGGTTCCTAATCCCTCTCTTCCTACCCATTTCCGTCCCATTTCCATCTTCCCTTCCTATCCAAAGTGCTCGAGGCCTGCGTCCACAAACAATTTTCCAATTTTGTTCATCGTAATTCACTCATTAGCCCTCTTCAATCTGGGTTCAGGCTTGGGCACAGCACTGCTTCCGCCCTCCTTAAAGTGACTGGCGATATAAGGACAGGACTGGAAGACACCAAAGTTACTGCACTGGTGTTGGTCGATTTCTCGAATGCCTTTAATACCGTCAGTCACGATATCCTGTTAGCCATTCTGTCCTATGTTATAGTCTCTCCCGAGGCACTGGAATGGTTCTCCTCTTACCTTCAGGAACGTCAGCAGTCCGTTCATGTTGGGTATTCTTCATCATGCTGGTGTGATTTGGAGACGATCAAGGCGGTATTCTTTCTCCTCTTCTGTTTTCTATTTTTATTAATCTTATAACTTCCAAAATTCAGTGTGCTTGCAGTTGTACTATCAAGGGAGGGTTGAGGAAATACCTGAAGCTATCGAGAAATTAAATAGAGACTTTGTAGCCATTAAAACGTGGTCTGATAGGTTTGGTGTAGCAGTTAATCCAAATAGGTGTCAGGCGATCATCATCGGTAGTTCTCGGAGTATGAGTGAGGTGGATGGAATTACCTTGCCACCAGTAATCTTCAATGATACGATCGTTCCATTCAGTACTGATGTGAAAGACCTAGGCTTGCACATTGATCGTACCCTAAACTGGCGTACTCAAGTTGCTAGGATCAGACAGAAGGTTACTGGAACGGTGCGGGCTCTGTACCGACTGAAAAATGTACTACCAACGAGTACGAAGACAATGCTTATGCAGTCCTTAATTTTCCCTATCATCGATTATGGTGATGTGTGCTACTATGACCTGAATGCAGATCTCCTTGACAAACTTGACCGTCTTCTCAATTATTGCATTCGATTCGTTTTCAATCTGCGTAAATATGATCATGTCTCTGCGCATCGGTCGCTTCTAAAGTGGTCGCCAGCGCAAAGAGCAAAGGGCGCTGACTACTTTGTTTTCATTTCTTGACTCTCCCACTTCCCCTAGTTATCTAGTTCCCCACTTTCAGTACATTTGTGTCAACCACAATAAAAATCTACGATCATCAAATAATCGCCTTCTTCAATGTCCCACTCACCGCACAGACTTTATTCACTCTTCCTTCTTCGTTCAGTCTCTCTCTGTGGAATGCGCTCCCTCTGGAAACCAGGATGGCAACCAACCGATTATCATTTAAAGTGAAAGTTCGCGAGCACATTCGTAAGAAGCTGGCAGTATCATCACAACGTTAATGTTTTCCCATTGTTTGTCTTATTTGTTTTAGTATATTCGTGTATTTATGTATGTTTATTTGTGCTTGTATTTATATAGAAATTGAAAATTTGGTATATATATTATATTTATAGTTTGTAAGTATCTATATAGTTATTCCAAGATTTTTCGTAATTGCACCTACCACTGTTTGTTTCTGCATCACCTAAAGGTTGACTGGTAGAAAATGCCTATGGCATTAAGTCCGCCTCTGTACATTTCTGTGCTTGAAGTATTAAATAAATAAAAAATAAAACAAAACATAGACAATCACAATGATTTATTACACAATAGAAAATAATTACAAAAATATTTTTTCATTCACTCGTTCTATAATTTTAATCGCTATCGCTACTGTCATGATCATCATACAGATCATCAATATCACAGAATTCAATTTCTTCTTGGCTTCCACGAGATGTATAAGGTTGTTGGTCATGAATTGGGCTGTTCATTGGGCTAGACAACTGTCTATACCCGAAGTCTCTAATTCAGATAATTTATGTAAACAAAGTAATGTCAAGAAGTGTCACTGTCAAAACGACAGGACAGTGGTGCAAAACATTGTATCATTAATTTTTTTGTAAATAATAATCTATAAAATTAAAGTGAATTAATTATAAGAACTATGCAAACAAAATATCGTTGCCAAACAATGTTTTGTGTAGTGTGTCGGAGACACGGCCTATGATCGTCATAATCAGCCCTTTTAAGTCCACTGCCAGACGTAGGCCTCCCAAAATCGATTTCCACTCAAAACAGTTTTCATCCAAAATGTGGCTAGATATGCTACTTACAATATGAATCCAGGAATGAGAGTTGTAATATTAGTGTTGTGGAAGATGTAAAAATTTGAAAATGTTTCGATCTCCTGCATTGTTACCAGTATCATAAAATATTTTATACCAGAAAATCTCCTTTTTTTAATAACTTTGTATAAAACCGAAAATTTATAAAAATAATTACGGTATGATTATTTTTTAATTATTATTTCTTAAAATCAGTACTTAATAGAAAATGTAACCTCCTTTTTCGCCATTTTATGTGAATTACCATTACGAAGATATGTTTTTGATATGTTATCCCCTTTGTTTACATAAATTATCTGAATTTCAGACTTTGGGTATAGGGGTTGATACCCTAGTAGCATTTTTTGTTGGCATTTAATTGGGCCACTTACTTCTGGTTAGTTGGCAAAGGCATACAATTGGCGGGCAGTTTGCGGGTTGGGCAAACAACTGATGGCCTACGTGGATTTGCCTACGAAGGCCCAACGTACATTTCCCTATGAAGGCCCGATGAAATCATGTTATGGGTAGGCCCAACGACACATAATACATTTAGGCAAGCGGTTGTATGTTGGTTGGTTCTATGGCTGGTTTCAGAGTGACGCGTCTCGCCAGCGCCGGCCGTACGCGCGTCGCTATACATGAACCTTATCGGCTTCAAAATAAGGTTGGTTTTAGCGATTTGTTTTGAAAAACCTACCTTATTTTTAAGCCGATAAGGTTCATGTGCAGCGACGATTTTTACACGTTTTGTAACACACATGCAATGAGTCTTCCGTGGCGTCATCCATTCTTCACGCACCACCGATTTCCCCACCGTAACCATCATCGTCGTAAAACTCCACAACTTTATACATTTAACACTTTCACAAACACTAAGGGTTAACTAACTAAAATAAAACACAGCCTGCCAGCCTGATATCAGGCTAATATCTTTGTTGATGCGAACAAAACAAACACTCACAAACACTCCGCAGCCGCAGATGCACAAATGAATAACAAAATGGCGGGCAGGCCAGGTGACGCGTGCCGCCGCCCGCTCCCCGCGCACCCCGCTACCACCCCATTGGAGTAGCAGTAATTGGCCCTACAAAAATCTCCTAACAGTAGGAATAGAAGCAGCAGGCCCGCGTTAGTTGGCCCAATGTTGTCATTATACCTTAAATCCCTACAAAAATCTACCAACAGTAGGAATAGAAGCAGCAGGCCCGCGTTAGTTGGCCCAATATTGTCATTATACCTTTAATCCCTACAAAAACCACCCAATAGTAGGAATAGTAACAGCAGGCCCGTCGTTGGCTATCCGTTGGGCAAATAGTGCATGTTTATGACAATGGGCCTATTTTAAGTTAGGTTGGCGGAATAACTAACCGTCTGCCAATAAATTCCCAAATGTTGGCGTATGGACGCCAACGGCAATTGCTACTAGGGTAAGGGCTCGTCAACTTCGTCGTTGTCATCATCTTTATGTTTATGCAAAAGATTCCAATTATATGATATAAAAGCTATCTTTGCTGCTCTGTCTGTAGTCAATCTGTTTCTTCTGTGTCTGTGTATACGAGTATGAGCATGTGTGCTAAATGACCGCTCAGTCGCTGCGGAGGTGCAGGGAGCAGTCAGAAGGCGTATTGCAAGCCTACTCAGCAATTTGGAGCTGCAATGTCCCCTCCACCAAACGACTGGGACCATTTCTGCGACATTTTTCCATATAAATGGTCTGCCCCATAAACCCTGTTTAGCTCTATAATTAGCTAAATCTACACCAACATCAATATTGAGTGATTGGCTCACATCATGTATAAACTCCATGGCATCTACTTCATGCTCTTCATCGAGTTCAATACCTTGCGATCTCGGATCTAACAAATATGCAGCATGATGGATTGGTTTGATGCAATTATTATAATATCTTGTTTGTGCTGGTCATCTAAAATAGACATTTCGGGTAGCACAAAAGGAGAATGATCATCAAGTAAAAAAAAAACCAGAGCGAACAGATACAGGATGTAGCTCAGAATGTTAGTGATATCATTCTGTAAATATTTCACTATTATATTCGATGGCTAAATGTGTGATATTGTGCTATTTGTTTCTCATCAGGTGTGATTTTTTTTTTCATTTCTCTTCGCTTTGGATATATCCGACGATATAATAGGTCGGGGAAAAAGTTTCTTCGCATTTTTTAAGAAAATTCAAAACATTTTTTAATATAGTTTATTTACATTTAACTATAGTATGTAGGTACCATTTTGTTCGATAACTTTTTGCCATTTTGTAGGTAGGGACATGATCCCATTGCTATAGAAATTTTGGGACTTCTGATCAAAATACCGCGACAAGTGGTTTTGGCAGTCTTCTTGTGATGTTAACCTGACACTGCCTAAAAAATTCTGAAGAGACTGAAACAGGTGGAAATCTGAAGGTGCAAGGTCAGGACTATACGGCGGATGCATTTTCAACTCCCAGCCAAACTCTCTTAATTTTTGCTGAGTGGCTAAAGATGTGTGAGGTCTAGCGTTATCATGATGAAAAACCACACCCCTTCTGTTGATTAATTCCGGCCGCTTTCTCTCAACTTCTTGCTTTAATCTCATCAGTTGTTCGCAGTAGAGTTCAGAATCGATGGTCCTGCCTGGTGGTAACAGCTCATAATGAATAATGCCCTTCCAATCCCACCACACACACAGCATCACCTTGTTGCGAGTTAACCCGGGTTTCGCCACAGTCTGTGAAGCCTGACCGGCCTTTGACCACGACCTTTTTTGCACGTTCTTGTCGTACGTGATCCACTTTTCATCACCAGTTATCAGCTTCTTCAAAAATGGTTCGGTTTCATTACGTCGTATTAAAGAATCACAAATGAGTACACGGTTCATTAGGTTTCTTTCAGTGAGCTCGTGAGGTACCCAAATATCGAGCTTTTTTGTGTACCCAGTTTTTTTCAAATGTGCCAAAACTGTTTTGTGGTCAATTCCCAGTTCTTCAGCTACGTCGTAACTACTGATATGCCGATCTTGCTCCACTTTTTCAAAAATGGCATCCATTTTATCCGTAATAGGGCGACCAGAGCGACGTGCATCTTTGACATCAAAATTTCCGGATTGAAAACGCTTAAACCAAATTTATGCTACTCTCACAGACACTGCACTAGGTCCATAAACATCGCAAATTTTTTTCGCGGCATGCGTTGCATTTTTACCTTTTTTGTAGTAAAATTTTAAAATGTACCGAATTTCTTCATTAGATTCACTCATCTTGACAGTACGAAAAACAAATGAAAATCACACATTTTCCTAATTTGAATTTGGAATTATGTTCTTTAAAATTTAAACTTTCAAAGATACCAAAATCAGCCAGATACAAATAGCCAAAGAGATTTTATTACAAGTTCATACATACTATAATGCGAAAAGACTTTTTCCCCAGCCTAATAAATACATATTCTCACGCCCATAATCCCATAGGAGTAGGCAGAGACTGCAGATTGTCAATCAAATATCTATAGTCCACTTTTCGCCGCTTTTCTGCGAGACTCAGCGTGATGAGTGGCCAACTCTGTCGCCGCCGTTTGAACGTCGATACGACATTCAATAGTGTTATTACACTTCCATGGCCATTAGGTAAAGATTTAGCGGTTAAAGTAACAATACTGGAGGAAAACGTACTTATTGCATGAAAAAAAACACAAACATACTTACTAAACACACCTACATAGTAAGTATTTTATAAATATACATAATACAACATTGATTTAATTATTTACTTCATACGAAGACTGTTGACTTTTAAACATAATAGATAGGTACAACATAATTCTTACGGACTGCAATGACCGGTGGTCAGTAGTCCATCTGTTTGCAAATGTTTGTTTGATTGATTGATCTGTCAAAGTCAAAGTCAAATCATTTATTTCAAACAGGCACGAAGATGCACTTTTGAACGTCAAAAATTACATGAATAGTTAATTGATTCTAGTTGCGCCTTCCAAAATGTAGTTATGTATGGAGAAGAATGGGCAAGAAACTCCATACTTACTCTTTTAAAATGTTAACAATAGTTTGTATACATTAATTAATAATTATAGGTGAAGACGATGTACCTAGAATAAAAATAAAAATTACTTAGGTACCACAATTGCTAAAAAGAATGAAAAGTGAAGTAATCACAGAAAAATTAATAAATGCGATTGGTACATGGTGCTCACATATTTACAAATATTGTATATGGAAAAAAAATTAAACATTTAATAAGTCAGTGTGTGAGTTAAATTAATATTAATCACAGAAAATAAAATTAATATCATAAAAATTATAAATTATACAGTTAAATTAGCAACCAGTTTGATTTTGTCTAGACTCTAAATTGTCCTATGGAGCAGGACCAGCATGTTTCCAAGCATTCTTATCTTGGATATAATCCTCTAATTTGTAATATGCTTGTTTACAAAGTGTACTTTTTATATGAGTTTTAAATTTTCTTTCATTTAATTGTAATATATCAGAAGGTATTTTATTGTAACATTAACACAGTACCCCATAAAAGATGTATGTACCTTAGATAATCTGAAAAATGGTTGATCTATTTTAGCTTTATTTCTAGTATTAAAGTTAAGCTAAGGTAGTAAGCACTTAGTGTATATATCACTGATTTTATTAAAAAGATGTAGATTTTTTCTTACATACATAATATTTTCATAAATGAATTGGCAAGGTACCGTCATAATATTAATCGTTTTAAATAGTTCTCTAAGAGATTCGCGGCGATGTAGATTATAAATGGCTCTGACAGCCCTCTTTTGTAAAATAAAAATGGATTCAATGTCGGCAGCCCGACCCCACAGTAAAATGCCATACGACATAATGCTATGGAAGTAGCTAAAATAAACTAAACGCGCGGTTTCTATATCTGTTAACTGTCTTATCTTTCGAACAGCATACGCGGCCGAGCTTAGCTGATGAGAGAGATGTTATATGAGGTCCCCATTGTAATTTCTCATCTAGCGTGATTCCTAGGTAAACCGTTTGATTAATAAATTCCAGTTTTTCTCCGTTCAATATGATGTCACATTCGCTACTTCTAACATTAGGTAACTTAAATTAATGCATTTGGTTTTTTTATTATTTAGTACCAAATTATTTACGGTAAACCAATTTTGGACCTGAAGAATAGATTTATTCACGTCGTCAAGTTTTTGTGACCGTCGATCTATTTTAAAAATCAATCTGCAAATAACACCATCTTCGGTTGATTTTGAAGTAATTGGGGTAAATCGTTAATGTAAACTAAAAAGAGGAATGGACCCAATATCGAACCTTGAGGGACGCCCATTTTCATTTCAGACCCTAATGAGTTTACGCCGTTTACCTGAACTTTAACCTTCCTATCCGTCAGGTATGATCTTAGTAAATCAAGAGTGGTATTCTTAATTCCGTAGTGCTCCAGTTTCAGCAGAAGTGTCTCATGGTTTACGCAATCGAACGCCTTAGAGAGGTCGCAAAAGATTCCAATGGCATCTTGTGCTTCTTCCCAAGCGTTAAAAATGTTCTCTATTAGGGTGACACCGGCGTCAGTTGTACAACGCCCCTTGGTGAAACCATACTGTTGTTCATGAAAGATGGAGTTTTTATTAAAGTGACGTAACATTTGATTGAGTATCAACTTTTCAAACACCTTACTGGGAACTGGAAGAATTGACACAGGCCTATAATTGTTAGGTTCCTTACTATCACCGGATTTGAACAATGGAACTACTTTACTGTGTTTCATGAGATCTGGAAAGACTCCTTGGTCTACACTGGTGTTAAATATGAAAGCTAAATAGGGCGCAATGGTTTCGATAATAGACCTACAGACTTTTACAGACATTCCCCAAAGATCTTCTGTTGATTTAATTTTAAGATCGTTAAAAGCTTTTATAACAGCCTGGGGGTTTGTTTGTTGAAACCTGAACTCCAAAGAGCATGCCTTTACATTCTTTCTAAGTAAAGCAGCAGAAAACGCGGGTGAGGAATTTAAAGTTTCTGTAGTTTTAAAGGGAATATTACCAGAAAAGTTTTCAAATTCCTGAGCCATTTCTACATCGGAGTTGATGGGGCCATGTGCAGTCTCTAAATTAAATTCAGTATTTCGCTGTTTTTTCCTACCTGTTTCATTATTTATTATTTGCCAAGTAGTTTTTATTTTATCATCAGCTGATTTTATTTTATTGCGTTTTAAAGAGCTTTAGCTATTTTGCATACATTTTTAAATGTTTTGTAACATATTTATGAAAGCTAGTATTATTCATATGTTGCTTGTCTGTTGTTAACATTATTTTCATTTTAATCTTTTACTTACTGTACATAAATATTCCTGGTTATCTTTAGGAATTAGTGAAAACCGCATTAAAATCGGTCCAGCAGTTCTCAAGTAATGTGCTTACAAACCAAATAAATGCTAGATTGTTTTATTATTATTTAAAATGGGTCAGTAGTGATTGTGGTCGTGAAAAATAACACATTTCAAAAATTAATCACGAAAATAAATCGTTTGTTCCCTTCATTTATGTTCGCTTAACTCGTCAAAAAGAAAAGATTTTTTAATTCGCGATTTCAGGTTTGGTCCCAAAATAAAAGTTGTTCATAACTATGAGTACAATAACCCTTAAGAGGATGCCCATGAATTTAATTTCAGCCTGTATATATGTATTTATTTATTTAAGCCGTGTGGGGTCGGTTACGACCAACGCCTTCTTCTCGGCGTGTCGTAAAAGTCGAATAAGAGACTTATATGAGACAACATTCATTCGCCACTCATCACGCTTAGGCTCGCATAAAAGCGGCGAATAGTGGACTATAGATAGTTGATTGTCAATCTGCTATCTCTCCCTACT
The DNA here is from genome assembly GCA_947523025.1 of Dryobota labecula. NCBI lineage: Eukaryota > Metazoa > Arthropoda > Insecta > Lepidoptera > Noctuidae > Dryobota > Dryobota labecula. Next base: position 24,812,463 of record OX383299.1, read on the forward strand.
CCTATGGGATTATGGGCGTGAGTAAATGCCTGTATATTGTCGGATATACCCAAAGCGAAGCAATCTTAAAGGAAAAAAAATCACCCCTGATGAAAAACAAATAGCACTATATCATACATTTAGCCATCGAATCTAATGCTGAAGTATTTACAGAATGATATCACTAAATATCACTAAAATTCTGAGCTACATCCTGTATCTGTTCGCTCTGGGTTTTTTTTTTATCATTCTCCTTTAATGTAGATTGTATGTCTCTGAAAGCTATGTATACTTCGTTTATGAATATTCCGTTTCCTTCAAGTTTGATTTTTTTTACAGTTATCGGTTCCAACAATTTTATACAGTTTTCAGCCATGTTCCAAAAATTGAGATCCAATAAATTTGACTTTATTTCTTCTGAAATAGTAGCATCTTCGTGAACAGCTAATGTCTGTAATTAGGGCTTCCAATACGTAATTACGGACAAATTTTAAGGAATTTTAAAATCCGTAACTGAAGATGTCAATTCCGGAATTACGTAATTATTGTAATCATCAAACAATCAAAATAGTCAACCTATAATAATGCATTTTACACATTTTATAATGTGGTATCCCTATACAAAGTGAACACATGAAAACTGTACAAACAGGGTATTCCCCGCGGTTTATCTTATCCTTTGATATATCTTGCAAAAAGTAGTTTTAAGACGTACAGAATAGAGTTCAATTATCAACAAAAATAATTAATATTCGGCGAGTTAGCTCCTGTGGAAAGTCCCTACGGGAAACTACCATGCTTTTCAGTTTCTTAACTAAATAGAAAGTATAATGTCATTGCTCGATTAACCGTCGTTCAGTTTACCTCGACTCTCGACACAGTCGACAATTGAACTTAAAAGTTTTTTTTTTAAATGCGCGCGAATACCAACAATTTGTAGCTGTTGTATCTTCATGGTGGGTGACTTAAATGTGGGTGAATTATCTCTTGAAAGATGTGAGTACTTAAGGGGGAAGCGCTAAGGTAGCCCGCAAAATTCAAACTTTCTTACGATTTTTGCAATTTGTAGCTCATTGTCTGTGTGTATGTTGATTAAAGTATGATTCGCGACCGTAACAAATATTTATTTACAGAATTATAATCAGTAGAATCAGTAACACAACTCTATACGTTAAGTACCTACCTCTACCTAATCCTAAAAGTCATAATTTCATGAAATAGTTAATCAATAGCATTATATGAACTTAGAGAATTGTATTGATGATTTTTATGATTTTAATTCTATAAATAAATATTAGATACGGCCGCGAATCATAGTAAGATCAACATATAACCTGGGGCCTTACTCCCGACAGCATCGAGTTCTGAATTAATCGAATTGAATCGAATCCGACACTAGCGCACGACCATGCGGTGGTTCGAAGAGAAATTAACTTCAATCGAAAGATCAGTAGCTCTACCATGAGTTTGCAAAGCCAATACTCGCTAGCGTCTCCGTAAATAATATGTATGAAATACTGTACAGCGCCCCTAGCGGTCACTGAAAGAATTAAAATGCGTACCATGAGCACTATAGATTTCGTTAGGTAAGAAACCTAACGTAATCTATTCGATAGTCACTAACGTTTTTCAGCTGTCGCCATACAAAATGGCACCATGAGTCACTAATTTCACAGACGCTATCGAAAAATACGCTTACGATAGTAGTTACGTACCTCACTAGCTTTTTGAGGTGTGAAACGTAGGTTTACATTAAAATTATATACGTTTTTAGTCCATTAGAGACTAAATAATGTCTGGAAGAGCTTATTAAGCATGGAATATGGGTTGAGGGGCAACTATTTGGTTTCGTAACTTTAAGTTTTAAAAGAAATTAACATAAAGTAAAAACACACCTTTCCATGATCTCCACCAACAATTGAAATTGTCCTCATTGTAATATTCAATTTTTTCTAAGTTATATCACTTTAAAAAATAAAAAACGACGCGAACCGAGTAATTCAACAACTCGACCCCACACATCGTCAGCAAAACTACAAATTGAATAGACGATAATGACATATTAAGTCCGCCTATGTACCACTATTGTACATGAAGTTTAAATAAATAAATAAATAAATAAAACTTCAAAAACAACTAAATAACTTACGTAGTCCACGAACCGCCACCTTTCTGTTTAGTCGGATTATTTCGTGGTATTGACTGTCATTACATTTTTAGCCGTTCTCGCTTCTTATTACTGAGAAAGAAAGAAACAAAAACATAGGAGTGAAGTTAGCTAGACGACACGATCTATCGAGCTTACGTTAGCGCCAAAACTCATGGTGCGAGCATTATCGAAATCTATTCGATCCACGTTAATACGCTAGCGAGTAAGTTTTCGATAACAACTCATGGTAGGGGTACCGTTAGGATCGAAATGTTCGTACTCCACACGCCATCTGACAGATAGATATCGAGTTGCTGGATCAAAATTACACGATATCAAAGAAGCTACTTTATTCAGATCGAGTGAGATTTTAGAAAGAAAGAAAGAAAAACAAATTTTTCTTTTATTAAATAAATAAAAAGTTAATATTGTTTAAAATATTTTTATTATTTTACAATACATGTGGGTTTTATTATCTTACAGTAGCTGTTGGTTATTCAGGAATATTTATCATTGAAACTATAGGTTTATGATAACTGAAATAAGAAACATAAGTTTGCGACTTAATATCCTCGAAATACCTAGAAAATACCGCGTCAATGTTTACATCTAGCTGGAACATTTTATTACATTATTATGATTATAATAGTAGTGTATTTAAACTTATATCTTTGTTATTTTGGTTTTGCAGTATTAATAGAATAACAGAGAAAATTAAATGAAATAGGAATATTATAATAAAAATATCGACAGTCGATAAAAAAGTAACATGCGTCAAGCACTAGCATATTGATAGGATACTTTGTAATTTTGTAAATTTTGGACTTTAAATCAAGTAATTTATTTTCTGTAAGAGCTTATCAATGTTTTTTAACATAACAATTGAAAATATATGCTTACCTATCTTCATTCAAAGGAAATATGGCTATGAAGATTCGCATTTGACCATCTGACCGGCCGGATCTTATAACACATATTTCACACGTTTTGTAATGCATTGCAACTTAAATTACGTCACACGTACATACATAAATACAACAATAACTCTAATTTACGATAAATATCCACAAAACACAGAATAAAAACAAAAACAGCGCTTTGTTGACAAAGTTCTTGACAACAAACAAGACAAGAATATGGCGGCCGGTAGCTATGGCGGCTGAGTAGCGTAGTGCGATAGAGTCGAATAGATGTTAAAGCGAGACAGCGATAGCCGCCATTAAATTTAGCGCACGTTTCATACATCAAATTTTTACTAGTGCACCCCCCCTGACTGCCGAACTGAAACGACGTTAGACGATGCACGGCCTTCAAGCCACACCTCCGTGCCCGTCGGAGTGGGGAGCGCGAGGTTTTTTCGTTACGGAATTTCTGGATTCGGTCCCCGCGCTCAAGGCCCGCGATAGAAGCTATGCAATAGCTTAAAAAAGCCTAGTGCTTTTTTAAGCTATTGCATAGCTTCTATCGCTATATGTATCGTTTTTTACGTGGGAAAGTGAAAACATTCAACTACCTAAAAGTTACTAACCAAAGACATATTCGAGTCGATCTTGGTTTACGATTCGAATTGATTCGGGAGTAAGGTTTTAAATCGAGTTCGGATCAAACGAGATCGAATCAGAAACAAAATCAAACTCGAATCGTTTTCGGGAGTAAGGCCCCTGATACTACCTGTAAACTGCCTGCTGGAGCATTAATTACACTAGTTTACAAATTAAAATAAAATTCATGTCCTTTCAATGAATTCCATATCGATGTATTTAGTAGTAATAACTAAACGCAAACATATATTTGTTTTATTTCTATCACGTCTATAAATCAAGTTCTTATAACATCTTATTTTCAAACTACTCATAAGTTGGTTTCGATTTTATTTTAAAATTTTGATGCTGTGCAGTGTTCAGTTAAATAAATACTTGTTTTAAAAATGTCAAAAAGGTTGTGTAAAGTACATTCTGATCGTTTTTGTTATGTTTGTGGTGAATTTATAATATCTAAAAAAGGATATCCCATAACGGAATCACTTAAAGATGCATATTTCGGTTATTTCAAAATTTCGGTCTGTCACCAGGTCAAAACATGGGCTCCTCACGTTTTTTGTGAAAGATGCAGAAAAACTCTTAGCTCTTGGGCTGCTCTCGGACAAGTCAGCGATGAACATGGAGAGCGTTTTCATCAGGATTTGAAATTTTTTGAGCAAAATTATCAAGGATACTGGGACCAGGCAATGTTAGGTGATTATTGCTGGTCTGTTATTAGAGATACAGACACGAATAAATACAAGAAAAAAGCTAAGACAATTCACTTTTAATTTTTTGTTTGATATTTTTGTAAGCATTATTTTTTGTAAAAAATTATCAAAAATAATAAATATCTTGGAAACATGACGTGTTAGATTTTTTTTATAATTTTCTGAAACTCAGTGCACCTCGATTGTTAAGAAAAAAAAAACGTTTCATTCAGTGGACAAAAACTTTGTAAACTAGTGTTATACTCGTACATATTAATTTCTTGAATACATTAATTTTTTAATCAGGTTTTTTTTTTTAATTCCTTAGAGTATCTACAATTTTAACAAAAAATATAACGGATTTAAAAAAATAAGGAAATAATTACGAAATTACGGAATTGGAGAATGAAATTGCGTAACTAGTTACGTAACTGACATTTCCGTAATTTTGGAAGCCTTATCTGTAATGCTACTTTCGAATTTTTAAAGCATTTTAATAGCAGTACAGTAACTGCCCCAGCGGGTTTTTCCTGGCAATTTCAATGTTTCGCCTGATCGTTTGTCTTTTATAATCTGGTCTAGTAAAGCACTCATAGTTTGACTTCTTTTTATTGCTTTTATGGTCTCTATGGCAATCGATATAAATGCTTTAACAGGTTCTGGTCTTATACAATCTTCGCAAAGTAAAAATGTAATGTATGTGCTACGCATCTCAGCGGTATTATGTGTGTATACACATCTTTTACCATCTGAAATGCTCTTTGGATGCTATTAGCGTTATCTCCTATAAGAGTTACAAACTTGTGGCATCCATACATATTTATAACTTTGATAATCTCTTGAGAAAGATATTGGCTTGTATGTCAGGTCAGTTGGTAAGAGTGTTAAGACTTTTGACAAAAACGGGCTCGGGTTTTGCAATAATGAAGTTGATAATACCTTCATTGCGCTGATTGCTCCAGCCATCACACTGCAGATGCATATTATTTATAGATTTCAGTTCGTCTGTAATTTCTTCTACCATTTCTTTATAAATAGCTTCCAGATGTGTAGTTGAGATTGCTTTTCTGGATGGTAATTTGTAAAGTGGTTGCAACTCATAAAAAAATCGTGCCCACGGCGGATGTTCAGCAATGGACAAAGGAGAACCGGAAACAAATATTGCTTTCGACAAAAGCTGATCTATAAGTTTATTTTCTGCTGAAGTTGTAGTACTAGAATTTGTATCTGTCAAACTGTTATCTTGTAACGTTTCATGCTGCGATTCATCTTGTAAAGGCAGATTTGTTGCAGTTGCGTTAACGTCAGATGTTTTGTTTAGTTTGTTCTTGATAAAAGTTGGACATCTAAAACCTTTCAACAGATGGCGGACAATCTTGTTGACATTGCCAAATATGTAAACTTTTTCGCAGTGTTTGCACTTAACCGTTTTACTGGTTGCGGAATGGAAATAGTTTTCCCATACATCGTTATTTTTCTTTCTGGGCATGGTGTGATCTAATGCAAAAAGAAAAAAAAAACCATTGTAAGAACAGAAGCAAACAGATGTTTTAAAGTATTCTACATTTCTAATATAAGCTCAAACTTACCGGTTTATTTATGTTGATGGGATGCAGTAGGTATCGAAGTCCGTAAGGATAGCAGTAGTTATCAATCCAAAGTATGTCACGTATTTAATCACTAGAATATCAAAAGTCCACAAAACAAAATCCAGATCTTCAATAAATCAAAGAAACTAACACAAGTGCGCACGGTATGAAGCCAAAACAACTACTACTGGCTATTGTCCGGCTCGAAAGTACGTGCTCCCGGGGTGGGAGCAGGTAGTTTCGAGCGGCTTATGGGTCACCAATAGCTAGATATAAATGTTACAGGTTCTAAGAAAAGATAAACTTGTCTTAACTAACTAGCGGTAAAGCTTATCAAGTAGAAATAACGTGACTCACTACTTAATTATCCATTCTTTAAAGCTTGTTTGCGTAAAATGTGGTAGTGGAGTGCGTCATTTCAACTTATACAAGCTCTAACTAGTGTAGTAATAAAGTTTAAAAACTATGTACTATTTAATGTATGTGTATCTATCTAAACATTACATAAACTAAATTTTAAAACTACTATTTTCCCAATCGGGTATTTTCCCTAGAATTTACCCACTTTTGGGTTTTTACCGGATAAAATCTCATCTCTAAGCGTGAGTGTGGGCGTGTGCACTCCGCAGCATGATGGTGCGCTGCGCGTCGCAGTCGTCGCTGGACGAGTCGTCGCAGCGGCCGGCGGGCGGAGGCGCGGTCGCGGACGCGCACCTGGCGCAGGCCGCGCGCCTGCTGGCGGCACTGGCGCGGCTGCGGCGCGACGCCGTGCTGTGCGACGTGCGCCTGCACGCGCGCGCCGCGCCCGAGCTCGAGCCCTCGGCCGCGCTGCCTGCGCACCGCGCCGTACTGGCGGCCGCATCGCCCTATTTCCACGCCATGTTCACGCAGTTCGACGAGAGCACGCAACCCACCATCACTATACAGGTAGCTCCCGATCACTGCATGCAAAGGTGCAACAATTAAAAAAAAATGAGCGAGCCTTACAGTAGTCGCATAAATGATGTGTAACATCCGACATCTCACCTTGGTAATAAGCAACATTAACATTATATCCTGAAAAAAAATATTCCGGTATTATTTGAAATGATTTTTCGTAAAGATTTCTCTGATGAACCATAAAATCGACACCCATAATGAAGCTTGCAAATTTTTGCAGTCGCCATCTTGGATTTTCATTTTGATCTCACTATCGGCTAGCACCCTCGAAAACGATGAAAACGACACATGACGAAAAATTTGAAAATTTTCGCAGCCGCCATCTTGGATTTTACCACTACATACGAGTAGATATAGGTGGTAAAACCAATTGTTTAACGCGCATTTAAAAATAAAAATGGGTTGGTACCATCTGACGGCCAGGGACCGTACAACCCCGGTTAAGAGTTAAGCATTTCAAAGGGTAACCCGTTTATGAGGTTACCTTTATCATGATGTAACTCTTTGAATGGGTTCTATGCTTGGACCCCATTATAAGGGTTACCCCTTCAATATGGATAACCCATTGAATGGGTTCTATGCTTGAACCCCATTATAAGGGTTACCCCTTCAATATGGGTAACCCATTGAATGGGTTACATGATAACCCATTGAACGGGTTCTATACTTGAAACCCAGTGAAAGGGTTACTCCTTCATTATGATAACCTATATAATATAAGGGTTTTGTTCGGCTTACCATATGGTTATTCAGTAACTGTATTTTATTTCACTAGACATGTAGACTATGGCTTGTAGACGAAACACGTACTGCCTACATTTTAGATTTAGATGCCTACTTGTGGTGTGTCTCCTGAACTCCTGAGTTTCTGACAATTGATTTGTATTGTGTTATCGTAGTCAAGTAAGAATTTTGTTTGTCTTTTATTATAATAATAAAAACTTTATTTCGGGTGGCATAGACCCATAGAGAACTTAACCTAAACCTAAACCTAATTCACATTTACCGAGCTAATGCCCAAATACTCAAACGTTACTTAACTTTAAGACGTTCTTATAAGTGTTTCTGTCGCTACAAAACAGTTTAAAGTGACAGAGACAGCATTAGACTTAACGGCGACTTAAAATTGAATTGCGTTTGAGTATTCGGCAGTAAGTTTACTTGGCATGACTCGCCACACCTACACAAGACTTGACCCACTGGTTTTGAAAGGGACAGTCAAAACGTACAGGTAATTATAGGTACCTATATAATGTGTATATCTTTTTTATTTTATTAGATGTATATTAGGTACTTACACCTATTTATTGGGACAACGTTTCGACCGGTAGTGCTATTCTGTAAAAATCTCACCGTGAAAACCTAGGTTAAGTGAGTTTGAACCGAGCTGTCAATCCCCCGATTCGGTAGGATGACAGCTCACTTCACCTAAGTTTTCACGGTGAGATTTTTACGTATTTAAGAAACTAGCAGTGCCCGCGACTTCGTCCGCGTGGATGTCGAGCAACACTCGCCGTGCGACAAGCGGTGCCTTTGTGTCGCGTCGCGTGTCGCGCCTGTTTGTAGGAGCCTTTAGGCGTTAGTTTTTCATCTATAATATTTCATTTCGATCGGCCGTTGTCACGTTTTGTTTTGCAGCTTGCATCTATAATTTGCCTTTCGGCGGGCGGTGGCTTTTACGCACACGTCACGGTATGCTTTCTTACACTGTGTTTGTAGATAAGTTAGATTAGAACCAACCGTGAACACAATACGCACGAGCCAAACGGCGAACGAGCGGTGTGCTGGCTGTGACGGTAGCGACCGGCGAGTGAACTACAACTAATCTCTTTTCAATTTGAATCTTAAATTACGAGTTGCCACACCTAACTTTTATGAAACCTTGATCTTCTAAGCTAGCTTACGTGTTCGCTAAAAGTAAGTTATATAAGTAGGTACTAAAACCTTCCTCGAGAACCACGCTATCCATTGGTGAAAACAGCATGAAAATCGGTGCAGTAGTTTTTGAGTTTATCGCGAACAAACAGACAGACAGGACACGGTGGAGGACTTAGTTTTATAATATTAGGTTGGGAAAAAAGTCTTTTCGCATTATAGTATGTATGAACTTGTAATAAAATCTCTTTGGCTAAACTATTTGTATCTGGCTGGTTTTGGTATCTTTGAAAGTTTAAATTTTAAAGAACATAATTCCAAATTCAAATTAGGAAAATGTGTGATTTTCATTTGTTTTTCGAACTGTCAAGATGAGTGAATCTAATGAAGAAATTCGATACATTTTAAAATTTTACTACAATAAAGGTAAAAATGCAACGCAAGCCGCGAAAAAAATTGCGATGTTTATGGACCTAGTGCAGTGTTTGTGAGAAGTAGCACAAATTTGGTTTAAGCGTTTTCAATCCGGAAATTTTGATGTCAAAGATGCACGTCGCTCTGGTCGCCCTATTACGGATAAAATGGATGCCATTTTTGAAAAAGTGGAGCAAGATCGGCGAAGATATATCAGTAGTTACGACGTAGCTTAAGAACTGGGAATTGACCACAAAACAGTTTTGGCACATTTGAAAAAAACTGGGTACACAAAAAAGCTCGATATTTGGGTACCTCACGAGCTCACTGAAAGAAACCTAATGAACCGTGTACTCATTTGTGATTCTTTATTACGACGTAATGAAACCGAACCATTTTTGAAGAAGCTACTGCTTGCTTTTGCTAACTGGTGATGAAAAGTGGATCACGTACGACAAGAACGTGCGAAAAAGGTCGTGGTCAAAGGCCGGTCAGGCTTCACAGACTGTGGCGAAACCCGGGTGAACTCGCAACAAGGTGATGCTGTGTGTGTGGTGGGATTGGAAGGGCATTATTCATTATGAGCTGTTACCACCAGGCAGGACCATCGATTCTGAACTCTACTGCGAACAACTGATGAGATTAAAGCAAGAAGTTGAGAGAAAGCGGCCGGAATTAATCAACAGAAGGGGTGTGGTTTTTCATTATGATAACGCTAGACCTCACACATCTTTAGCCACTCAGCAAAAATTAAGAGAGTTTGGCTGGGAGGTGAAAATGCATCCGCCGTATAGTCCTGACCTTGCACCTTCAGATTTCCACCTGTTTCAGTCTCTTCAGAATTCTTTAGGCAGTGTCAGGTTAACATCACAAGAAGACTGCCAAAACCACTTGTCGCGGTATTTTGATCAGAAGTCCCAAAATTTCTATAGCAATGGGATCATGTCCCTACCTACAAAATGGCAAAAAGTTATCGAACAAAATGGTACCTACATACTATAGTTAAATGTAAATAAACTATATTAAAAAATGTTTTGAATTTTCTTAAAAAATGCGAAGAAACTTTTTCCCGACCTATTATGTAGTGATACTTACATAATTATGTAGGTGGCTATCAGCTTACCTTTAAGAAATGTCCACATAAATTACATTTGTATTATTTGATGCATCATATAAATAATAGCGGTGTACCTACAGCATCTCGTTTCGGTTTTGGCATTTTATAAATTGTTCAAAATTCGCACTGACTAATTATAGGTATCGCAAAAGACGGCCGGGTACAAAAAAATCTAACGGCAAAAATGTCAATTTTACTTCACGGCGATCTGAAATACAAATTAATTAAACAGAGTAGTATTTCTTATACACACGTATTAACATCGCGTTTTTTTTTAAATAGAATAAATATTTTTTGGAAATATTCTCATTCCGCAGCTGGTAACACAGCAAAGACATGTCATTTTTGTTTTTCGCGCGTTAAGACATCGCAAGAAAATTTCTTTCTCGTCAAATTATTCATTTTTATTAAGTTTAAAGTACACTTTACTTATATTATACAAACAAAATGTTACAAAATACAAAAGGTTAACTATTCTAAGTGATAGAAAGTGTATTATGTGCACCGTTAGCGGAAACAGACGGCCGCGGCATTCATCAAAGACGTCAACAAGAAGAAATTAGAACTGATCAGAAGCAGACTCTAAAGGTGTCTGCACACAGCGGGCGCGGCGCGGCGGGGCGGGACGCCGACGCGACGCTGAGCAGTTGTAATGTACTAAATATTACGGACGACGCCACACAGAGCCGTCCGGCTCGACGTGACGTGACGCGACGCTCTGTGTGGCGTCCTCCGTAATATCTAGTACATTACAACTGCTCAGCGTCGCGCCGGCGTCCCGTCCCGCCGCGCCGCGCCCGCTGTGTGCAGAGACCTTTAGTCCATACCCATATTGGATGTTTTTAGATCCTGAGGCCTCCCACAACCCTAATGTGCGGGAATGCCTGGCTTTGGCTGACCACTATGTACGTGATGCTGTGATGCTGGGTGTTGTGAATCAGGCGCTGTGGTGGACCTCAGCACTGCATGTTGCATGTGCGCTGCAATCTCTTCAGTGACACGAGATGTCTTTAGTAACGTTATCTCCATGCTACTTATCTGAATGAGAAGCTGCCAGGAGCGCGAGACGCTCATAGCGATGTTACCGGACAAAGCTATACCCTGGTATTATTGTCAACATAAACTCCTCAGGCGTGTATCATTGTGTTTCTAATAAAACAATTATGTGACAACAATATTTTACTTGGGAAACTTATTTTCTTACATGAGTTTCTAGTCTATCTGTTGACGCCATTGCTGTCCCTTCTAGTCTCTCTCGACTAGTGTTGTTCCTACTTACTAAACCTTACTACATCTTTCCCTTAAAATTATAATTAATTATAACAAACATAATCTGATAAATGTTTTGGAGGAACTATGTTTCTTCTAGGTCTCAATTCAAAGTTTCGTACTTCCTCTTGGGCATCTTCCACTTCATCTTGACCATAACTACTCATTTCCATAGACATATTATTTTGTTCTTCTAGTTGTACATTGTTTAATAAATCCAAATTACATTTCTGTCGAACATTTTCATCCTTATGAAATGAGGGTTTTGCATGCAATGTATTCCTTCTAATTATTTGCCCATTAATATCTTTTAAAATTAGAGACCTCGGGGATGAGTGTATATCTATGACATTTGCTGGGACCCAAACATTATCCCTTAAGTAAACAACGTCTTGGCCAGAATAAAAATTGTGTTTGTTACACTTTGCTGTCTTATCAAAGTTTCTTTTGTTATTTGTATTTAATTTGTTTTGAGTTTCATTAAAATCTGTTACCAATTTTGGTTTTAAAAGTTCATCATGAATAGGTAGTTTAGTTCTTGTCAATCTGCTAAGTAGTAACTGTGATGGTGTGTATTGCGAACCTAGTACTGGAGTATTTCGATATTCTAGCAATACTTCTTGAAAGTCGACACCACTCTCAGTTGATTTGCTTAGCAAATTTTTAGCAATTCCAACAAATCTTTCAACAAAACCATTGGACCTAGGATATTTTGGGCTTGAAGTAATCAATTTTATATTCCAAAGTGTTGCAAAATTCTGGAACTCAAAAGAGTTGAATGGCATATTATCAGCCCTCAAGATCCTTGGAATACCATGAGTTGAAAAAATATTTTTTAATATATTAATCACAGTGGATGCAGTTAATGAATTTACATGAATTAAGTCAAACCACTTAGAGTAGTAGTCAGTTACAATTAAGTATGTTTTGCTATTCCACTGTAGAAAATCACAAGCAATTTTTTGAAATGGTAAAGTAGGTAGCTCATCAAGCAACATTGGTTCTTTTGATTTTTTCGCACTATATTTTTCCATTTTGAAATAATGTTAATAAAATCAGTCTCAAGATTTGGCCAATAAAATAAGGATTTTGCTCTAGCAATTGTCTTATTTATTCCGAAATGACTTGAATGAACTTTTTTAATTACTCTATTTCTTAATACCAATGGCACTATAATCTTATAATCTAGATACACAATTCCATTTTCATAAGTGATGTTATCTTTATATTTATAATAAAATTTCACAGTTTCAGCTACTTTATTTCTGCATGTAGGCCATCCATTTTCATAATAAAACTTTAATTGCTGAAGGACTGAGTCTTTTTCAGTTTCTAACATAATAAGATTTTGTACTTCTTCACTGACATTGATAGTGTGTACAGTTTTGGTAAGAGAACTATCCAATTCTATATTGTCAGCGTTGCTTGAGGCACGACTTAAGGCATCAGCTACATGCATCTTAGAGCCTGGAGTGTATTGAACATCCAAATCATAAATGCTTAATTTTAGTTTTATTTTTCTTAAACGTTGAGAACCTATAGAATTAATTTCTTTCTTCATAATTGCCACTAATGGTTGATGATCTGTTTGCACAATTACATGCCTTCCATAAATATAGTAGTGAAACTTTTTACAAGCAAAAAGTATTGCTAAAAATTCCTTATCAATTTGTCCATACTCTGATTCACAAGTAGATAAACTTTTTGAGGCATATGAAATTGGATGACCATTTTGCATTAGTACACAACCAATTGCATCCTTAGAACTATCAGTCTGAATTACAATTTGTTCTTTGGTATCAAAATTTATAAGCACTGGTGGACTTATTAAAAGGTTCTTAATATTATTGACACATGTAGTATAATTATTATTCCATACAAATTCTACGTTTTTCTTTAATAATTGCCGCAGTGGACTGGTTACTTCAGACATATTGGGAATGTATTCCCTAAAGTAATTAACAAAACCTAAAAATCTTTGAAGACTTTGCTTATCATTTGGCATGTCATATTCTAAAACAGCCCTAATCTTATCTTTATCTGGCACTAATTTTCCATCTACAATTTCATGGCCAAAATACTTAACCACATCAGGTAAGTACTGAATTTTCTTTGGGTTAAACTTAATATTCAACTCACATGCTCTGCTAAGAACTTTTTCGAGTATCTCATCATGTTTTTCTCTGGATTCTGCATGAATTAAGAAGTCATCGATGTATGTAAACAAACCTTCAATGTCACTAAAGCAGTTTCTACAGTTTTCTTGAAAAACTTCCGCTGAGATTTCAAGTCCAAATGGTAAGACATTAAAACAGTAAGATCCATAAATTGTAGAGAACGTACAGTACTTTTTACTGTCATCAGTCAGTCGAATCTGCCAGAATGATTCTTTTAAATCTAAAACAGAGAAGAATTTTGAATGACTTATATGTGACTTTAAATCATTGATAGTTGGAATTTCATAATACTTTTTAAGAATGCACTCATTGAGAGCCCTGGGGTCTAAACATAAACGGATAGAACCATCATTTTTTTCCACAATCACAATCCTATTCACGCATTCTGTAGCCTCATCAACTTTGGATATTACACTTAGTTTGCAGAGTCTGTCCAACTCATCTTTTAATTTATCTTTTAGTTTTAAGGGAACCCTATGTGGAGGTTTGGACACTGGAATAGAGTTTTCTTTTAATAAAATTCTATATTTTTTAGGAAATTGACCTGTGCCTGTGAAAACATCCTTATACCTATCCATCAATGTCTGTTTATTTGATTGATTATTTTTTATACTATTTATAAACTTTCTTTCAACAATGCCTAATAACAGACATGAATCCTTCCCTAATGTTGGTTGATATCCAGAACTAGTAACAATAAAATCCAAAAAATAAACTTTTGATTTTAATTTTATTTCCAATAAAACAGTGCCATAGGTTTTAATTTTTGATCTGTTGTATGCCTGTAATGTGACCTTTGATTTACTTAGTTTAATATTATTAAGTTTATTCCTTGAAATCTTATTTTGAATATCCTCTAGCAATGAGATAGGTATTAGGTTAACATCAGAACCAGTATCCAGTTTGAAGGTACAATTTATGACATTTTCAAGGATTAGGTTCTGCTCCCAACAGTTAGCATTATTAATTTGACCTACCGATTCACAATAAAGATCCTCTTCATTGTTTTGCTCCTCCGAGACAGCTTGCACTTTTTTGGTGCGGCACACTTTTGCAAAGTGGTTATATTTACCACATTTTGCACATTTTCTTCCCCTTGCAGGGCATTTCTTAATGTCGCGCTCATGTTGGTCACCACACCATTTGCATTGTATGGTGCGATTCTTCACCTGCACCTTGTGAATGTTCCCCACTTCTACGGAGTCAAATTGCATTTCTTTAATTTGTGACTTTGTCACCTCTGAGAGACAGCCTATTTACGGTTTTTTCTAAATCCACCTCTCCCATGCTCAACAAGTTCTCCTGCTCGGATTTATTGGTGGTGCCAAAAATAATTCTATCGCGCATGGCTTCATCTTCATTTGTGAACTCACAGTTTTTAGCTAAACTTTTCAATTCTGTGAAATATAAATCAAACGGCTCACCAGGTTGCTGAGAGCGCTTGTAGAACAGAAATCTTGAAAACAATACATTGTTCTTGGGTTCACAATATTTATCGAACGATTTCAATATGTCATTAAATGTCGCCTCCTTTTTCTTTCCGTCAGCATCAAGCTTGTCGAAATCAAAATTATTAAAGATTTGTACTCCTTCCTCGCCAATGACATTTAGAAAAATGGCAATTTTTCTTTTATCCTTTTCGTTATCAAGCCCTGAGGCAATAAGATATATATTTAGCTGTTGCTTGAATCTTTTCCAATTACTTGGCAAATCCCCACCGAGACACAGTTTTTCAGGTAGGTTGTACGACGCTACGGCCATGTTTGCAGTTTTGCACTTAGTTACCAACTATTCAACGAATTCAGCAATTATTACAATTTATGTAAAACAATTCCGGCTGCGCCATGTATCATTGTGTTTCTAATAAAACAATTATGTGACAACAATATTTTACTTGGGAAACTTATTTTCTTACATAGTTTCTAGTCTATCTGTTGACGCCATTGCTGTCCCTTCTAGTCTCTCTCGACTAGTGTTGTTCCTACTTACTAAACCTTACTACAAGGCGAGTACGAGATACTCTCAGTAACGTTACTTAAATGTACTGACTGGGTGAGAAACTAGACTAGTGTGGCACGAGATGCATTTAGCGATGTAATTCTACATAGCTAACGCTGGTGTACTCGATATGACAGGTGAGTCCCATTTCTATGATATAAGTTAAGAAAATTTAAAAAGATGGTTCAGTATGCCTTAACTTAAGAGCATGAAAGCCGTGAGACGGCCTTACTTAACCCTGCACATTGTCTGTGCGTCATAAACTTGCAAAAGCATTATACTCCCTTAGTGAGTGCGAAATACTAAGTCGCTATCTAGATTGTTATCATCGAGTATGAAATACTCTTAACAACATTATGTCAACCTTACCTCTCCATTGAGTACGCGGTGCTCTCAGTAAAGTGACTGACTGGATGAGAAAGTACTAGATGCACAAGATGCATTTAGCAATGTAACTCTATACATATAGCTAACGCCGGTATGTACTTGACATGACAGGTGAGTCCAATATTCCTATGTTATAGGTTAAGAAAATCTAAAAGCTGATTAAGCTAAAAAAAGGCCGCGAGACAGCCTTACTTAACCCTATACATTGTCTGTGCGTTATAAACATGCAAAAGCACTATACTCCATTAGCGAGTGCGGGATACTAGGTCGCTACCCGGATTATTATCAGTGAGTATGAAATACTCTTAACAACATTAACTCTTATGTTGTTAGATGATACATATTTACCATAACACAAAAAATAATAAATAATTAGCCAAACTAATTAAGTTACTTCAAAAATAACTCAACTTTAGTTATAAGGAAATAAAATTTGCTTAAATAACAAAACTGATTTAGTAGTGTGCAAAACAGGGTTTTGTAACAGATGACATTTAGTTCGCAAGTCACAATTTTTGTGTAAACAGTAACCAAAACGTTTGTTACTGTTATGGAAACATTTCTTTCAGTGAATGTCCACATGCCTACCACGAGATGGTCATAGCGTGTTATCTCAACACTGTGATCCAGCTTTCATATCAAAGAGGATATTATGAAGTACACCTTGTCCTGACAGATTACCTTTAACTAATGTTACACATTCCTGTTACTGATATATGATGCTGAGTTACCATTCTCAACAAACCAATATCATAGGTACTTAAAACAAATCACTATGTACAAGATACTCAGTGCTTATATGAGGCATAAGCACTAGGTGGTTTAATTATACTGACACAAACTGACAAATTATATCTATCTTGTAAATTAAAATTATAAAGCAAAATTGCATAAACTTTGCACTCATACATTCAAATATAAGATACTTTGTTAACATGATTCTGTGATATAATGGCTGACGACAAATGCTTCAGCTACGTGTGGCAATCCTTGATCTCAGACATAACTGAAATGGACCAAACATACAAAATGCTATTATTTATGTGCCCCTATTTATTCATGAGGTGAAAGTCTTACTCCCAGATTCCTCCTAAACTGAGGGAACAAGGAATTGAGATATTCCAGAAACAAACTGGGCTGGTTACCTCTATCATAGGGAAAGCAATAACTGACCCTAGGCCAATGAAGAAAATAAGACAGACACAAACTTTTGACTAACTTGGCCGATGCAACAAAATGACAATGTTCAAAAGTAATATCTCTAATTGACATGAATTTTAATTAAACTATTTAGTTAGCAAACAGATACAAACAGTAACAAATAATATTAAAACCACAAGACACTCATTCTCATGATAATAGAGAAAACTTACGTCTTATCGAAAAAATGTAAAACAAACACAACAGGAGTTGATCTGTTATGATAAATAACTAATAAAAATATCCTACAAGTGAGTAAATAACAGAAATCAATCAATATTGAAAACAAAAAGGATTATCTGTGGTGGATCTCAATAATAATTGGGCCTATATCTACACTCCAAAATAACAATTCAACAAGCCTGATAGGTACTGGAATGTTCCAACCAAATGTTGACAAAACAGCTACACTGATCCTGTCATTGACTGTGGGCACAACGATACAATAAACTAGTTGATTCTTATCAAATTCAATGTCTTAACTTCTCAATGCTTTTACAGTTAGTAAATACTGAGATCAATTAAAATGCATCACAGACTAACAAAGAAACATATATTTCAGACCCAAACAAAAAAGAAATCAGTTTCACTCTGAACCTAAAACAATTATTTAATCCCTTCTAGGGCTGTGAGAGTTGTACTACCTATACTCTATTGGCAATAAATGACAAATCAAGCCCTCAGTAATAACCCCAATCATTATAAACTGACAATTTGTACAGTATTTAATTATTGTTCATTATGAAAATAGATAGGTATATGATTTCATCCTATGGGTAGGTAGGTACCCCTATAACCTAGGGCTACCTGCAAGATTTTTCCCATTACGAGATAACCAATAAAAGGTTAATCATACATATATTTTCTAATAACTTTCTTAATAGAACTTTCATACTTCAACAGTACCTTATAGCTCTGCTGTATTTACTAAATCAACAGTAGTGAGTGACAATTACCGAAACAAGGTTTTCTACCAACCTACCTAGATTATTTACTTGTATATATCAAGACTGTCTTAAAACATAATACCTATAAATACCATTTTACACGTATTTAGATGCTTGGACATGAAATTAACTATGACAAACATAGTATTTGAACTGTTAGGTTCGAATAAAATCTTATTTTTAATTAAAACATGTGTCTTGAAATACCTTATTAAAACAAAAGCCAAAATATTAGTGACCTCACTCGGTTTACATAACATCAACCCCCTTTTTCCCGAAGGTCTGTGCAGATATGGGAGATCTTATTCAATGGTTATAAAATAAAAAAATTGAACCATTCTAAATATTTAGCAGTAACTTCAATGATAACTACAACACTAAAGTGAAATTGTCGAGGAAACAGCGGGAGGGAGTGCACCGTGATGCGAGGGCAAAATATTGATGGATTGTGATTAGAACATGAACAAATTACTTTACATTAAAACCATCAGCTCACCAAGTACACATTGTAGCTAATTATACAACTCTCTCACTTATATCTAACTCATTCAATAACTTAATTTTGTATATACATATTATACATATGTATATTAGGCGAAGGAAAAGAGAATCATACTTTTTCCCATTAGCTCTCAACTTGTCAACTAAGCATTTAAAATGTCCACAAAGGGAAATTAGCCAAATTAATTCAAAACTGTATCCTACCCAACACAACCTACTAATCGATATGGTATATTAAATGATGGGTGGCTTACTCTGCTAAAAGTATATTAAAATATATAAAATCATAAAAAAAAGCTAACACTGATGTTGCAGCAAAAAAAAAAAAATCCTCTACGGTTCTATCGGAAGCAACAAATACATAATATATAATGCACAATTCACCATAATAAATTAAAGAGCATCACAAATAACTGAAACTTTATGGTTACAGAGACATCTACGACTGAGCTTATTGTAAACTCATGCATTAAGTCCCACACTGCATCTCAAATAAGTGAAACTTTATGTTTACAGAGACATCTGCGACTGATATTCTCAACCATGAAAACTGTTACAGGTATTCAACCTCACAAACATACTCCTGCGGGGTAATTGTGTAACACATATCTGCAGCCCGTCCCCATAGTAAAATACCGTAAGACATGATACTATGAAAGTAACTAAAATAGACTAGCCTAGCGGTATCTACATCAGTAAATTGACGGATTTTTCTCACCGCATATGCTGTTGAACTTAGCCGCCCTGCAAGAGATGTTAAATAAGGACCCCATTGCAGCCTTGAGTCGAGCGTGATCCCTAGGAAAACAGTTTTATCGACGAATTCTAGTTTCTCCCTATTCAATACTATGTCACAATCACTACTTTTAACATTCGGTAAAGCAAATCTTATGCATTTAGTTTTTTCCCATTTAATACTAAATTATTACTATTATTAGCAGTGAACTAATTTTGGACCTGCAATAGGGCGTTATTTACTTCGTCAAGATTTGATGCACGTCTATTTATCTTAAAAATTAAGGAAGTATCGTCAGCAAATAACACCATTTGTGGTTGGTTTTTTAATAAATGGGCTAGATCATTAATATATACTAAAAAGAGGAAAGGACCCAATATCGAGCCTTGTGGCACACCCATTTTTACTCTTAAGCCGAGTGAATTGACTCCATTTATTTGAACTTGCTGTTGTCTATCATTTAAATAAGATTTTACTAAACTGAGCGCAAGTTTACCTCCGTAATGCTCCAGTTTCAAGAGTAAGGTTTCGTGATTTACGCAGTCAAATGCCTTGGAGAGGTCACAAAAGATTCCTATGGCATCTTGGGCCTCCTCCCATGCTGTAAATATGTGTCTTAATAAGGTGACACCGGCGTCAGTCGTACAACGTCCTTTGGTGAAACCATATTGCTGATCGTGTAAGATATGGTTGGTGTTAAAATGATTAAGCATTTGATTGAGCATCACCTTTTCGAACACCTTGCTGAATACCGGCAACACGGATACTGGTCTATAATTGTTAGTGTTTTTACCGTCCCCTGATTTAAAAAGTGGTATAACCTTACTGTATTTCATTAAATCCGGGAAGACTCCTTGATCCACACACAAATTAAATATTAAAGCCAAGTATGGTGCTATAGTCTCGATTATAGATGTACAAACTTTGATAGACATTCCCCATAGATCTTCGGTTAATTTGATTTTGATTTGCCGAAAAGCTTTTATAACTATCATAGGGTTTATATGTTTAAATTGAAATTCAACCGGGCAGCCTGGAACGTTCGCTCTTAATAAACCAATTGAGACATCGGGTGAGGAATTTAAAGATTCCGTCGTTCTAGATGGTATATCAGTAAAGAAATGTACAAATTCATGAGCTACTTCTAAATTGGAGCTTATGGCGCCACGTGAAGTCTCCAATGTGAAATCTGTGTTTCGTATTTTCTTTCTATTGGATTCATTATTTATAACTTTCCAAACTGTTTTTATTTTATTTTCAGCTGATTTGATCTTGTGGCTAATGCATAAGGCTTTAGCTATCTTGCAGGTATTTCTAAAAATTTTGGAATATGTAGCAACATACTTGTTGAAAGTTTCAGTGTTAATAAATGGCTTAAGGCCATACAGCTCGAACAGTCTTTCCCTACTTATCCTAATACCTCTAGTTGCCCAGTCACTAAATATAAAATTAGGGCAAATATTTTTTGTTTTCTTTTCAAAAGTTTTATTGAATTCAGTGTGCACTACTGAAAAGAAATCCTCATACAATTTATTTGCGTCGTCCATATTATGGCTCAGAACATTTAACTTGTTATTTAGGGTACTATTGAATCTATTTAATTTGCCAGTTGTTATTGGTCTAAATTGAATTTGCACTATTTGCAAAGGTGTTTTAAACTTAAAAGTTACCGTTTGTCCACTATGGTCAGATGGTAAATAATTTACGATGGCTTTATCTAAATAATCACAATCGCAGAAGACATTATCGATACAAGTAGCAGAAGTTGGAGTTACTCTAGTTGGTTCTATAAAAACATTAGATAAATTGAACGATTTAAAAAGGCTTAATAATCTACTGCTATTTGATTATTTTCCAGAATATTAATATTAAAATCACCACAAATAATTGCGGCTTTGTTATTGGATGCAAGTTTCGCTAGGACATCTTCCATTACTGACTCAAATAAAGAAAAGTTCTGATTATTAGGGGGTCTGTACACGCACATTACAACATGCTTATCTAGCTCAACACAGGAAAACTCGATGCAATGTTCAACTGATAAACCAACTATGTCATTACGTTGCTTAGACTTTAAACAAGATTAGAGACCCTCCACGCAGCATAGATTTACGGTTAAAACAACTGCCCAAACTATAGTTCTCATAATTAATTAGCATTTGGTAATCCTTTAACCAATGTTCAGTAAAACAAACAATGTCAAACTTTGTTTTTTCCAAAAACATTTCAATTTCTAATAATTTGGAAGAAATACCTTGAATATTTTGATGAAATAATTTCAAGGCATTCTGCTGATCTCCTTTTTGATAATTACTTATTTTTGAGCAAGAAGACACCTTGTTGTTGTTAAGTATAAGCATATTCGTACTGGTGCCTTCTGTTGTCTTACAACCTAGTTTAAATGACTATCCGGAGTTAACCCCAATACTTCAATGTCATCACCAGGCAGTGAGCTCATAGTGAGTGAGGGACATGGAACCTCCTTCGTACAATTTGTATACATATTTATAGCATTTGAGCTACATTTATTCAGGCTCACCACCTTATTATTAGTATTACTACTAACTGTTGTGGTATTAATTACACAAGACTTCGACATACTACTTATGTCTGAGTTTATATAAAAAGCTAATAGTCTTGCTATTATGTGTCTAAAACTGAGTGTCTAAAAATTAGTGAACCACCACGCAGCATTGATTTTCGGTTAAAACAACTGGCCACACTATAATTCTCATAGTTAATTAACATTTCATGTTCTTTTAACCAATGCTCAGCTAAACAGATAATGTCAAACGTGGGCGGGGGTGACGTTTTGACGTTTGTACTGGTGATATCGTTGTCTGATTTTTCGCGGAAATAAATAAAATATCGACATTATAGTGTATAAAAAGTTTTTAATAAAGTGTATGGAAACATAATACAGTAAATACAGTGTAGTGAGGCCTGGTTAGTCCTCCTAAAGTGCATAATTCTTGCGTAAGAAAATACTATATCTGCAAGCCATATTTTTATACCCACAATTTTTCAAAATAAGTGTCATACGGTGTCAATTTTTGGTGTCAACTGTCAGCGTCTGTATTGACATTAAAAAGTAAACAAACTGTGTAACCGTTCTGAGGAGGTTCATTGAACTTATAGCAATACCTGTTTGCAAGAATGCCGGTAAAGTGCGGAGGATGCGGCAAATTTTTGTCAGCAGTGGACACAGCAAGGTGTACAAAATGTGCCACCGCTTATCACCGAGTATGCGTCGGTTTACCTACGAAGGGCCCCTTAGTCTCTGCCTGTCATTGTCCTGAGTGCAGGAAAAATGTCCGTAGGGATACCTAATAAGGCCGAAACGCCGGTACGAGGTTGTGTGGCTGAGGTACAGAGTGACGCGTCCCTTTTAATGACAACGCCACCGGCTGTGGCGACTCTGGAGCCCGCGACGCTCACGGCAGCAACTATGTTGGTGCATCCGACGACGCCTTTGTCAACTGCCGCATCGCCAACGCCTCTGTTATCTGCCGCACCGTTAACACCTCAGTCAAGCGCTGCACCGTCGTCGCCTGTGGTGGTGGAGGCGCTCATGCAAGTGTTCACGCCTCCCCCAGCTAGCCACCACCCAGACAACTCCTTTCTGGATATGGTTCCTGAATTTCCGCAGGACGTAGGCTCCGCTCTAAAAATGGTAGTGGATGAGTTGCGCACCTTGCGATTTGAGGTATTGGAGCTTCGGAAAGACGTGGCGGAGTTGAAGGCCTCTAACGACTCATGCCACACACGTATGGATGGGATTGAGTCCAGATTGGAGGCACTAGAGAAACGTCACGATGCCGGATGCGATCCGACACCAAATTTAAATGCGGTGGAGAGCGTGGTTCAACAGCTCAAGAGGGACCTCAATGACAGAGACCAGGAACTTATGGCAAACGATCTGGTGATAGCGAACGTACCTGAGTCGCAAGCGGAAAACCCAACGCATCTGTTCCAGCTAATTGCAACAAAGCTAGGAGTCGCTTTGGAGGAACGGGACATCGTGAGCGCAGAGCGAGTCGGTGGCAGATACATAAAAGCGACAAGCCCCATAGCTTCAACAGAGCCCTGGCCTCGCTCTATCATGGTGCGCCTCGCTCGAAGTGACTAGTGTGACGCCATGTTGAACGGAACCCGCGTGCGGCGTGATGCCACGACAGAGAATCTCGGACTCTCTGGGAAACCCGTGCGCTTCTTTGTCAATGAGAGGCTAACCAAGTTGAATCAGCATTTGTTTCGTCAAACACGGGCCGCTGCAGGGATTCATGGGTGGCGGTTCGTATGGACGAAGCGCGGTCGCATCTTGGTCCGGCAAAAGCCTGGAGAATCCACTCACAGGATTGCATCTGAGGAGGACATACATAAGTTTATTGGATCATACACCGACAATAACAAATAAACCTTTGTTTGATGAACCTTTTTTGTAGTAGTTCTTAGTTTTAGTCGTTTATTAAACATGTCTGTGTGTCGTATCTGTCGTGAGCTGGGGAAGTGGGAATATCAAAGTAAGTACTGCAATAATACAGGGAGCATAGCTATATTATTTACATATATTATTATCTACACACTAACAAAAACATTATTTACAAACAATAGATATCTCTTATTCTCAATTCATAATGATTGGGAGCATTATCTTAAAGGTAACACAGTTATTTATTTACTACCAGAATTAAAACTTATGTACAGAAACTTACACAAAATAAATAAACAAAATTACTATAATAAATATATGAATAAAAGATTAACATTACTATATAAATATACGTATACAGCAATTATTATTTACATAAAATGACTAAATCAAAATGATTAAAGTTTGGTTTATTCAATGCAGGCTCTCTAGCAACTAACCAGGATGAGTTTCTAATTGCATGTCACAACATTCAGTGGATATAATGGCAATCAACGAAACGTGGCTAAGATCTGGGGAGGAAGGACGAGCGCCTAAGGTTCCGGGGTATCGGTTGAAGCACGTGCCACGCCCTGTGTCTATTCGCGGGGGACGAGGCGGAGGTGTAGCGTTTTACATTAAAACGGGAGTTAGGGCGCGTGTACGGCCACACTCAGAGCAGTCTGATGTGGAACAGATGTGGTTGAACCTAACTATTAATGGTAGAAAGATGTTGATCGGCACTGCATACAGGCCACCCTGGTTTGAGTTGTCAAAATTTCTGGATGGAATAACTGACAGTATTAGCGCATTGGCGCCTTACGATCATATGGTATTGCTGGGGGATTTCAATGTTAATCTATTGGATACTAACAATACAAAAACTAGAGATATGATGGAATTCCTTAATTATACTTCTCTAAATCAGGTAGTAGGTACAGTCACCAACTCATTTTGTAGGGGATAGTAGTACTCTCATAGACGTGATCTGTACTGATGTAGGGGTTCGTAAAATACTAGTCAGTCACGTCAGTGAACTTGGTCATCACTCGTTTATTGTATGTGATACTGTCATAAAAAAGGTAAAAAGCAAACCTAGGCTAGTTGTATATCGGCCTCTAAGGGATATATTGATGGATTACTTTGCAGTGGATCTGTAATTAATGCCTTGGTCGGAAATTGGTTCACTGCCAGATGTTAATAGCATGGTTGAATATTTTAATATCTTTATCACCCAATTATATGACTTACATGCTCCCATAAAGAGTAAGATATTTAGAGACCGACCCACGCCGTGGATAACCGACAATATTAAATTGATGATTAAGCTGCGAGATGAGGCAAAAAATAATTATCATAAGGATAAGCTGGATACTACAAAGACATATTATTTGGATTTAAAAAAACAGGCTTTTACAGCACTAATTCAGGAAAGGAAGGTATACTTTGACAGGCACATAAATAGTCAGATAAAAAACCCTAAAAATCTTTGGGTAGATATGCTTACGTTCCGCTTTGTGGTCTTGATTATTAAATTGTTCAGTCAAGATATTTAACTTACTTTTAAAATGGATCGGGAGTACTTTACAAATTTTAAACAGTTCTTCATAATTTTTATTTAATGTTTTTTTAGTCTTTTTATCAATGAGTAGTTTTAGTAACCGTAGCTGCAAGATGTTAATTTTATTTAAATGTGTAGGGAATGTAAGACCATATCCACCCAAGCCATAACCAATAATTGAGTCGGCCAGTGCGTAATATATGGTATACAGTACTTTCATACTGACAACACATTTAAGATTTTTCAATTTACCCAAAATGGAGCGCAGCTTATTGCAAACATTATTATCATGCAGATTCCATGTGAATGTGTTATCTATTACTAGTCCTAGGTACTTATAAGAGGTAACTGTTTCTAAATATAAACACTGACAAAAGTGCTTGTTGCTATGCAGACATTCGTACGAATGTCCCTTTACTTGCACCACCAAACTATTTTTGTTTTTATGAAACGGCGAGTGAATAAGCATGCACTTAGTTTTACTTACATTTATTATTATGCCATTATCATGTGCCCACTGAACCACATTGTCAAAATCGTTTTGCATAACTTGTTGTATGAGATCGATGTTATTATGGCTATAAACCAGGCAAGTATCATCAGCGTACATAAATGCCTTACAATTTCTTATTACATTTGACATGCTATTGACGTGCATTATGTACCCTAATGGGCCATATACTGAACCGGTTGGAACTCCGAATTTAATGTCGCCCCGTACACTTTCTGTTCCACTGACACAGACTCTGAGTGATCTGTTCTCTAGGTACTTGCTAAACCATGCGTTCATGGGGCCTCTAATGCCACATTCATTCATAGCCTGCAACAAGCCGTCGTGGTCTAATGTATCAAATGCTTTTTTTAAGTCTATAAATATAACCATAACTATCTTTTTTTCATCAAGACGATTGTTGACTTCGTCTGTGAATTTCTCTAGCGCAGTTGCAGTACTTCTATTGAGTCTAAAACCATGTTGGACATTGTTTAAAATATTATTGTTTTCCAAAAAAGTAGTAAGTTGTTTAACTATAATTTTTTAGACTATTTTGTTTAACGTATTTAGAATTGCTATAGGTCTATAATTGCCATAATCTTGATGAGATCCCTGTTTAAATATTGGCCTGACAATAGACTTTTTAAGTTCATCCGGATATTCAGATTTTTTAACACTAATATTAATAAAATAAGCTATTACTGGACTAATTTGTTCTTTTATTTGTTTTAAATCTTTAATTCTGATACCATCGGACCCCGGACTTGTTGCAGTCTAATTTCTCTATAACAGTTTTTACATCTTTAGGTAGGTAACACTTTTTTAAATCGGAAACTTACATTACAAACACTAACATAGTTCGTTCTATCCAAAAAATTATGTTGACATTTATGTTTAATCATATCTACTTCATTCGTAAAGATGTAAAAATGAAACTGAATTACTTCATTACGGAGTATTGTTATTATAACGACATTGTATTATGTATTACTAAAATAGGTTTTAAGTCTGCATAAATAGAAAAACACCACACTACACAACGTCTATAGTAATCACTTATTCTTGTTTATTTTCATTGTTTTTATTTCATGTTCCTATTTTATTTATCTTTAGTTTTTAAAGTTACGTATTATTATAAATCTATATATTTTATATTTATTTGTATGTACATGCTATGTTCAGCTAGAATCACGTTTCTGTGGAAAATTTTACTTACCCGATTTATTAAATCACACAGGGGGACGTCAATACGTCATTCCTAAAGGTTGTTGCTGAAAATCAGCGCTTTGATGGTAGGTTCGTCCGAAGTCACAGCATTTTGCTGAGCAACGACCTATTCTTGCACAGATGCGACGCACGGCTTAATTGTTCTTGTTACTGTTGTTTGTTTGTTACAAAAGTAGTCATTTTCCACTCTGTGATCGGCATAATGTTTTTGTCTAAACCGTTTGTTTGTTGACATTTTTTTCAGTGACGCAACACAGTGTAACAATGTAAATTGTCTTTGGTCCCTGGTCCTAACATCAAGCAATGGACTAAATTGCTTGAATAAGAGGCTTTTGGCTACTTCAATGTATGTATTTTATAATTTTATTTTTTATTAAATGCGTTTTGTTTGTGCAGAATAAACAATTTTACTTTCTTTCTTTCTTTTTCTTTCAAACATTGTTTTTCTAAAAACAATTCAATTTCCAATTGTTTGGAAGAAAAACCTTGAATATTTTGGTGAAATAATTTCAAGGTTTTCTGCTTAGCCCCTTTTCTACATTTAACTATACTAGTGCTAGAAAATACCTTTTTGCTCTTAAGTGTAACTATACTGTTAGTGGTATCTTCTGTTGACTTACAAACTAGTTTAAATTATTTGAGCTAACCAACATATTATTAGTACTATTACTAACTGTGGTGCTAATTGTACATGACTTCGACATACAAATTATGTTTGGGTTAATATTAAAAGCTAATAGCCTAGCTATGAAATAGCCTAGCTATGCAAAAATGTTGGTGTCAAAAAATATAAACTTGTCACTATGGTGACTAACAAAAAAATGCATGTTTGACAAGTGCTCAAAGTAGGGAAAATCACACAGAATTATTTTATTACAATTCAACTTTAATAGTTTGGTGACACTATCAGTGATATCATCTTTTTTAACGTTAAAACTATTACCTATAAATACAGTAATAATCGCCTTAGGATCATATTCTTTCCTAGTTATTGAAGACATTATTTGATTGTAAGAAGTCTGAGGCATACAATAGTTTTGAGAAGAATGACTCAGATTGTTACTAAGTAATTTTCATAACATAACTGAATGATAACAATCATGACTACTGGAAGATGGACAACTACTAATCTCAGGCTGTACCACATGAGATAGACCTTGTACTATATCAGATATATCATTTTAAATATTATTTCTTAAAATCAGTACTTAAAAGAAAATTAAACCTCTTTTTTCGCCATTTTAAGTGAATTACCATTACGGAGATATATTTTTGCTATGTTATCCCCTTTGTTTACATAAATTATCTGAATTTCAGACTTTGGGTATAGTAGCGCATCCATATTTATTTTCCTAGCAATTTGGAAAAGTGCGTATGCTGATTTATTTATTTTCTTACTTAGGTCATCTATGTGGGCCTTCCTGTTAAGTTGGTTATCAAGAAATAAACCTAAGAATTTTGTTACTTTAACTTCTTCAATGTCACAATTACTATGTCTGATATATTTCCTTTTGGTAGTTCAGTTCTTTGGTGAAAGTGCATTATTTTGGTTTTCTTTAAGTTTATAACTAAATTATGTTTGTTTAGCCAATTAATTAGGCTTTGCTTTCTATTTTTTGACACATCTCCGAAGTTTATGGGTCGATATGGGTTATGTTTATTATTTCCAAAAGCTTATGAGTTATTTTAACATGTTAATTAACATTTTACAAAAACTTATCGACTACGAAAAAAAAAAAACGGAATCGAAGTAATTTTTTCGGTAAAAATAGTGTATTTATTTAAAAAAAACTAGTGTAAGTCCATAAATTATCTCCATAGGACGACTTTTTAAATCATTATTTGTAATCTACTACATAACAGCTACAAATTCACAGAACATTATTGTTGAAAAAATTATCGCAATCTTCATGTGTGAAAAAACTTTCCAGACTCAATTTTCCATAAATGTATGGGCTGGAATGATTGACGATGAACTTATTGGGCCTTTCGTGTTACCAAACAGACTAGATCAACACGCGTTTTTAGATTTTATAGTCAATACGTTGCCATTGCTTTTGGAGGAAGTACCGCTGGAAACAAGAAGGCGGATGTATCTGCAATTGGATGGAGCTCCAGCACACCTCGCACGACTAGTTCGTGATTATTTAAATGAAAATTATCCGTGGTGGATTGGCAGAGGAGGTCCCATTGCTTGACCGCCGCGATCTCCCGACCTTACACCCTTAGATTTTTATCTTTAGGGCTACATGAAACAAAAAGTGTATGCCGTGCCCATTGAAAGCCGCGAGCAATTAACGGCTAGGATTTTTGCTGCTGCTGCGGAAATAAAAGAAAACCGTGAAGAATTACGTCGTACAATCAAGTGTTGCCGTGAGGGCTTTAGTTTGATTACAAGAGGGTGGGGGCCATTTCGAAAATCTAATTAATTAAAATTCTTGTATTAAAAAAAAAAAAAAAAAAACTGGCTATTGCTAGTTTGTTTTTAATTCCATTATCATCCTCATTATTAGTTTAACCTTTTATTACTATCTGCTAAGAGCGGGGACATTCAATTGACTTTCACATTTTCTTTTCATAAAGACTGAGAGTTTTAGAGTTTTACCTTGTATTTAGTTACAGTTAGGTATGAATAATGTTCTGTGAATTTGTAGCTGTTATGTAGTAGATTATAAATAATGATTAAAAATGTCGTCCTATGGAGATAATTTATGGACTTACACTAGTTTTTTAGTTTACCAAAAAAATGACTTCGATTCCGTATTTTTTTTTCGTAGTCGATAATTTTTTGTAAAATGTTAATTAACCTGTTAAGCTTTTGGAAATAATAAACAGAATCCAAATCGACCCATAAACCTCGGAGATGTGTAAAAAAATAGAAAGCAAATCTACAAACTCTACTTAAAAAATTAAAAATTGAATAACATGAAAAATGTTATAGATAGACCCCTCCTTTTGAAGTTTATTTTCGACATTTTTACATGAATATTTAGAAAATTACGGTCACATGCGCATGGGCGACATTTTATATTACTAGATAGAATTGTATGTAATATACATATGTCGATAGATAGATAGATAGACAGACAGATAAATAAATAAATAATAAAAATAAAAATAAACGTATTAACATAAATTAAATATCTATTCTAATAAAAATTTAATGTAATGTGATAGTAATTAATATAAAGAAACATATACTTGAACTTATTTTAAAATGCATATAAATGAATATAGGATCGGCTATAGGATCACTTAAAAATACAAGTACTGTAGGATTCGAAGGTATGTCAACAAAGGTGATAAAATTTGTAAATGAACTTATAGCACCCATATTAGCGCATACGAGGGCTGCACTAAAAGTATCGGGAATGGAATATTTCCACTGTTCCTGTCATATTAAAATCTTTTTAATTGAAAACTCCTTGGTTTTAAAAATCGAATACCATTTATTTATTTTGAAAAAGATTCTCGGTCTTGTCACAAGGTTTTGTCAAACTTGTTTAGGCCTGTGTTCACCAACATTCAAACCACCGGTTAGGTATTTAAACAGTTGGTTTATGTCAAATTTCCTATGAAATGTTGAGTAAACAACTGATTAAATATCTAAACAGTTGATTTAAATGTTGGTGAACACAGGCCTTAGTCGTTGAGAAAATGGAATTGACGAAAGTATTTTTTAAACATTGTCAGCGGTGAGTCTTGAAAACTATTTGGTAAATGATTGTAAATAATAATCGACATGCAGTATACATTTTTCTTAAATAATGTTAGTTTTATTGGTGGCAGTCGAAGTCTATCTTTATGCCGTGTTCGGCTATTTGGCCCAATGAGGTTATATTATACTAGAGGCGCAACGTCCTACTAAAAATGTCCGAAAAACGTAACCACTTACGAGTTAAAGACGTAGCTTTGAAACGGATACATAAATTATGTCAAAATGTCAAAATAATCTGTTTGTCTCATTTCTTCTTCCGTCAAACTAATTACGTTGGAACGAGACAAGACATTGTCACCGGAAAAACAGCCAGAGTTGCCAACGATCAACGTAATTACCCCAGAATGAATAAAGATATTTTTTAATGAATCAATTACCTACTATGAAAGATTGTATTACGGAACGTTCAATAGATTAAAGATTGAAAGAAATTGAAGAATTTGATACATATAGGAAGAAAAAAAAATGTGCGTAAACGTAAATATTATATTTCAAAATATTAATATTGTGTCAAATAAATATTGTTTAAAATGGAATGATATTATTTCAATGTTTATGACAATCATTTATCCATACTAATATTATAAATGTGAAAGTAACGCTGAACCGATCGTCATGAAATTTGACAGAGATATAGCCTGGGATGGAGAAGGACATAGGTTACCTTTGACGCGATAACCGATATCCACGCGGGCGGAGCCGCAAATGATAAATGATTTTATTTCTGTAAGTAGTAGTTTGTAGTAAGTTTGTACAAACACTTTTACACGTCAAGCATATTTTTAAAACTAGATGAGGTCGGCGTTTCCTATCTGACTACTCTGAGAAGAAAGGCCGAAACAAACTCAGCGGTCACAGTCTCTTTTAAAGTCCAGATATAATCTTGGTCAGATCATGCGAAGACCATGTAGATTGGTGTCTGAAATGGGCTTTTGATGAAAGAACCACACAGATTGAGTGAACCTGTCCAGTCAGTGCACAACACTATTTAACACAATGTGATCATAAACAATCTAGAATTTTTCATTTAAAAATATAACCTCACTTTACGTCTAAGCTTATTCATTGCTAATAAAATTATTATTTTTTGTAAGAAGTGATGATTTATTAAGTTAAAACTTTCGAAATACAAGTGAATGTGTTACTTTTCTATTTAGTAAGTGTTTGGGTACTGCACAATATGTTTAAACTAAACAGACTATAATAATAATTTAGACTTACAGGAACATACATTCGTCATTCACTAAACTCCCAACACTCTGGCAAAATCAAAATCGTTTTTACTGGTAACCCTGATGGCAAACAAATGTTTGATAAATGTAATTCGTCTTTTAATGTTTTTTTTGGATAATCTGAAGAAAATTTAGCAAACTTTCTTGTGAAATGTAACACCACTTGCTTTATTAATCTTTTCAGACCGTGACATGCAAATTTTAACCGCACGTTTCACCATTTTGATATTTTTTATCCTTAAGCTATCGTTCACTTGATGTCAAGTTGACAACTGAAGTCAGATATGCCTGTGGTCATATACGACGTAGTAATGCGTTGGTGCCGTACATTGCTGATCTAGTCCTATATAAGATCATTGATTTGGCCTGTCAGTGCTAGTGTCAAAAAACTGTAGTTTCTCTTAACAAAAATACATATTTCAAAAATATACAAACATGGCAGAGGTAGAATTTTAAGTTTTTGAAATAGTGGCTTACAGCTGTCTAAAAAGTGAGCACCACAAATTGCTCGGATACATTTTTTTTTGAGCTTTAAAAACTCTGTCAAAATCTACTGAGTTACCCCATATTACAATGCCGTATCTAAGTACGGATGATACATAACCATGGTAAGCCAGCATTGCCGTATCACAGTTTACGGTTTGTCTAATTCTTTTCAAGACATATACAAAACGATCAGGGGCGTTCCTTTCATTAAAGCCGAAAAGCCCGGCTTTCAATCAAAAGTGAGTCTATCAATAAAAAAACTACACCTGTAAACGAACTCAATGTCGCAAGAATTGATACGAATAATAACATTAAACTCTCCGCGTAGTACCGGCCACAAGAATAAAAACGTGGTACCGGCCGCGCGCTAGATACGTACCTACGTTGCAACGTTGCCAGAGTTACATACTCAAGGAATAATATTTAAATTCCGCGCCTCTTTCATCACGCACCGTTGCCAAACTATCTCCGATGCCGCAGTTGCGATCTCGCTCTAACGTTATAGCGCTAAGCAGGAGGCGAGATCGTATCCATGAATGAAGTATAGCTTCCTCGCTCACACAAGGTGGCTTCATAACGGGCTTCTAACCTCTCATTTTTTCGCAAAGAAATGTGTTAACGTCCTTGATATGATAGTATGTACTCATTTTGCAAATGTTCGAATTTTTAAGCCCGGCTTTTGACTTTTTATCAATGAAACGAATCGTAGTAGGAGGTGGTAGGACTGTAGATCCAGAGTATGTCTGCGCCAGTCGTTGCGCAAAGCGTGAATTAGCATGATATAATTTCAAATTAATTGTTTTGAGCGGTTACTGGCGCCGTTTATGTTTTTTTTTTTTTAATTCTGTGAATTTAAGTGTTGTGATTAGTTTTTGCTGTAATTACCTTCTCTTGGAAGTGATGAAAAAGTTTCTTATCATTAAAATGAATTCGGAAACGCATGCAATTGTTCCTTGTGAAGCATTAAAGTGTGTGCAATCGTTACTCGGAAAAAGGTAAATAAATACTTTGAGTTTTACAGACAAATATAATCTCGCTGAATACATTATGTGTGTCGATTACAATCGCGCTGTTTTTCAAAGATTAGGTTGATGTTATGTGTCATTTAGCACTTTAAAAACTTCCTTTCCGAGGTCACAATGAGTTTAAAACCTCATTCAATAAAGGCAATTCCTTAGGGCTTGTATCTTTGCTTTCTTTATACGACCTAGTCGTAGAGAAACATATGCAGCGACCAGATGGCAACAAACCGGAGCCCAGTTTTTTATCAAATGAATTAAATATAAATAATGTGTAGATATAAATCACAAATCAATCAATTATTTGTGCGCCATCTAGTAGCCGTATTGTAATATTTTCCCATAACAACTGTTGCGAATTTGCGAGCGTTTGAAATATGAATTAATACGACTCGAAGAGCTCTGTTGTGACAATAATGATAATAGATGGCTCACGTATCATATTTTACACGATACTGATAACTTGTAAATAAAATAGTTGTGATTTTGTAAAGGATTACCAGTACTCTTCGTATTTAAAATTTACCTATATTTAAGCATAACATCACGTCTGTATTCCCCAGAGGGTTAAGCAGAGGTATACATAACTAGTTACACCCACATTTTTCCAGTCGTGTTTTGTTGTTAATTCATATTTAAATATTTAGGTATATGTCTATAGGTACCTTACCTAGCAATTACTTACAATTATGAAAAACGAATATTAGTCAGTTCTTTAACGGCTCAGTCGGTACGCGCCACTTTGCCAGGCGATACGGTAGGATGTGTTTTTTTTATCCAAAATACTGTTACATAAAAGATTTTCTCCCTCTAGAGGTAATGGAACAAAACCTTCATGCAAGGTGGTTACGTATCGAAATACAAGGAAACAATAAACTGTTTGAAATAACATATATTTAAAGAAGAATACTCCTTCTTATAACAATATACGGTAGCCTTTAAGGGTCTACCGCATTAATAATTAAGTACTTATTTCAAACACAAACTAAGTTAACCTTTATATTAAGTATGTGACAAACTGTCACTTATTAATGCCAGCCAGCTCAAACTTCAGCTTAAAGTTCTAAGGTCGTGGGGAGTTGGAGATAAAGCCAGTACTGTTCCGATTTTAAGTTTAAGATTAAAATATAATAAAAGATTGAATTAGTAAGATGTAACCTTCCAATTATTTTGTAAATAAACAATTAGTAAATGGGCGCCAGGGATTTAGAAAATCCCGGATCCCAGAGCCAACGAAGATGTCCAATATTCTTCCAGATTCAGATAACTGAGGATGTCGAACTCGGGGTCCTTATTTAAATTTCTGATACAGACCGGGTTCCCAATATTGAAACCCGGACAAAAGTATTATACCGGTAATTATGTATACCGTATTAAAATGAATAAATATGTAATATGTAAGGGTAAAAAAAAAAACCGTCCCGCCTGCGCTAACGCTAGGCGGACTTGACCAGCCGCACAGTCGTCTCCGCAAGAGGCTTAGAGCTGTCTCGAGGAACGGATCTCGCGTCCAGGCCCCAGACGCTACTCTAGATCCTGGCGGCGAGACGAATCACTCGAGGTGCCTCACCTGGAATTGACAATACGGAGACCCAATAATATAATGAGAATCTAATTCACTTGAGGTGACCGAGCTAGGAAATCTAGAAGGCTAAAACATTAGCCGGTTAACAGCCTGTTGCAAACACAACATAATGAGCTACGACTTCTGTTTGCCTTATCCTGAGTGGTGGGACAATAGGAATAAGGATTACCCACGCGGCGTCCATCAACTACACAGAAAAACCTCAATACACTGCCTTGAACATTCTAATCCAATACCATGAGTAACCTCCTATGGCATATCTATGGTAAATAGTTAGCTGGTGAAATACTCACGGTTGGTTTAGGGAGAAAACACTCGACTGCAATATCTTCGACCGGCCGGAAAGCAACCTGCGTAGACGCAGCTAAGAATCCTGTAATAAATATCAAATACTTCACAACGAATCCCTATATATAACAGGGAAGGACTCACAGAATTCTTCCAAACACTATTTAACAACGAAGCTCACCTTTTAGAAGTGTAAATGAATTGCAGTCACTTCTCAAGCGTGTTCAAGGGCGAATGGACGCTCAACTCGGCAAATATTTATGGCCTAGAAGCCAACCGGAACTGGATGAGAGCATTCAGAAAATCTCCCTTACTTCGGGCAAAACTATTACCAGTTCACGGAAGATATCCACATCACTTACGACACTTAACTCTTGAAAATCACTAACAACTATCCAACATGACGTTTGAACGCTGAAACACTAAAAATCCTTCCGATCCAGAATTTTAAACTAATTAAAACAAATCTTTGGCAGTCTGCAATGCCAAAATTTGTCTAGAATGGGGTAATTTACCCATAATATTAATTAGGGAGAATTAGAATAATTACCAGAAACATTACGTCAAAGACACTTCACAGATAAAATATGTATTCTTGGGGTTAACTTTGGATGCTAAGCTTCAGTGGGGCCCACATATAGATAAATTGTCTAAGAAGCTGAGCTCCGCAGCATACGCCGTTAGAAAAATTCGTAATTTAACTGACATAGAGACAGCCCGTTTAGTGTACTTTAGTTATTTTCATAGTGTAATGTCGTACGGTATTCTGTTGTGGGGAAATGCCGCCGACATTCAGTCTATCTTTGTTTTGCAGAAAAGAGCTGTTCGATCAATTTATAAATTAAGTTCGAGACACTCTCTCAGAGAGAAATTTAAGGAAATTAATGTTATGACTGTGCCTTCTCAGTATATTTTTGAAAATCTTTTATATGCCCATAAAAACATAAAATTGTTTAAAAAATACAGTGATATCCATAATATAAATACTAGGAACAAACACATGTATGTTGTACCTAAAACACGGCTCAAGAAAATAGGTGGTTCGTTCAGATGTCAATGTATACGCTTTTATAATAAACTTCCAAGCCACGTTCAAGATCTAAGCATTAATCAATTCAAATCATTCATTAAACGTAAGTTGTGCCAGAAAGCCTTTTATACCATTAAAGATTATATTGAGGACAAAAAGGCTTGGGATTGAGCTGCTCCAAATTTTATATATTGAAACTTTTTTTTTTTTATTGTGATTGCTTTATACACATTGACATGAATATTTACTTGTGAAGTATAATGTTATTATTTTAATTATTGTGAATGTGAAGACTATGTGGGTCTTTGTTTATTTAGATTTTTTTTTTCCTTCTCAGTATTTTTTTTTTTTTTTCCTGTTCGTGGTATGGCAGTTTGAGTAATTTATGCGGCCTGCCCAAATGTCCTTTCTTTGGTATTGTTCGTCGAATCGTTGAGCTCCTTATGTTCTGAGTTGAGCTGCACGATTACTGACAAATGCGTGCACTGAATGGACAGGTCCACTCAATCTGTGTGGTTCTTTCTTCAAAAGACCATTTCAGACACCAGTCTACATGGTCTTCACATGATTTGACCAAGATTATGTCTGGACTTTAAAAGAGACTGTGACCTCTGAGTCTGTTTCGGTCTTTCTTCTCAGAGTAGTCAGATACGAAATGCCGACCTCATCTAGTTTTAAAATATGATTGACGTGTAAAAGTGTTTGTAAAAACCTACTTACAGAAATAAAATCATTTATCATTTATCATTTATTCATTTGACAATGAAAGTTCTAGAAAAAAGTTTATAATGAAAAAATTAATTCATTTCCGTTTTCGGTTATTTAGTTTATTATTAATTTTATTACCGAAAGCCGAAAATAATTAAGGACTGGTCACTGGATATTATTTCGATGATTACTAATCAATATCTTAAAATGAACTGTTATCGATTAAAACTACAACCATGAATCGGCGACAACAGATGTCGCTTATAACTGACAGAAGCTGACGTTTGAATGAATGACATTTGTGTTGTTATTCTATTTTGCAATCAAACTTATTTACAATATTTGGTCTAATTAATTATGCAAACCTGTTTAGAAAAGTGATTTCTTTACAGAAAGTGAAACTAAAAAGTCCAGTGACGAAATACAGTTTAAGGAATGGATCATTCATTGTTAAATAACCCTGTGAGAAACTTTATAATTGACTACGTATGATTTCAGGCCACTTTATTTATTAAGGATTTAGATGTGCAAAACCAATTAGTGGTAGGCACAAAAAATACAACGTAACAATAATCCCTAATTCCCTAATTCCCTAATTTTGACCCCCAGGCACGCCACTGAAAACGATCTATTTTTGCAAGAATTTTGTCTATGTGTGTTTTCCAATTGCAATTTTTATCGACCGTTATACCCAAGAATACACAATTATCGACTGTGGTCTAATTGAACTGTATTAAGGATTTTTTAAGGAGTATCCACCCGCCCCTGCAATGGCTTATTTAATGATTTACAACCGCTCAAATTTATTGATAAACTAGCTTCTGCCCGCGACTTCGTCCGCGTGAAATTTCGGGCCACCCATAGCGTCGCTCGCCCGCGCTATAACTTCGTTATCACTTAGCGTTCTTTCTGAGTTTTGTTCTTTTCGCTTGGCTCCTAAGGATCTCATCATCATCATCATTTCAGCCGAAAGACGTCCACTGCTGGACATAGGCCTCCCCCAATTGGGCGGTTTGCCATAATTGCCACGCTTGGCAGGCGGGTTGGCGATCGCAGTATGGTGTTCAAAATAAATAGAGAACGCTGCTGCCCATTCTCTAGTCGCCTTTTACGACACCCACGGTAGGAAATGGGATGGAGCTATTCTTTACGTCCGGCACCACACGGAACTAAGGATCTAACGTGATGTTATATAGGCTTCCTCGATAAATGGGCTATCCAACACTAAAATAATTTTTCTATTGGAACCAGTATCTAGTTCCTGAGATTAGAGCGTTCAACCAAACAAACAAACTCTTCTTTATACTTTACTGTATAGCTTTATAATATAGCTGACCCGCGCAAATTCGTCTGCGTCACCTAAGAGAGAGAGCGGTTTAAGTAATGAATTTACTACTTATTTTGTTACGGAGTTATTTTAAAATTATGATATTTCCTAAGATGTTGATTGAAATCAAGTGATGTCAAGGACAATTTTGTTTACATTTAAATACTTGTGATTAATAACATATTTATTTGGATAACGATTAATATTATGTTGATAAAACTCCTTCGCAAATAATGCATTAATTTCGAAAAAAAATGATTACCATAAAAAAAGGTTATAGTGAGTCAATCTTAAAAGAAAGACATATGCTGTCGCGGAGTTTTTTTTAGAACTTTTAAGGAGGAAAAATTCCATCATACATGATATTTGCGTAACTTAAACCGTTTACGCAGCGCACGCAAAGGAAGCTCTCTAAAAGGAATAATTTTTCCCGTTTTTGTAACATTTTTCATTTATGGTCCGCTCCTATTGGTCGTAGCGTGATGTTATATAGCCTATAATATTCCTCAATAAATGGACTATCCAACACAAAAATAATTTTTCAATTCCAACCAGTAGTTCCTGAGATTAGGGCGTTCAAACAAACAAACAAACTCTTCAGCTTTATATATTATTAGTATTAGTATTAGTGTTAGTATATAGAAGATAAGAACTGTTGGTAAAAAGGACCAATCCATACTAATATTATAAATGTGAAAGTAACTCTGTCGGTTTGTCTGTCTGTCTGTCAGTCTGTCTGTCAGTCTGTCTGTATGTTCCGTTTTATCGCCTAAACCGCTGAACCGATCGTCATGAAATTTGGCAAAGATATAGCCTGGTATATGGAGAAGGACATAGGCTACTTTTTTACGCGATAACCGACATCCACGCGGGCGGAGCCGCGGGCAAAAGCTAGTATTTTAATAAGGAAAAAATAACTAGGTTAAAGTACAAGTACCTACTAAAAATGTAGGTACATTAAAAAAAAAAAAAAACATGTAAAGGCTTCCTCCAAGGATCTCCATTTATATCTATTTTTGCTGTTAGTAACCGGTTTGTTCCTGCGATCTTCTTTATATCATCCTCCCATCTCATGTAGGGTCTCCCTATTCGGCGTTTTCCTGGCGGGCCATTTCATGTGGTGACGTTTATGGTCCACCTGTTATCCACATATCGGGCAAGATGACCGGCCCATTTGAATTTTAGTGTTTGGGCATAAGTCAGTGCGTCTATTGCTTTAGTATAATGTCTTATTTTTGTATGTCGTATTTTGTGGATTTTCTTTATATTCAACACTAGCTTTTTCCCGCGGCTCCGCCCGCGTAATGTCGGTTATCGCATAAAAAAGTAGCCTGTGTCCTTCTCCATATCCCAGGCTATATCTCTGCCAAATTTCATGACGATCGGTTCAGCGGTTTAGGCGTGAAAAGGTAACATACAGACAGACAGACAGACAGAGTTACTTTCACATTTATAATATTAGTATGGATACTACGTTCCATTCCTTTCTGGCACGAACTAATTTTGTTTTTAATTTTCTTAGTAATCTTCCATGTCTGACAGCCATACTTTAGAGAGGGCAGAATGCAGGAGTCCATAGTTTTCTTTTTAAGCTTTATCGGCATGTTGCTTTTAAATACTTCTTTTAGGGTCCAGTATTTGTTCCACGCGGTTTTAAATCTACGCTCTATTTCCATTTCATTACTGTTGCTTTTGGAATATATTTGTTTACCAAGATAGATATACTGGTCCACGTACTCTAGCGGCTCATTCTCTAAACTAATACACTTTTTGATGCTGTTAGTCATGTATTTCGTTTTTGACAGAACCTGTCAAATCTTCAATCCCACTCGTTTACTGCTTTCGTGAAGTGTCTCTAACATATATTGAAGGCCACGGCTAGTTTCTGATAATAATACTACAATATCGTCTGCGAATCTTAGGTGGCTTAAGTATTTGCCATTAATGTTCAAACCACAAGTTTTCCAGTCCAGCTACTTTATGATGGTTTCCATTACATATATAATTTTTTTTGGCGATAATGGGTCGCCCTGCCTTATTCCTATCTGTATAGGAAAGGTTTGGCCAATTGTTTCTAATTTTACTTTGCTAGTGCTATTACTATATATGTTTCTTATCACTTCTATGTATATATTCTCTACTTTTTAAAGCTTTTAAGGCTTCCCAGATACTTGTGTCAGGTATTGTATCAAATGCTTTTTGATAGTCTACAAGGGCGATGTGGAGCGGTCTCGGTCTTTCCTGGTACTTTTCAATAACTAGCTCTAAGGAGCGTATGTGGTCTATTGTAGAGAATCCCTTGCGAAAACCTGCTTGTTCTACGGGTTGCCATATGTCTAGCGTTTCGTTTATTCTATTATTAATGATCGAAGAAAATAGTTTGTATAGAGTCGGTAAAAGGCTAATATGTCTGTAGTTGTCAATGTCATGGGAGTCTCCTTTATTATAGAGTATGATTATGTTCGATTCGGACCATTGCGTAGGTATAGTCGCCGTTTCTAAGATGAGATTAAATAGGTACGCCAGTGACGTGGCCAGTAGAGTTCCCCCGTACTTTAATGTGACTCATGATGGCTGGACAAATCTTTAAAATAGCTCGCATTTAACTAGGTCAATAGGGCACTTTATGTGACGGCTAAACACCCTTTTTTCAGAATTTGTGACGCTACAGAATCTTATCGTCACTAAATGTTAGTAAAGGAACCATATTCGAAAACGCTCCCGTTATTGAGATTCGGAAATGCCAGCCAAAAGTTTTATATGTAAATTCAAGCTGGCTGGACACAGATTTTTGCATTTTTCTACTAAACTACTGTACGAGTACGTATCACAAAACTTTTAGCTCGATGCCTGTCACAAATGTATGTGACGCCCGTTGATATGCAAAAAGTGCACCGAGATTGAGAGACCAGCGAAAAGTGGTTTTTCAAGCTGGCTGGACACGTTTTCGATCGATTATCTAAGATTCTGTAGCGTCATAAATTCTGAACTAAGGGTGTTTAGCCGTCACATAAAGTGCCCTATTGAACTAGTTAAATGCGAGCTATTTTGAAGATATGTCCAGCCATCTTGAGTCACATCGTACTTTATAGCCTCGTTGGTGATTTTGTCAGGGCCTGGGCTTTTATCCGATTTAATCGCCTCATTGCTTGAAGAATTTCTATTTCATCAATCGGTTGAATTTTTTCTTCTATACTCGTCTGTAATGTCTCTACATTATTCCGGGTGTTTTCACTGGCAGGAAACTGCATCTGATTTGGCGCTGTACGAGTCTCGGAAGAAGTTTATTTCAATATCGATGATATCCTTTCGTTTATACGATGTTCTCCCCAGCTGTTTCAAACCCTCGATCCAGGCTCTACTTGTTCGAAGTTCCTTAATGGCTTTTTTCAGACTCCTTTCTTGCTCAGGTGTTTTTCTATAGTATTAGCCCTGTGATTTTTGCAATCAAGTTTGATATAATAAGTTGGGGAAAAAGTTTCTTCGCATTTTTTAAGAAAATTCAAAACATTTTTTAATATAGTTTATTTACATTTAACTATAGTATGTAGGTACCATTTTGTTCGATAACTTTTTGCCATCTTGTAGGTAGGGACATGATCCCATTGCTATAGAAATTTTGGGACTTCTGATCAAAATACCGCGACAAGTGGTTTTGGCAGTCCTCTCGTGATGTTAACCTGACACTGCCTAAAGAATTCTGAAGAGACCGAAACAGGTGGAAATCTGAAGGTGCAAGGTCAGGACTATACGGCGGATGCATTAAAGCCTCCCAGCCAAACTCTCTTATTTTTTGCTGAGTGGCTAAAGATGTGTGGGTCTAGTTATCATGATGAAAAACCACACCCCTTCTGTTGATTAATTCCGGCAGCTTTCTCTCAACTTCTTGCTTTAATCTCATCAGTTGTTCGCAGTAGAGTTCAGAATCGATGGTCCTGCCTAGTGGTAACAGCTCATAATGAATAATGCCCTTCCAATCCCACACACACAGCATCACCTTGTTGCGAGTTAACCCGGGTTTCGCCACAGTCTGTGAAGCCTGACCGGCCTTTGACCACGACCTTTTTCGCACGTTCTTGTCGTACGTGATCCACTTTTCATCACCAGTTATCAGCTTCTTCAAAAATGGTTCGGTTTCAATGGTTTTTTTTTTACGTCGTAATAAAGAATCACAAATAAGTACACGGTTCATTAGGTTTCTTTCAGTCAGCTCGTGAGGTACCCAAATATCGAGCTTTTTTGTGTACCCAGTTTTTTTCAAATGTGCCAAAACTGTTTTGTGGTCAATTCCCAGTTCTTCAGCTACGTCGTAATCGTAACTACTGATATGCCGATCTTGCTCCACTTTTTCAAAAATGGCATCCATTTTATCCGTAATAGGGCGACCAGAGCGACGTGCATCTTTGACATCAAAATTTCCAGATTGAAAACGCTTAAACCAAATTTGTGCTACTCTCACTTACTTCACTAGGTCCATAAACATCGCAAATTTTTTTCGCGGCTTGCGTTGCATTTTTACCTTTTTTGTAGTAAAATTTTAAAATGTATCGAATTTCTTCATTAGATTCACTCATCTTGACAGTACGAAAAACAAATGAAAATCACACATTTTCCTAATTTGAATTGGGAATTATGTTCTTTAAAATTTTAACTTTCAATGATACCAAAACCAGCCAGATACAAATAGTATAGCCAAAGAGATTTTATTACAAGTTCATACATACTAATAATGCGAAAAGACTTTTTCCCCAACCTTATATTTGTTAGTTAACTTATATAGAGCGCTAAGTTCGTGTTTTTGGGTACGGATTTTATTTTTTGTTTTTTGCCTTCTCATTAAAAGCGATAGTGTTCTTTCTGATAAAACTTTATGTTTCGTAGTGGATAGGCTGGTTGATTTTGTGGTTTCCAGGCTTTGTATTATAGCATATTATATCAGTGAATCATAACAGCTTTGAACGGTATTTATTTTAGTCCAGTGTAACAGATGATTTCTTAGGTTAATTTTATATTCGTTTATATCTTCGTATACCCAAAGTCTCAAATTCAGATAATTTATGTAAACAAAGGGGATAACATAACAAAAAAAATTCTTCGTAATGGTAATTCACATAAAATTGCGAAAAAAGAGGTTCTATTTTCTTTTAAGTACTGATTTTAAGAAATAATAATTAAAAAGTAATCATACCGTAATAATATTTATAAATTTTCGGTTTTAAACAAAGTTATTAATAAAAGGAGATTTATTGGTATAAAATATTTTATGATACTGGTAACAATGCAGGAGATCCAAACATTTTCAAATTTTTAATATCTTCAACAACACTAATATTACAACTCTCATAAATAGATTCATATTGTAAGTAGCATATCTAGCCACATTTTGGATGAAAACGGCTGTAAACTGTTTCGATTGGAAATCAATTTTGGGACGCCTACGTCTAGCACTGGGCTTAAAAAGGCTGATTATGACTATCATATACCGTGTCTCCGACACATTACAAAAATCATTGTTTGGCAACGGTATTTTGTTTGCATAGTTCTTATAATTAATTCACTTTAATCGATGATTATTTACAAAAACATTTAATGATAACATGTTTTGCACCTCTGTCCTGTCATTTTGACAGTGACATTTCTAGACATTACTTTGTGGTGTGGAAATATACCAATTTTGTAGGCGATCGAGTAATATTTTTTATTTTTAAATAGTGGACTGTATTCTAAGGATGCGGGTGATCGCCTAGCGGTAATTATATGATGAACAGACGAGGGATGTGGATTTGAGCACGCGTACCTGCAAACTTCGTAATAGTCGTGGCACGGGGCAGCAGACGGCGTGATCCGTCCGGTAAACTGGCGGCGTTCCTACTTGCAGCACTGACTTGGTTACCACGCACTCACAATCTTCACCCGCGGGAGCAGTTCATCATAATTCGATCACGACACGGAGATCGAAGGCGGTTTTAAGCGGTTTTAACGGAGCGTACGCGCGGCGATGTCAATCCTCGGGGCACCGCGGCCTTTTCTTGACTGACGCCTAATTCTAGACGATG
Organism: Dryobota labecula; assembly: GCA_947523025.1. Taxonomy (NCBI): domain Eukaryota; kingdom Metazoa; phylum Arthropoda; class Insecta; order Lepidoptera; family Noctuidae; genus Dryobota; species Dryobota labecula. Next base: position 24,857,111 of record OX383299.1, read on the forward strand.
CGTGCATGTAGGGGGTAGAAAAGGATAGGAAGTTCGCCTGTTCGTTGACAAAGACGTCAAAAATGACAGAACTATCAAAGCATTTATAAATTTAAGAAATCTCGATAGATGGCGTTACCACTTTGTTTACATAAATTATCTGAATTAGAGACTTTGGGTATAGTTTTTTAGTCCTTTTTTGTTTTGTTGTATATGTTGATCTACTCTTATGTTGTTTTTGATAGAGTAATTGTGCTTCTGAGTAATCGATGGTCTGATGAATAATTTAAGTTTAATGTTTCTACATTTTGAAATATTTTTGGTTGGTTATTTGTTATGTAGTCTATTTCATTTTTATACTGTCCGTGTGACGAGTGCCATGTCCATTTACGATTTGGTTTTTTCTTGAAGTATGTGTTGATAATCGATAGTTTATTTTCAAAAGCATAGTTTATCAGTCTCCGTCCTCTTGTCTTCGTTTCTTTGGACGTAGCCATATATTTTTGTTATTAAATATTCGTCTTTTAGGGGTTGACCAATCTTTGCATTGAAATCTCCCATTATAATTAAGTTTTCATGGGCGAACTCTATGGATTTATCTATCGATTTATAAAATTCATTGATTTCCTCCTCATCTGTTGATTGCTGTAGTCGCGTATAAGTACTTGTATCATGCTTATGCTGTATCCTTGTATATTGAGATTTAATAATGCAACTCTTTCTGTGACTGCAGTAAAAGCTTTCCACGTTTTGTTTTAGAGATATATTTATCAGAAAGCCGACGCCGTGTTTTCCTGGAGTCTCTCCCATATAACATAAAATAAAGACCTCATATTCTTCTATTTTACTACCAAGGCGTCTAACCTCTGAAATGCCAATGATATCGTCTGTTAAGGCTTCCTGCAGTTCCATCAATCGTTCGTAAGGGGATAGGGACCTGACATTGTACGTGCCACGTAGAGCTTATTTCTAAGACTATGATTTTCTTGCGTAGTCGTAGGTATATTCCTTGGAGCGTAGTGGTCATACTCTTCCACGGTGACCAACCGGGTTGGAAGAGGTTTTGTGTTGTCTTTTTCTTTACTTGCTATTTCTGTATTTTTGAGAGGGTGTCCTGATTGCTAATTGGTATCATTTTTATTATGATGTGTTTGGTTAGTTGTTGGGAGTTTTATTTACTAAATAATTTAGAATGCCCGGCTTCACTATTTCTTCAGAGCGATTGGAAAGTGATGGGGTTGTGGAGTTTTCAGTGGTGGTTTTACTTTTCTTGTTAGATTGTGTTCTAACGTGTGGGTGATTATGATTGATCTGCTTTTCTTGAGGGGAAGAGGAAAGGAACCTTTTCTTGTGGTTTTTCGGGGTAGGAACATCTTCTGGTTTTCTTAATATTACCAATTTGTCATATTTGATCATAGCTTTAGTTCCTTTCTCTCTTTCTGTTTTTAATTGCTCTTGTAACGCTCTTCTTTTTTCCAAAACATGTTTTCACAAAAAATAAATACATTTCTTTATTTCTATTTCTATATGAGACCACCTGCGTGTGTTACAAGTTACATTCATGTTGGTTTCAGAACGTGGAGCCGGCCGCACTTGAGGCTATCATCGAGTACGTGTACACGCCCGACTCGCTCGTCATTACCGAGGACAATGTGCAGGTAGCTCAGCTTGCTGCAGACGTTCAACGCATCTCTGTACTCTAAGGCAAAAAGGAACAAATGATCGAATCAACGCACTCACATAGACACACTCCGTTATACTATAGGATTTAGATATTTACCTAGTTGTGATGGGATGTGCCATGCGTTCCTGGTATATACGTGTCATGTGTTGTGTTGTGTGTTAGAGCCTGCTGTCGGCGGCGTCGCTGCTGGTGGTGGGCGGGATGTGCGGCGCACTATGGAAAATGGTAGAACAAGCGCATATCAAAAATGCTTTTTACGAATATCATAATTTGGCAAATATGGCTATTTTATTAGGTTCTTTAATAGTCAAATTATAATATTCATTAGGTTTTTTTCACTTAATACGCGATTTTTTTTTATTTTTTTTTTCATAGATAGAAATACATAGAAGACAGAAGTGCCAAACTCAAGTCTCTGCGTATACATGTTTCAATACCATATTGTGAAAAAAATACTTGGTACAGATATGCAGTACCTATTATACATTTTTAGAAAGGTTATTTTATGCTTTTTACGATACAGCTTAATGATTTTAAAAGTAAAGAAAAATAGTTCAGTAATTACTTAAAAAGTGACATACCTTATTTTTCACTTATATTTTTTTTCGTCGAAGGTTTTCAGTGTTACCCACGTTTGCCCAAGCGCTACTTTTTGTGTTGACTAGTAGTCTAACTATTCATAAATAGAATGCAAAAAAAAATCTGCTGCGGATATTTGCGGTTTTAGAAGATATGAGAAAAAAACTGATAAAAGTCAGAACCCGAAAATTGGTATCATGTGTGTTAAAATGTCTTCCTTCAGCTGTACCAAACGAGACTTCAGAATCCCCTATATCGAGGGCGGCAAGACCATGGAATCATTATCCAAAGTTTTAGTGGAAAAGCTCAATGTTTCTGAAAACAACTTGTGTTTTATAATTAGTGACATACAAAGGCACATTCTTCCTATTTTCAACAAGCGCTGGGCCCTGGCATCTCGGAAAAAAGAAACATTTTTACAGAAGAATTCTACTTGGTTGGACTCAAGGTATTCGTTAAATTTACCGGATTCTGAACAATATTCTACGCAATCAACATCTGGCCAACGAGGAAGAGCATGCGTGGCTTATGGAGACTCCTCAGAATCTACCAAGAAAAGGAAAAACACTCTTCTACTCCAAGAATATGGCTTCGAGCATATAAAAAACGCCTATGTGCAGGGACTACGGGCTTTACGTGAGTACACAGAAGCTCATCTTGTCGAAGAATTAAGAACCGCTGACACTCAAAAGAAATTAGATATCTCAAGTAAGTGGAACGACTCAGACCAGATGAAGATTCTTTCCGATACGGAAGCATTGAGTGCTTTTATAGATTTGGATCTAACAAAAGCACAATATATGTACCTGAAAAACTTAACCAACGAACGAAAGTGTTGTATATTCCCGCCTTACTACAAAATACAAGAAATAAGATCCTGTTATCCACCATCTTCTACAATCGAAATCACGAATACTTATGCTAAAGTGATTAATATCCAAGATTTATTAGATCATACTGCTGCTAGAATTTTAAAAATCGATTCTGTTTTCCAAAAACAACATAGAACATTGATCCTTTATTGTAAATGGGGATGTGATGGTTCATCTGGTCAAAGACAATACAAGCAAATACTTGCAGAAGAGTCGGAAACAATTTCAGATACCAATTTGTTCATCACTTCATTAGTCCCCATCAGATTAGTGGATGTGCAATCGGGATCCGTTGTTTGGCAAAATCCGGTACCTTCTCTGTCCGTTTTTGCAGACCCATTTCTATTGAGTTTTGTAAGGAAACTCCAGAAAAAACCAAGGCAGTTGTCGATGATATTAAAAACAAAATTAGGGCTGCACAAGCATCACTTATAAACAAAGATGGTGTTGTAGTAAATGTGAAGCATGAACTATTTATAACGATGATCGATGGAAAGGTGGGTCAGGTCCTTACAGATACTCCATCTGGTTCCACATGCACGATATGTGGGGCTACTCCACGGCTAATGAATGACCTATCGAAAGTAACTGCCAGACCTGAAAACGAAAACGCCTACCAATACGGATTATCCACCTTACACGCCTGGATTCGCTGCATGGAAATTATATTGCATATTTCCTATAATCTTTCGTTTAAGACTTGGTCCGCTTCAACTGAGGAAAATAAGAGATTAAAAAAATAAAAGAAAGAACTTGTTCAAAAACGTTTCAGAGAGGAGTTGGGATTAATCGTCGACAAACCTCGGCAAGTTAGCGGGAATACGAACGATGGCAATACCGCACGAAGATTCTTCTATAATAGCACTTGCTCATCGGAAATAACAGGTGTAGATGAGGCATTGATTAAACGCCTATACATTATCTTGCAAGTTCTTTCTTCTGGAATGATGATCGACCCTGAAAAATTTGGGGAATATGCAATAGAAACTGCAAGAATCTATGTAAGTAATTACGATTGGTATCATATGCCATCCTCCGTTCATAAAATACTCATTCACGGGGAAAACGTTATCAAACATTTCGCGGTGCTTCCTATTGGACAGCTATCGGAAGACGCACAAGAGTCTCGCAACAAAGACTACAGAAACATACGACTTCATCATGCCAGAAAATGTTCCCGATCTGCTACAAATGAAGATGTCTTTAAAACGCTTTTATACACGTCAGATCCATATATAACAAGTTTGAGAAAACCGTACGTAAGAAATGTGAAAGAACTTGAAGAAGAGGCACAAAGTTTTTTTAAACGTGGCACCTGAAAGTGAACCCACATTTACTGACCCTGATCCTGAAGTGGTATAAGTTAAAAATAATATTTATATTTAGTTATTACTTATATTTGTACCTAGCTACATCATTTCCTGAAGCCAGAGTATAGGATGTACCTATTAGTAATATGATTTTAATTTAGTAATTTGTTTTCATATATGTATATTTTGTTTACTTTGCTTGTTGTAATTAACCATGGTTTAATCTTTTTAGTCATTATAAACTTGTATTCCACTTGAAATAATTTTTTTACTATTTGTTTCGTGATTTTTTCCAATTTCATTCTATGCAAAAAACATTCATAGATATACAAGAAAACACTCTAAAAACTTCACATCATTCGAATTTCCAAGCGTTTCTGCATATTTGTGCCAAATTTAATCACGATGCGACAAAAATTCATGAAGTTACAGATTTTTGATCCGATACCGACCTATATTTTCCATAGTGCGGCGGGCTGCGTGTTCCTCGTATATACGTGTCATGTGTTGTGTATTAGAGCCTGCTGTCGGTGGCGTCGCTGCTGGCGGTGAGCGGGATGCGCGGCGGGCTGCGTGTTCCTGGGGGTCTACTCCCTAAGTCCGTCACCGAAGTAACGGGCCCGTCCGTTAGTAGTCCGACACGTCGGACTGAACCCCCTAGTAATTTCGGATTCATCAGTTTCCAACGGAATCGTAGACAATATTCGTGAACTAAAGACGCATGGCGATTGATGACAATAGAGTTGTGCTATTTTACCGGTCGATTACCGGTTTAATTATTTTGTGGTTTTCAAGCTAAACAAAAATCTATATTTTTCCTTAGAAAATGACTACATTTTTAACAATATACTTTTTAATATAAAGATTAGAATTATTTTTGACATTTTTGTCCGGAAACCGGCATTATCCTGTTGATACCTTTGCCTTTTTCCTTTTGACATTTTGGCGGAAATTTTCAAATTAATTCAACGATACTAGCCGGGAAGTTTTAAAATTATTTTATTTTAGTTTCTTTCTTATTCATTTCGTAAAATGGCCCCAACCGCTGCAGAAACTCACGGACACGGACTCTGGCCCGAGGCGCGCAGGAGCTGGGCAGCCTCAACGTGCTATATATAGAATTTTTTACTTTTGGTGAAGAAAAAATAAAAAATTACTAACATGTTGAATTTTTGGGGTTTCTATAAGGGGGTCGAAATTTTCATTATTTTTGCGATAGGACGCACCATTATCGAGATATAAGCAAAAGAACAGAAACAAATATATACAGTAACAGTACTGATTTTGTACCAGTAGTCGAGGTGTTGGTGTGAAGTTTAGTTCATGACAACTAATTGATTTTATTCTACATCTTTTTAATCGCGCTTAATAATAGTCAGATTTAGTTAGAAAATCTAAATTTTAGTTTAAAAACGTCAAATTCAGAATAGCAAAATTGCCAAATAGCTTTAAGATAAGTCAGTAACGTCGGGAATACTCGCCAACCTAAATTCTTGGCGTAAATATTGTCGACGTTGCCTCCGCTCTTCCTATATAGCTTCGTCAAGCAATAAACAAGCAGCCATACTTTGGAATTCCTTACTTTGCCTCTAAATAGTGTAAACAATTATAATCGTTCGTCGACAGAACGATAACTATTTTGATGTCGTATCAACTGACATAAGGTTCCGTCAAAACAAGCGTCAAGTTCAACTTTTCGGACGGGCAAAAACGCATCGGGAGTAGGGACGGTTGTCAAATTGTGTTGTCATTCATTCTTCGTCGGGCCCCGAACGAATCATCCGTCCGTTGGTGATAGGGAGTAGGAAACGCCCGAAACGAAGGCCGAAACGACGGACTTCGTGCTTAGGGAGTAGACCCCCTGATACGTATCATTTGTTGTGTTGCGTGTTAGAGCCTGCTGTCAGCGCCGTCGCTGCTGGCGAAGGGCGAGATGCGCGGCGAGCTGCGTGTTCCTGGTATATACGTGTCATGTGTTGTGTTGTGTGTTAGAGCCTACTGTCGGCGGCGTCGCTGCTGGTGGTGTGGGCGGGATGCGCGGCGGGCTGCGTGTTCCTGGTATATACGTGTCATTGGTTGTGTTGTGTGTTAGAGCCTGCTGTCGGCGGCGTCGCTGCTGGCTGTGGGCGGGGTGCGCGCGGCGTGCTGCGTGTTCCTGGCGGGCGCGCTGTCGCCGGAGAACGCGCTCGGCATCCGCGCCTTCGCCGAACTGCACGCCTGCGCCGACCTCAGCACCGCCGCCGCACGCTTCATCGAGAACCACTTCGTCGAGGTGAGTGTGCCCAACGAGTACATTCCTTAGATTTCATATTAAAATAGCATTAAGTACCCATTATGATGTAAATACATAAATGTGCAAAATATGAAACATGCGGCGCTCTCGCTCGTGCGCGCAGGTGCTGGACACGGAGGAGTTCCTGGCGCTGGAGGCGGACACGCTGGCGCAGCTGCTGGACAACGACCGCATCACGGTGAGTGCCGCCCGCGCCCGCGCGCCTGCCCGGCCGCGCTAATCGCCCGCCGCCCGCAGGTGCCCAGCGAGGAGGCCATCCTGGACGCCGTGGTGCGCTGGCTGCAGCAGGCGCCGGCCGCGCGCGCGCCGCACCTTGGCGCGCTGCTGGAGCACGTGCGCCTGCCGCTGCTGGCGCAGGACGCGCTGGTGGCGCGCGCCAACGCCGAGCCGCTGTGCAGCGCGGGGCTGCGCGTCAAGGACCTGGTCATCGAGGCGCTGTCCTACCACCTCATGCGGCCCGAGCGGCGCGCGGCCTGCGCGGCGGCGTGCGCGCGCGCGCGGCCGCGCCAGCCGCCGCGCGCCCCGCGCGTGCTGCTGGTGGTGGGCGGCCAGGCGCCCAAGGCCGTGCGCGACGTCGAGGCCTTCCAGCTGGACGCGGCGCGCTGGCGGCCGGGCGCCGAGCTGCTGACACGGCGCTGCCGCGCGGGGCTGGGCGTGGTGGGCGGCAAGGTGTACGCCGTCGGCGGCTTCAACGGTGAGTGTGTTACCTTCCAGCTGGGCGAGGTGGGCAGCAAGGTGTACGCCGTCGGCGGCTTCAACGGTGAGTATGTGTTACCAATGCTTAGGTGCTTATACGTGCGGATTCCTTACAGTTTCACCGAGTCCAATTGTCTGTCTGTCCGCGGTTTCACTCAGAAAATTTTGCTACGAAAAAGGTGTGATTTGAAAAACATTGCTTAACGTTAAGAGACGTTTAAACATTAAAAATGTTAGGTCCATAAACATCTGTCATCTACCCCGGTCACCAGGGAGAGAAGAACCGGCGCGAGACGTCGTGCGGTGTCCCACAAGGATCGGTCCCTGGGCCGCATCTGTGGGATATCGGGTACGACTGGGTGCTGCGCGCCGACGTCCCTAGCGGCGTCAGCGTGGTTTGCTACGCTGACGACACGCTGGTCCTGGCGGGTATGAACTAGCGACACGTGGGGTTGCGACAATCGTCGAGAGGATCTGGCATGCGGGACTCGAGGTGGCTTTGCACAAGTCCGAGGCAATGTGTTTTCATGTTCCTCGGAACGCGCCACTGATGGGTTCCAAAATAACGGTAGGAGGGGTTAACATCGGCGTCGAGTCGACGATAAAGTACCAAAAACGTCCCCGACAGCCGGTGGAACTTCGTGGGGCATTTCCGACGTTTGGCTCTCAGACTGGAGCGGGCCAGGGCTGCCTTGAAGTGGTTCCTGCCCAATCTAGGGCGTCCAAACCCCTTCTTCCGGAAGCTCTATGCGGGGTCATGCGGTCCATGGCACAGGGCACCGGTGAGGGCGCGTTCCTTGAAGGACCAACCCGCCGGTTGAAAGCGTCCCAACGGGTCACGGCCATCGGGCTGCTCAGGGGATACCGCACGGTCTCCGGGGATGCGGCGAGCCTCGTTGCCGGATTGCCGCCATGGGATCTGGAGGCAAAACTCCTCGCGCACTTATGGGAGTGGTGCGAGGAGGTGAAACGCCGGGGCATTACTCCGCTGCCGCGAGAAATCACAGCACAGTGCACAGAGCTCCGGCGGGATGTCATGGCGACATGGAGAGTGCGATTGTCGCAACCCAGCGCTGGGCACGCCACAATTGCGGCGATAAGTCCCCTCTTTGAGGAGTGGCTAGAGAGGCGCCACGGCGTCCTAACCTTTATCTCGCAGTTTTCTCCTACAAATTGCTATATAAACGTTTACATTTGTTAATGGCAAATGGCAAAAAACGGAACCCTTATGGATTCGTCATGTCTGTCTGTCTGTCCGTCCGTCCGTATGTCACAGCCACTTTTTTTCCGAAATTATAAGGACTATACTGCTGAAACTTGGTAAGTAGATGTATTCTGTGAACCGCATTAAGATTTTCACACAAAAATACTTAGAACTGAAACTCGAATTTTTTTTTTTTTTTTTCATCAAACCCATACGTGTGGGGTATCTATGGATAGGTCTTCAAAAATAATATTGAAGATTCTAATATATTTTTTTTTCTAAACTGAATAGTTTGCGCGAGAGCCACTTCCAAGGTGGTAAACTGTGTTGTCCCCCCCCCCGTAATTTCTAAAATAAGAGAATGTTAAAATTTAAAAAAAAATATGATGTACAGTCAGCGGTCATAATTGCATTATCACCTTAATGATCATATTTCTATGGACGTAGCAATGCGAATTTCTGTTTGCGTGAGTGATGTCTTAACGCAGCCAATCTAATGACTAATGAGACCGCACCACACACACATACACACCGTCCATCGTCGTCGTCTCGTCGTCTTTTGTTTTGACAGGCAATAAACACATGATTTTGGCCGGTTCAGTGTATTGCTAAAATTCGCGCTGTTATGGTAAGCACTGTCAGTAGGTAGAATCAGGTATCGAAAAAAAAAACTCAAAACTCAAATCATTTATTTCAATTAAACCATTTACAGGCACTTTTGAACTGTCAAGGAGTCGGTCAGTAAGAAAAATGAAGCTACATTCCCATTCCAAAGCGTAGGTACCTATGGAGAAGAACGGGCAAGAAACTCCATGGACACTCTTTTAAATTAAATTGTTACAAAAGTATTCGTTACATCCACAATGTTGAATTTATAACTAAATGTGAGAACGATGTAAAAATAAAAATAATAAAAACTTACACGTTAAAAGCGTCAAGAGTAGGTACAATAAATAGAAACAAAATAAACAATTAAAATAACCCGTGGCAGCTAAGAGATGACCAGTCCCAACTGACGGCGCCCGTTCACGAACATGACGCATGGATTAGCACCATTCAGCTCAACCATTTTGAAGGGAGCTAAATGATCCAACACACACGCTACCATCAGCGAGACATCTAAGTGAGCATGACATACTCTCAGCCGCCAGGGCACATTCATGTCAATGAAAGACATATTACCCGGTCAATGGTAGCTCTATAGTACATAGGACTCACACCTGTGCTATGCATTTATATAATACAAAGGAGATTGAGTTTATACAATGCAAAGAAAGTCTTACACTCTTCAGCAGCTCCAACATTATTGTCAAATGTTAATCAACTAGCTGTGGTTGTGGAGCAGGACCAGCATTCAGCCAAGCATTTTTATCAGCAATGTAATCCCCCCAACTTATAATACTCGTATGCCTGCCTGCATAGTGTGTGTTTTATACAAGATTTAAATTTAGTCTCATTCAGTTGAAGTATGTGGAGAGGAATTTTATTGTAACATTTTAAACAGTACCCCATGAAACATGAGTCTACTTTAGGCAGTCTGAAACCTGGTTGAGCTAATAGTTCCCTATTTCTAGTACTATAATTATGTCTTTCACCACTTTTTCTAAAAATATGTAAATTTTTCCTTGCGTATATGATGTTTTCGTAGATATATTGACAAGGTACCGTCATGATGTTAATATCCTTAAACAGATCCCTTAGAGAATCGCGCCTGCGGAGATTATATATGGCCCTGATGGCTCTTTTCTGCAGAATAAAAATAGACTCGATGTCTGCAGCCCGTCCCCAAAGTAAAATACCGTAAGACATTATACTATGGAAGTAACTGAAATAGACTAGCCTCGTGGTATCTACATCAGTAAATTGACGGATTTTTCTGACAGCATATGCTGCTGAACTTGGCCGTCCTACAAGAGATGTTAAATGAGGACCCCATTGTAGTCTTGAATCGAGCGTGATCCCCAGGAAAACAGTTTTATCGATGAATTCTAGTTTCTTTTGATTCAATACTATCTCACAATCACTATTTTTGACATTTGGTAAAGAAAATTTTATGCACCTGGTTTTTTTCCCATTTAATACTAAATTATTAGCAGTAAACCAATTTGGGACCTGCAGAAGAGCGTTATTTACGTCGTCAAAATTTGTAGCACGTCTATCTACCTTAAAAATTAAGGAAGTATCGTCAGCAAATAACACCATTTGTGGTTGATTTTTTAATAAATGGAGTAGATCATTTATATACACTAAAAAAAGGAAAGGACCCAATATCGAGCCTTGTGGAACACCCATTTTTACTTTTAAACCGAGTGAATTGATACCATTTATTTGAACTTGCTGTTGTCTATCATTTAAATAAGATTTTACTAAACTAAGTGCAAGTTTTCCAAGTCCGTAATGCTCAAGTTTCAAAAGTAAGGTTTCGTGATCGACGCAATCAAATGCCTTGGAGAGGTCACAAAAGATTCCTTAAAGATTATCGGATTCATAAAGTCAGGCCGTGGGTTCGATCCTCGAGAGGAGTTTTTCTTTTGTCATTTTTATATTTGCAACAATAGTTATTATATTTAACTTAGTCAAATATTGTTGAAAATAGGAATAAACAACAGTGAAATAATCACCCGATTATTTTTCTGTTTTTTATTTCGAATTATTATAGCAATTAGGACTTGTTGTATTGTGTTGAAAAAGAGTGTGATATTAAAACAACAGTATTTATTGACAACGCTTATATTACAAACAAAATGAATAAACCGCTACATTAAATTGATCTATGTGTGTTTTGAAATTATAGTTTAAGTGTTCGTTTTCTCGACGAAAATAAGATTGAAACTTAACCTCAATCTTACAATCATAAACTAACTTATTTCCCGTAAATATAATCTAATTTTTTAAATTAATATTTAGTGTAAGCTCCATTATTATCAATGAAGCTTAAAAGACGTCGAAACATGGAGTTCACAATATTTGCACATAAATATCTGTGCCATGTAAACTATCCCACAACTGCATGCAATCAGGACATCTATCGTCTCATGCTGCCCACCTTTGCACTATTAAACCCCATATATTTTAAATTGATGGCGCAATGACGTATCAAATTGTTCTGCAAATCTATAACTATACTCCATTTACTATAGCATTAGACAAATAACGGCTAAATAACGACAGTTATTGTGTAATATTGTTGAAATTACTGCACTTTAGATTTATTTTTTTAATGTAAATGGTAAATAGATTACAGTGCTTTGTATTTATCGTGAAATAACGGAGTTTATTAAACGTTTACATCGAAATAACGAAAGGGTGAGAACAGTTATTTGTCTAATGCTATAATAAATGGAGTATAGTTGGTATGAAACCATTTCATATTGTTCCATCCTACAACATAGCTGAGAGTGGTTAATAAGTGGCGGCTTTCCATATCTTACACGACTCTTCAGAATATCTTTTCCACAAATTTCTTCACCCAACCACGACTTCCAGTATTTTTCTAAAACAAAAATGACACTGTTACACAGTTGAAACTAGCGATTTATTAACAAAAAAATTATACACCGTTCACAACTATCAGCACATAATATTAATAAATAACTTACTCATTGAAAATTTGAGATATATTAAATCCGTTTCTATACAAGTCGACAATATTTGCCCTGGCTTCAATACTTATATTTGCTTGCATTTTGAATAAAGATATTCAAACAAAACAGCACTAATAGCAATAACACAAACACTCGTAATTAAGTTCACCAACCAACAACGTCATACCATTTTATTCAATCCAGTTAGTAAAAATAATTTTGTTTCAAATCCACCCACATCTTTTGCGATAAGTTTTATTTTGTAAGATTCATTCTTGCGCGGCATGGCATGCCAACCAACTAATACAAACGATTATATACCGCGCTCTTTCTGATTGAATAAGGATGAAAGAGTACGATACACGGGTGTGTGTGAATGTGTTTGAAATGTCTTTATAGAAGAAGGTCATAAGTGCGACTGGTTTTGATACTCTATAACTTTGTGAGATTGGTAATCCACTTCTGACCGATACTGTACATTACCATGTAAACTTCCACCGAAAATTGGTTTGAACGAGATCCAGTAAGTAGTTTTTTTTTTAATACGTGATAAATCGTAAACCGCAATTTACCTTTCATTCAATCAACTCAAATATAAAAATAAACATTTAATTTCATAAACATAAACCTTATACATAAACCGTGAACCATTATGTTCTAATAATAAATCTGTTATAGGTGCCTATACTCCATTTACTATAGCATTAGACAAATAAAGGCTAAAAAACGACAGTTATTGTGTAATATTGTTGAAATTACTGCACTTTAGAGTTATTTTTTTAATGTAAATGGTAAATAGATTACAGTGCTTTGTATTTATCGTGAAATAACGCAGTTTATTAAACGTTTACATCGAAATAACGAAAGGGTGAGAACAGTTATTTGTCTAATCACTACATATTATAAAACAAAAGTCCTCCGCCGCGTCTGTCTGTCTGTCTGTCTGTTCGCAATAAACTGAAAAACTGCTGCACCGATTCTCATGCTGTTTTCACCAATGGATAGCGTGGTTCTCGAGGAAGGTTTTAGTATATAATTTGTTAAGTTTTTGTATACATTTTTGTATAAATTAACGATATTTGTTGAAGGTGTCGCAAAAAAATAAGCCGTCTGGGAGCTTTCAACGAAAACGCTGCCTAAACCCTTGTGAGATATAACAAAATAATGTATGGTGGAATTATGTATCTTATAAAGATCTTCAAAAAAGTCCGTGATGGCATATGTCTATCTCTTAAGGATAACATACTATATCCATTTTATTGTCTTTTTGTAGGTATTTGTTTGCCGAATTTTACTCTTGGAAATACGATTACGATAACAATACGCTATAATATCAGTAGCTATTAGCCAAATTATGTTCGTAGATAAATAAGCTAGCTACTTACGTGTATTTCAAACAGTATACAAAAATATTTATCATAAAAACATTACTAAACACGGCGGCCTTATGATCAAAATTTGTGCATTCCAAAACTTTCGTTACTTTTTCACTGATATATTTATCACTTTTAGATAAACTAACACTCAATACGAAATCTACATTTATTTCTCAGTAATTCTGTATAAGATTCTTCTATGATTAAACCGTTTTCTCATTGAATCCATTACTTTACGCACGTATAACCTTGATGAATGTTTACATCGCGCCACACCGCCACACGACCACAGAGTACAGACGTATTTTGTTTTCTTTTTTTTTTTCGTTCGTTTAGTGGTGTTCCCGCTAAAATGTATTAATACCGGTCAAGTATTAGTCGATTAATCGAATTCTACAGCCAGATCGTGTTGCAAGTACAAAATAAATGTCAAATATTTCGTCCAATTGCGAACGTGACCCTGAGAAAAGTTATGCACCAATGGTGTTCATTAGATTTCGAGTGTTTTCTCAGCACAAACGGTGTATCGTGCGACATTTCGGAGGATTTCGTTTTGTTTTGACATTGTTGGTACTTACGTGAATTATTTTAAAATTATTATTTGTGTCGCATTTTTATTTCGTGTTGTAATTTGGTACAATTGATTGCTTTAAGAATTTGAGTGAAATTTCGTATTTTGATTTTGTGTTTGTTATCTTTAGGTAAAGACTCATTAAACGTTCAGATCATAAGTACTTTTATTATATTAAATCATTTATTTCGGTTTCTATTCACATAGTGAATCACATTAAAATTAATAGGTATTAAGTTAGAAATTTGAGATATAGCCTGAGATATGGAGAAGGACATAGGGTACTTTTTTATGCGATAACCGACATCCACGCGGGCGAAGCCGCGGGCAAAAGCTAGTGTTATAAGTAAATAATAATTATAATACGCGTGGGGCGTGGCTTGATAGGTAGCGGGAGCGGAGCGATGTTACTTGCTGCTACGGAAGCCTTCATGGGGAAGGAGAAAACCAGATCGACCTCCTCGAAAAGAATGCACGTTTTACAACCGTCGAGGTTCACAACTTACCTAAGCAGAAAACTGAAAAAAAAAAAAACGAATGCAGTATAATTTAGAACATCAGCTCGGCACTGGGACTTGAGACACCGATCGAGGGGTTGGAGATAAGAGACATCTACCGCTCAAAGTCCAAAGCTGTAGTAGTAGAATACAACACTGCGGAAGAAATCTATAATTTACAAGTACATTTCGTTCAATAAATCTAGACATGAACTTAAGAAACCACGTCCCAACTCGCAACACATCAACTTTCCTGACGATTTACGTACAGTAATTATCAGAGAACTTATCAAGCAAAGCGAAAAGATTGTTTCCTTGTCGGTAGCTCGAGTGTTTAGATGTGATATAGATAATATGAAATGCCACGTAATTCATAATAATCGCCATCTCAACATTCTCTCGCAAAGTATACGCGTAGTATTTCGTGCAATATGCCAAACTGCATTACACTTCTGCATAGGTCTAAAGTAGCATGGGACGTGCTGGTTCTTTTCGAATGCTGGCTAAGCTCAGCCAAGGATATTATTATTTCCTTTATTTCATTTAAAAACATATAATTTACATTTTTAAATATTTTTATAAAAAATATACATTTAAAAATATAAAAAATAAGTAGCCCACCGGTATCGGGAACAGGGTCCAAGCTACCGGTGGTCAGGGCTCCTGAGAGAGGAACCTCCTCACGATACGCGCTGTGTCCAAAAGGACCGCTTTCTGGATCAAGCCCTTGATCCAGCTACCTAACGAGAGCCTCTTCAGATGATGGTCGAGGCTCTTGGCTATTATGCCATTGGCCGTCACGACTATCGGCACAATGATTGCTGTATCCACATCCCACATGTCGACAACCTCATGAGCCAGATCAAGATACTTAATCTGTTTATCTTTTTCAGCTTTCACTAGGTTCTCGTCATGCGGGACCGCGATATCAACAATCATTGTGCGACGCTCTAATCGATATATCATCACTATGTCTGGCTTATTGGCAATAATAGTCCTGTCAGTGATGATAGATCGATCCCAATTCAACGTAATATGGCCATTTCCAAGTACTGGGTCGGGCACATACCTATAGTACGGTACTTCCGATTCCACAAGACTGTATTTCAGAGCAAGTTGCTGATGGATAATCCTGGCTACAAGGTTATGCCTATGCAAATAGTCTCCGTTAGCCAGACGAGAACAACCAGAAATAATGTGTCGGATTGATTCCCCCGGACGGTGGCATGCCCGACAGATGTCAACCGTGCCGTCCTTCACAATATATTTCCGGTAGTTGTTCGTCATCATAACTTCGTCCATAATCGCAAAGACAAAACCTTCAGTTTCTCCAAAGAGATCACCGAATCGCAACCAGGATACGGACGCTAAGAGGTTACATCGGGCCCATGTAGGGCCCGGTAAAAGCGCCCGTGAAGCTCTTTGCTCTGCCATACTTCCCTGCGATCATTAGTATCTAATACTATAGGTTTGCGCCAGTTCTCGTTAACCAAGGAGAGCGGGGTGAGGCCCTTGTCCACTGAGACCACATCTCGGTGCATCCCCACGTCGGCTTTTAGGAAGTATTCCCTGAGACTGCATATCTCACGGTTGTGCAGGGTCTTAGCATTTAAGAAGCCTCGACCTCCACACTTCCGCGGGATATACAGTCTCATCACCGATGACCGTGGGTGATGCATCCGATTTGCGGTCAGCAATGTGCGGAACCTCCTATCCAGGACGTCAAGTTCCGTCTGAGTCCATTTGAGTATGCCGAAAGAGTACATCAAAACCGGCATGACCCAACCGTTGAAAGCGCGCACCTTGTTTCCGCCTGATAAAAGACTATTTAATACTTTATTCAGGCGGCCAAAGAAGCGCTCCTTCAGCGATTGTTTCATGTCAGCAGCGTTGATGCCTAGCGCTTCCGACATACCCAAATACTTGTAAGTTTCGATTGGGGAGAGGAATCTCAGGTGTATAGAATCCGAGAGTTGGGTTCCCATGGATTCTACAATCCCCCCTCGCTTTACATGCATGACCGCACATTTGTCCACACCAAATTCCATCCTGATGGCGCTACTGAAAGTTTCGGTTACCTTCAGTAGTTCTATCAGTTACAAATTGTTGGGGGCAAAAAGTTTTAAGTCATCCATGTAAAGGAGGTGAGATATAACCTGACCACCTCTCCTCAATCGATAGCCTAGACCTGAATCCTCCAATAGTGTGCTTAGAGGATTCAAGGCTAGACAGAACCAAAGTGGACTCAAACTGTCGCCCTGAAATATACCTCGCTCGATCCTTATCGGCTCGCTATTCCTCTGGATATGTCGACATCCTGGATAGCGAAGGAATATCCTCCACTGCCCCATACACGACATCAGGAAGGTGCGCAGAGTTGCATCTACTTTATACAACTCCAGCACCCTCATGAGCCATGTATGTGGCACCGAGTCATAGGCCTTCTTATAATCTATCCAACATGTCGACAGATCCTTTCGGGAACGATGAACCTGTTGGCTAATGGCCATATCCATACTATTATTATTATTAATCATTTATTTTTTGGAATAAAACATTCCATTCATTGTTAGTAAATAGTACTTATAACTATGTTAGTAAATTATTAATATATTTATTATTATTTACAATTCCGCTATTTAATATTATATAGGGCACCTCCAGATCCGTGAACGGTGTTCCAGTGCCCCACAACCGGACAATCAACCCTTCCCAAAACAGTGTACGAAAGGAAAGTGTCTCCTAGATAAATATGAGTGGAACGTATAATTAGTGCGTAATTTACTGTCAATGTGATTCTCTTGTACACCGAACTAAACTATCACTAAAATTCCTTACTTTTGGCTATGAGAACCTTAAAGCTATTCTGCAAACAACATTCTCTTAATTTAAAAAATAACTTTGACACAACTAAATCGAATTTGACAACCGTGACTCCACGTGGTATAAATATTTTTTTGGCTTCGAAACGTTGTACTTGTTTGCCCTACCCCATGATTTTTTTTAGAGCCGGAGGCGCGCAGGGTTGGGGGGGGGGCAGCCTCGACGTGTTTTTTTATGGAATTTTTTAATTTTTGTACAAAAAAAAAAATTACCTACATTTTGAGTTTTTAGGGGTTTATGCGTTTCTAAAAGGGGGTCGAAATTTTCATTATTTTTGCGATAAGACGCACCATTTTCGAGATATATGCAAAAAAAAAGAAACAAATATATATATACAGTACTGTTTTTGCACCAGAAGTTGAGGTGTTGGTGTGAGTTTTAGTTCATGATAACTAATTTTTTCCGTCGTGTTCTCTTCACCGCCGGGGTGCCAGCTATTTTAGAACCCAATGGCTTGGCACTCGACGATGAGAAGAGACCAGACGGAATGACCATAATGCCTTGGAAGTAAGGTCGGCCTTTGGTGTGGGATGCAACATGTGTCGACACCCTTGCGCCATCCCATCTTCCTAGCACGGCGGGCTGTGCTGAGTCGGCTGCTGCAGGTGCAGAAAACCTCAAACGGCGCAAATATAACAACCTTATTGGGAGCTATATGTTTGAGCCTTTTGGGGTTGAAACTCTAGGACCATGGGATCCGAGTGCCTACTTAGGTTTTCGAGATATCGCTAAGCGGTTGGAAGTTAGAACGTTAGCTCTTTATAAAGAGTATACTGCAGGCCCGCTTTTTGATAGCCATTCAAACTTGGTCGGTTTATCCATGTATTGCAGTTGTTCAGGTATTTTTATTATATCTCTTTAATTATTTAGTGTAATGAGCTGAAATCTGACATGTGAATAGTTGCATTAATACACTAAATATTGGAATCTGTTTAATTTTGCTTTTCCATTAAAATTTTCTACAATCGGATGTCATACAATATAGTGATCCAGTTGTAGTAAATTATGCCATTGCTCATTAATTACTAAGAGCACATAAATGAAACTTGGCAGGACATTGTAGACCCTTACGAGATACAAATAAACGTTATAATTTAGGCTCTAGAGTTACTATTTTAAGCACTTGGACCTAATAACCTTATTTTACTTTTACGTCTATATCTTCTGAACGGTATGTTTTTTTCAAATCTGTTTTCACAAACATTACACACAAATTTAAAGCAACGTGCGTAAAAAATTACAACGCTCCACTAAACCGTTTTATGTGATTTTCATCAAATGGCCAAACGTCAGCGCTGCGGAAACTTGAATATCTTCGCAGTTTTATGACACACAAATTTCATTTATACATACACATTTACCTTTCGCTACACACTAATTATTAGATGTATTTTGTTTCTAGAACGTCCATAGAAAAAAAAAGTGCCGCTAGGATGACGTAGTTCCAGCGGAAACAGTTTATCTTGAATAACTCCCCAGTGGTTGGATGCACAAAATTTTATTTACCATACACATTTACACGACGTCATACACTATATATCTATAAAACTAAAATTCGACATTTTTCCGCTGCGACTACGCACACGTAAAAAGTATAATATATTGTTTAAAGGCAAGTTACAAATCGCAAAATGTGCGCAGTAGTGTAATGTGAAAAATTAGATAAAAGAAAAAATATTGTTCATTATTATAACCTTTTACGAATTATTTGTTTCCGTCAGTATGTTTGTGCGTATGTGTGAGCTAAGATTAATAAAATCTCTAAGATTCATAGACCTCGCGTATCAAAGGTCAACTAGTTCTGGTAGTAAACAGTTATTGTAGAATTTTACTAAATGTCCTTCCAGAACTGACCGTCTCTTTTTTCATATTTAATTTTGCGATTACCTGTCCACACTGCAAATACACACATGTTTTTATTTTACCAGTTACTCTTAATTGGCCCTGGATTTGGTACCATTTGCTTTTTTTTGTTGCCTATGAAAGCGTCTGATTTGTACAGCCAAAAGTCAATTTTCTTTTGCTTTATTGAATCAATAAAGCAGAAAAGAAATACTTCTACAATGCCATGTTCGTATTTGCCGTCTGGCTAAAGAGAAGTGTGGCTACCTACAAGGATTAGCTGCCCAAAAAGATAACCAGTTTCGATTATTCTTCTGCCTTTGGGCTTATATTCTTTTATAGCGCATTCCTGCTCCTGAAAATAAAAAAGACAACTTAGTAGGTACCTAAGGTAAATCAAATATAACAAATTACCAACAGATGTTGATATAACTTACAAGTGAAATTTTATATTGTTCATCATCGCATACGGAGACGTCTAAGCTAATTTCCCTGTTAAATAAAAAAAACTACAATATTTTCTAATACAAGACATAACAAAACTCCAGAGTAGATTTGAGATTTCTTAATGAAAATACTTACAAAGTCTCATTACTTTTGTTTACTGCTACGTTTGCAGTTTTTTGTCCTTTGTCCAATCAATCTACCTAGCCTTATCCAACTATGTTGGGGTCAGCTTCCAGTCAAACCGGATGCAGCTGAATACCAGTATTTTACATGGAGCGACTGCCTATCTGACCTCCACAACCCAGCAGCTGGGTAACACGATACCCCTTGGTAAAACTGGCTGTCAGACTTTCGGGCTTCTGATGTCCCCCCAAGTAGCACATTAGTGAATTTTGCAACTTATAGCTTTAAATTGTAAATGAGTGGTTTAACAGTGTTTGATAAAACTTATAGCTTTAACACTACTCATATTTGTATATGAGAACCTCCTATCACTCGGAGTTGCTTATGAGTGTATTTTTTTAATACTTTATATCTTATGGTTGCATAGAGTCGATTTTTTACTTATAGTTGAAAACGGGTTTTAATTGTTGCCAATTTAGAAGCAACAGTGGTATATGAGGCCTTTAAATCACTTGTAAGCAGCTGTTAAATTTAAGCTGTAATATAACCTTATTTGGCACTTCTATTTCCAAACGAGTAGTATAACAGAGTAGTATATCACCTGTAGTGGCTTAAGGGATCTTTTGCAGCCTTTTTGGAACCTAACGTGATTGCATCTTTCAGGCCTATTGTACTCTAATATGCCACTCCAACGCTTAGCTAAATTTCAATAGTGGGTTCTTGAAAACCAAAAGCAGCTATTTCCACTTATTTAAAACCACTAACGATCTAACAGTTCCAAAAATACATAATTGTGACCTATTATTACTTAAGTCAGACCGTCCTGCGCATCACTCTGTTGACAGTTTTTTTTTCTGTTTTAAAATTCATAGGTTAAATTAATTCATCAAAAATGACTTCCTTGAAATGGAAAAAAGTTAAACGATGTGGTAGTTATCATCGGCAGGTTGTACGTACTTTAAGAAATATAATAGACATGGACCCAAGAGATTTTTTTTTTCAAAGTTTTTTAACGTCCTAATGAAAATTTATAACATTTACATTTCAGAATTCATCTTCGTTTGTAGCCTTTTCGTTTCACAAAAATATGTATGTAATTATTTAACTTCTTTGATTACGATTTTTGGACTTATTAAGGACCCCTAATTCACGAGCATTGGGAGATCTACAATAGAGCAAATTATAACTGCTGGTAGTAACATCCATTGATCAGCCACTAGCAATATACAAATAAGTGGTTTAAAAGACCTTACAGTTCCAAATAGAGAACGAATAAATGAAAATAAAAACTATGAGATGCCATAAGTATCGCCATGTTTAGAAAATGGTTGTCCTTGGAAATGTTTTGTTTTGAAAGCGTTCTATCACACTGACGCATAATCACTGAGTTTTGTTAATTGTAACTGATGTACTTTGACATTATACTTAGTCTAAAACCATTATGTAAGGTTTTTAACAGTTTTATTTTTTTATACTATTATTTGCCAATTGACTTAGCACACTTTGTTTAATTGTTCTTGATCAAATCGAAGGCGCTTCGAAATTTACAAAGAAATCATACTATAGTTTCACAGTAACAAAACATTCGCAAGGATTTTGTGCTATAAATCAATGCCTGCATTATATCAGTACACGTGAAGTTTAAATACTCATCATATAGATGTAATCCAAAATGAAATGGCTGTTTAAAGAACAAATTCAAAAACACATCTTGACTTATAGCCCCTTAAAAGAACTTTGCGTCTCATTTGTCACTCAATGACCGAATTGAAACGTCATATCATTCAACCAATCGTTCACTGCGCACAACTTACACCCATAGTTCTAATTGGCGCTTATGGTGATCGTGAGATCTCCTATGGATTCCATTTGGAACCAAAATAAAAGCTGCAATTTTTCTCCCCGTGGTTCTATAATGTTTGCATAAGGGTTCTCTCCACCTATATAGAACTTAATCATGGCTATATATTTCACCCAAGTTTACAAACAGATATGATATGGAGCTATTTTACCACCCAGTTGTGTTACTTGGGCCGTAACGGCTGTCAAAGATCCACGAATGACAGCCGGGACCAACGGCTTAACGTGCTTTCCGAGGCACGGAGGAGTCTCGGTATGTAAAGATGGTCACCCATCCACGGACCAACCCCGGCAAGCGTAGCTTAACCTGATGGATCGACCCGTGCGACTGTTATTACTTAGCCACGAGCTCCTCTCTTATATATATATTTGTCCTTTGTCCGAATTTCCGAATTCGTGGCACCTATAATAACAAACATAAATACTTTAGCAATGCTCAACATAAACAAAAACCATACTTGGTGTCGAAAGTTATAACCATCAATTTTTCAGGATTTATATGTTGACAACTAAGTCGATATGTCATTAAAATTTACATCCGCTATCTTGAATCAAACATTGGATGGTATATTCGTAAACACCACCATCAACACCTCCACAATTGATAACAATGTCGATTTTTAATTTAAAAAAAACACCTGCCATCTTGAATTAAATGGATGAAATATTCGTAATCACCACTTCAAAAACCCCAAAATCAACTATTGTATCGAATGTCACAAAATAATATTGTATTCGCCATTTTTATTTGACTGTAGATAATATAATTACATAAACACAATGTTTATCGATAATCTACAACCATTATACAAAAAATTACAAGTATGTATTTATTTCTAAAACAAATTCCAATAATCGTACTTACTTTTATTTCGATCCGAAAAAGTATCAACTTCGTCCAACCACAGTATACAATACAGCACTCAGTTCTTTACGTAATTATTTTTTTGCGAGAAACCGATACACCCGTGCTTCCACGAGCGCGTTTGAGCACAGAATGACAAACTGCGAATGTCCGCGGGTAGAAAATGTATGGAGAAGAGGGCTTTTCTTATTTTTCTCATAAATTAAAAAGTTATTTGTTTACCTACAAAATATTTAGCTTACCGTACAGAGGACTATATAAGCAATAATTTCTTATTATTTTTATGTTTAACTATTTTTATTAACTATGCAGTGGATTTAGCTATATTGGTTCCTATTCAGGTGAACGTTACCCCATCAGGAAAGTGTCTCCTAGAGTGATATGAGTGGAACGTATAATTAGTGCGTAATCTGCTGTAAATGTGCGCCAAATAAAAAAATTGTGCGTTTTGTCGTTTTGGAATAAAACGGAAAAAACGGTTCCTGCTGGAGTAACGTTTTTCCAGCAGGAAAATTCTAAACGAAAGGTCATAGAGAGAAATATTTTGCATGCGCAGAAAGCTTATATTTGTGCAAAAATGTGCGCCGAAAATATAGTTTACGCGTCTTCAGGTTTTCGAGATATTGCATTTCCTGCTGGAGTAACGTTTTGCAGAATCGGGTATCTCTAAAACCATTATATGTGCGCCCTTAGAATAAACATATACGAGTACCTCTTTATTTGTGCGTATTTGTGACAGAATTAGATTTAAGAAAATATTTATAATTTTCAAGTAATCGCACTTTTTTGAAAATCCGAAAAAATATCGTAGCGCCTAAATGAGAAAACGTATAAGCTCGCTGAAAACTTTATTCGATCCTTCTTGGCGCTTTTAATAACCATAAAAAGTTTCAAAAGTGTACATGCATGTGTTAGAAAGTGGATGTAAACTACATTTATATATAGGTATTGATAGCCACTTTATTAGCAAGCTTTGTGTGTCAGAATGGTAACTAGTAGTTTATATGAAAGTCCCTATGAATATGGTGTTAGGGAAAGGATTTTATAAAGAAAAGCACAGAAAGACAAGACTAGGCATTTATTTCAATTAGGCTTGTCAAAGTAACGTTATTTGAGAAAGCTAGTTGTCCGTTCCAAAACTAGGTCTTCGTGGAGAAGAACGGCGAGAAACTCCACGGAAACTTGGTTTAAAGTATTTTATCTACACATTTTTACATTAGCATAATATACTTTGTTACAACATAAATCTCTAGGATCATTTCTCAAAGATAGAAACTTTACCAGTGGAAAGAAACAGAACATGAATATTCCTTTGATTAAACACAATACAATATTAGCCAATTAGCCATATTTTAACACATACAGAGCAACATAGTCATTAGCAATAATCAAGATATAATATCAATTAACTTACATCTTACATTTCCATAAATTACCGTTAAAACAGATAGTTCTATCTATTAGACCTTTACTCAGATTAGTAGCAACATTATAATAATGGCAAAAGAAAGAACATAAGTATTCCATTAAACAATTTAACACATTAGCAATATTGGCAATAATATGCTTTACACAACAACATAATCATAATAGGCAATAATTAAGGTATAATATCGAATTAAGTACTTAAACTTTTACCTGTAGGCCGGAGCTCCGTTTTGGTCGATGTCTGGATCCAGAATGGGCTCTGACACCCGGAGCTCCCCCTCTTATAGTCGAGAACAAACAACTTTGACGTTTCAATCTACCGTCATCCAAAATATCAAATATCAACGACATAAAAGGTGGATTTCCGTTTAGAATATTTCCTATGTTTTGCTACATTATTCCTTAATATTTTAACTAATCTACTTTTACAGACATACTGAAATAAATAATTAAAGAATTATTGGAATAAAGTAAATTAGGTATTCACAGTTGTTACAAGTTTAGGTTATGCAAATCATTACAATTTCATCAAGTTTTAACAGTGAAATGAATACTCATAACATAACAACAATATACCTATAATCACAATAATCTATTACATGCGTTATTGAAAAATATTGCTAAAAGTCAAAACGACGGTGTCATAACTTTGACGGCAAAATACAAGAAACCGGCTCAACCCAAGATGTGTGGGTCTAAACCAAGAATTAGTGCGTTTAGTCAAAAATATATAGTGAATATATTCAGCTTGGAAATGTTCGCATTAAGTAGATATAAACAAAAAACAAAACATGTACACAACGGCTGGTTATCCCACCAAATTCGAATGAATAGTAAAATGCGACGATTTCATACTTAACGATGACCTTCTTAACTTTACTCACGAAGCGGTTGACACTCGTTGTGCCTAAGTACACTGAAGTAGAAAAGAAGTAAAAAAATAAACTTGTTATTAGTTGGTAGTAAGTTTTTCAGTCGGTACAGAGCCCGCAGCGTTCCAGTAACCTTCTGGCTGACCCTAGCAACATGAGTACGCCAGTTCAGGGTACGATCAATGTGCAAGCCTAGGTCTTTCACATCAGTACTGAATGGAACGATCGTATCATTGAAGATTACTGGTGGCAAGGTAATACCATCCACCTTACTCATACTCCGAGAACTACCGATGATGATCGCCTGACACTTATTTGGATTAACTGCTACACCAAACCTATCAGACCAGGTTTTGATGGCTACCAAGTCCCTATTTAATTTCTCGATAGCTTCAGCTATTTCCTCAACCCTCCCTTGACAGTACAACTGCAAGTCATCTGCATACAGATGATACGCACACTGAAGTTCGGAAGTTATAAGATTAATAAAAATAGAAAACAGAAGAGGAGAAAGAATACCGCCTTGAGGAACGCCAGTCTCCAAATCACACCAGCATGATGAAGAATCCCCAACATGAACGGACTGCTGACGTTCCTGAAGGTAAGAGGAGAACCATTCCAGTGCCTCGGGAGAGACCATAACATAGGACAGAATGGCTAAAAGGATATCGTGACTGACGGTATTAAAGGCATTCGAGAAATCGACCAACACCAGTGCAGTAACTTTGGTGTCTTCCAGTCCTGTCCTTATATCGCCAGTCACTTTAAGGAGGGCGGAAACAGTGCTGTGCCCAGGCCTGAACCCAGATTGAAGAGGGCTAATTAGTGAATTACGATGAACAAAATTGGAAAAAAAATTGTGGACGCAGGCCTCGAGCACTTTGGATAGGAAGGGAAGGATGGAAATGGGACGGAAATGGGTAGGAAGAGAGGGATTAGGAACCTTAGGTAGCGGACGTACATAGGCTTTGCGCCACAGGGATGGGAATACTCCAGTGTATAGGGAAAAATTTACAATGTGGGTGATCGCGAGTAGGAGATGATCCAGAATAGTGATGATCATACCACGAGTCAATATTGTCACATCCCACCGCGTTGGATTTAATGGATAGAATTATCTTTTTCATCTCTCCCGGTTCAACTAGAACGAAACTGAAAGGATTAATATGAGGACGCGTTAGACCAGAAATTAGAGACAGAGTTTGTTGCTTGGTTAGACGATCCATGGTAGAAACAGTAGAGAAATGACGGTTGAGATCGTCCAAGTCAATTGAATTAGGAAGGTCTAAATTTCGCGGTTTGCCGATACCAAGAGTTCCAAGAAACTTCCAAATATCGGCAAAAGAGGAAGAATTTATAGTATCTAGAATGTGGCGGCGTTTAGCATTGCGTATCATCAGATTACATCTATTCCTTGCAGCCTTGAATAGTGTCCAGTTTTCATCAGTGTGTTCCCTTTTAAATTTACGGAAAGCACGGTCCTTACGTCGCATTGCCATCTGTATTCCTTTTGTCATCCATGGTGCAGGTGGGCGTTTTAATTTCACTTTTTTGACGGGAGTATGGATGTCATAAAGGTTGACCACAACATCGTTGAACATCGTAACCTTGTCATCAACTGAAATGGCTTCTGTCATGGGTTCCCAATCGACAACGGACGCATCTTCCTTTAGTTTATCAACATTCATCCGCGCAAAACAACGCCTGTACAGAACCTTGGGTTTAGGTTTGGAAGGTTGCAGGATATATGAAAGGAAAATCATGTCGTGATGAGAAAAGCCAGGAGCGTCATGTTGACCATGGGAGGAAACAAGGGATGGATTTGAGGTGAGGATCAGATCGAGCCAGGTGTCGTCACCGACAATGTTATGATGAGTAGGTTGGAGCGGCAACAAGTGCAGACTAGCTGACTCGATAAGTTGGAGAAGCTTACGGGATCGAGGGGAGTTGTGGGAAAGGAGGTTTGTGTTGATATCACCCATGATGATGTGATGTGCATACTCCGAACCCAAAGATTCAAGTACTGATTCGAATTCAGTGAAGTAATCAACAGTGGGAGGACAGTAGACAACACCAATAATTGTTTTGGCTCCCTTGACACAGACTTTAAGAAAAATAAACTCGGCAGAGGCAGAATAGTTTGAAGAGGAAGTAGCAAGTATTTTATAAGGAAAGTCACTGCGAAGGTATATGGCCACACCACCCCCTCCTTTACCAATCCGATCATTCCGTATCAGAACGAAACCATTAAGAGGGTAAGTGGTGGACAGAAGATTCGGTTTGAGCCATGTTTCGGAGATTAGGATGGCGTGAATGTTGCTGTTATTAAATACGTTGTACAGCTCACTGTAGTGGCTGGGAACACTTTGAGCGTTGACACGCATTCACCAACCGATTAGATTGATCCTTGAAATTCTGTTGTAAAAAGTCACCAAGGGTGTCGCTAAAAGAACAAAAACTTTCATCGCTTGAAGAGGCAGTAGATTCGTTAGCAGAAAAATAAGACTCATTGTCTGACATAAATATAAGTAGGTAATTATTATGTTGAAATAAATATATACAAATAATAAATTATACTATTTCTAAGAACAGTGCAACTAACAGGTGCAAGACACTGCACCACCCGCCAGCTCACACCAACACTAAAAGCAACATAACACACTAAAAACAAACAGAGAAAAGCAAACCTGAGGTCACATTTATGGCTACTTAACTGGAAGCAAAGCGAAAATCGTAGTTCCCAAAATTATCAAAAAAACTGACAAAATAAAAAGAAAAAAAAAAAATCATAATAGCCGATGAAGTGCAACGTAGAACGAAACGTTAGTAATATTATTTGAATTTAGAGACTATAGATAAGCGAAAAGCACAAACAAAAACAATGAAATTTCTGAACGTATTCTTGGAACGTTCATATCACTCTACGAGACACTTTCCTGCCGGGGTAACGTACACCCTATTCAGACCCCATTTTTTCAATTTTTTTGTGGTTATTGTGATAGTTAAAACGTATTTGTGTGAATATTTGGTATGGGGATATACTCGTACAACTTTTATGGTCTCATTCTGGAGATGAATATATTATATTATCTTTAATTTGAAACCAAGATGTCCTCGCAGTTGTGACTCCTATTCATTAAAATGGTACCTGAAAAGCACTGATATTTGTGGAAAAATGTGATAGTGTCCTTAAGACTGCGCCGAGCGCACAGTGGCGCCCTCATCGTTTGTTCGGTGATTTATTTTATTTTAGAATGAAAATGCAGAAATTAACCACGTTAAGCTGTGCTCCACAACACAAATTTTTATGTTTTATTGTAATCATTAAAACGGAAAATAGTGGTCACTGAGCTCCGTTTTAATGATTACAATAAAACATAACAATTTAAAACTACTGTTTGTAGTAATAATAACATATAGTCTTGTGAAGCACAACTTAACGTGCTTATTTTCTGCATTTTCATTCTAAAATAAAATAAATCACCGAACAAACGATGAGGGCGCCACTGTGCGCTCGGCGCAGTCTTAAAAATTTATTAACTATAAATAAATAATGGAACACGAAAAAAAGATTATTCCACACCTTTTTAATCGTGATTGAAAATAGATTTAGATAGAAAATCTAAATTTTAGTTTAAAAACGTCAAATTCAGAATAGCTAAATTGCCATTTCCACTAACTTAAAAACTCAGTACTATCTTAGTGCTGTCAAACTAAAATATAGTTAAATTGTGTCACTTTAGTCAATTTCAGAACAAGAAATCGTCGTTTGACAGGAATAAACTAAATTTTGGCGATTTTTAATCTAGTTTAGAGAACTATGTGACAAGAGAATCGGCACCATTGTGTACTATATTTAGTGTGCGTTCGCGCAGCGGAATGTTGTTGAATTTAAAGATATTAATTATGCAGATATTTAGTGTATGACGTCGTATAATTGTGTATGGTAAAAAAAAAATTGTGTACGCAGCCATTGTGGAGAAATTCACCAAAAACTTATTCCGCTGGGCGAACGTTGTCCTGGCGGAACTTATTTTAATCCATAGACTTTAGAAGAAAAGAGGTGTGTCCAAAAATTAGTGTGTATTTGTGTGTAATTGTGTATGTATGAATAAAATGAGTGCATGCATAAACTTCGGAGAAATTCAAGTTTCCGCTACGCGAACGTTTGGCCATTAGCTAGTTTTCATATAAAGCGCTTACATAGAGAGCTGTAGATTTTTACATACGTTGTTTTGAATTTGTTTATATTTGTTTAAAAAACAGATTTAGAAAAAATCGTAGGGCTTAAAAGATAAAAATATAAACGTAAAATACACTTAATAGGTCTTAGTTCTTAAAGTATGCACTTTGGGGTCTAGATTTTCACGTTTATACAAACCTTGTAAGTATCTGAAACATGTTGCCAAGTATCAATGATGTTCCGTTAGTAATTAAAGAGTTAAAGGACAATTTTACCATGAATAGATCACTGTTTACAAAACAGTCAAATATCACGACGTTCTAAAGGAATTGCATGGTAAAATGTATGCCAAAAATTAGTTTATTCATTCAACTATTCACATGCAAAATTTCATGTCATTAAATTTAGTAATTAAAGAAATCAATTAAAATACTGACGAAGCATCGAAAACCTACATAACCCGACCAAGTTCGGATAGCTACAAAAAAGCGGCCCAGCCATATATCTAAGAGACGTTCTTAACCTTCCAATATAGTATTTACTAATATGGTACAGTTCCGTACACAAGCGTTAGGAAAAAATAAAACAATTGCATTTCTTGAATTAAAAATATTTTTTTAATAATAACCCAACTATCTACGATAAAAACAAATCTTCAATTAACAAGTACTTTTCTATTTAAATATCCGTGTACAAATTTTTTTTTTATTAAGTACATACTTAATTATGTTTCATTACACACTTAAATAAGTAATTATAATAACGTTAACAAACGCTTGCAACGACAGCAATAAACTTAAATGTGTTTTAACTAACATAGGTTTAATAAACGATTATGAATATAAGGGTAAGTAAAATATTTAGAGCTTCAATAATAAAATCACAGATTAACAATCTCAGATCACATAACTAAACTATTCAGTTGTTTAGGTTTGAGAGTCTGCCTAATATAAAAATAAATCAACATTTAAAAAGTACTTATAAAATAAAAAAGGTATTTACAACTCAATACCAATTATTAAATGAGTAGCAAATACAGAAAAAGACCTCAACATTTCTAAGTATAATGTACACTAGCTTAAAAAAAAATCACAGATTAACAATCACAGATCACATAACTAGACTATTCAGTTGTTTAGATTTGATCAACATTAAGAAAGTGCTTATAAACTAAAACATTGGTATAAAAAAGGTATTTTCAAGAAAATATTCTTAAATGAGTAGCAAATACAGTAAATAACCTCAACATTTCTAAGTATAATGTACACTAGCTTAAAAAAAAATCACAGATTAACAATCACAGATCACATAACTAGACTATTCAGTTGTTTAGATTTGATCAACATTAAGAAAGTGCTTATAAACTAAAACATTGGTATAAAAAAGGTATTTTCAAGAAAATATTCTTAAATGAGTAGCAAATACAGTAAATAACCTCAACATTTCTAAGTATAATGTACACTAGCTTAAAAAAAAATCACAGATTAACAATCACAGATCACATAACTAGACTATTCAGTTGTATAAATTATTGCATGAGGCATTATGTTTTTGGAACTATTTTGAATTTTGCTACATAAATCGTCGTAACACTGAAATGATTTATTAGTGTACGGGGGTCTCGAACAATGCGCCTTGTAATGACCAATACCTGGCATTTGTAAAGGTGGAACATATTCAATAATAGCCAATATTAAAAATAGCTTATTATTTATTTCAATATTACGAGGTATGTCCTCTAGATTTATGTACAAATTATGTAGTTCAAAGATAATTAAATCATTTAAATCATATTTAAAATCGACAGTGCCTATTCCACAAAAATTACAAATAGGAGGATTGTCACTCCTCATACCAGATTCTACAGACTCTTGCAATTTGGCAATGCCTTTACACTTAATGATATCAATGTTTAAAGGTAGGTATTTACATTTAAAATTGCTGTCATTTATGGAAACAAGGCATTCTTTATTTGAACAACATTTCTTTCTGTTTCCAGAAAAGTATGGCAAACAGATGTCTTCAATTATTTTTGTGACATTGCATGCACAATCTATAATTTGGCACTGTCTTGCATCAAGTGTATTGTCATTAACATTAAACAATGGATTTAGTAAAATTTCTCGTTTTGCGTATAACGTTTTGCAATTCTTTTTCGTATTAGATAATAGGATAAAAAAACGAGTGAATGAATCTTTGCTAATCAAGGAATCTATAAAATTACGGAAAGAGATACGGTCAGTATATGCGACTGCGAAAGCTTGAGCCACTGCGTCAAATGCACAGGTATTAGTCACTACATTTTTGATGTCTTTCGATATTGATACGTTACCATTTTGTAAGATGTAAAGAGGCTTCGACGAGATAGTTTTTGTGTTGGGAATAACTAGACCTCTCCAGTTTTCTATTTCAACAGGATTGTCTTGAAAAATAGATTGCTCCTCGAAATCACCTATAATTTTCGTCTGTTTAACTTGATTTAAAATCATATGTTCATTCTTATTCTTAATTATCTTAGTAGCAGTTTCAGAATATTTAGCTTTATTTAATTTGATCATTCCATTAATGTAAGTGTAATGTTGTATTAAAAATTCGTCTAAACGTATTCGCTCCTGCTTTGTATTGAAATATATGGTCTTTATATCTTTGAAATGATTTTCAACATTTGAGCTACTCCCAACATTTCTAACATTACGAAAATACTTATCCATAACGCCACTCCACATTGGCAACTTTCTCAATAGTCTTTTTAATGTATCATTTATTTCTGGTAGATAATATTCGTTTTTATGTTCGTTCGGGTCAATTAACATTAAATACAATTTTTCGGTTTCTAGAATATTGTCGTAATATTGAATGAGTGGGTTTGTACCTGCATTGTTGGTGTCATTCTTTTCATCGGCTAATACAGAACATAATGCCTCATCATCGTTACAGTTATCTAAATCTTGGATGTCAACCTTATACTCGCTTATATTCGCTAAACACGCTACAGCTTGATCATATTTCTTGCATGAATGCCCATCTAAATCTAGGGTTACATATTCATGTAAAGATACAGTAACGATATCTTTGATTACTGATTTGACTTCGTCATAGGACTTAAGCAAGTGAATTTTTTTTATACAATTTATATAGAAGTATTTACATTTTTCTGTCGCTTTATCGAAACAGCTTTGTTTGTATAATTTTTTGGAAAAATGAGACTTATCCAATCTAATGTAACATGCTGGTATAGAATTATGTTCACCTTCTAATATCGAAAAGCACTGCGCTAAATATTTGTTTGTGTCGGTGTTTAAAAAACTGCGACATATTGCTCCTAATAGGGCAGACGAATCATCACTGATAATTTCATTCGGCGTATTACGGTTACGCGCCCATGTGCTTAACCACGTGGCTATGGTTTCAGTAGTATGGGATTGGGACGCCATATAACATAAAGGTATACTTGTGTTTGCAGTGTATGCCACAACGGCATACAAAAAGGTATGTTTGGGTTTTTTAGTTCTTAAATTATCGTTAACATTTGGCGGTGCAATTACTTGAAAAATCGAACCGGTTGCATCGATGGATAAAACGATGTGTGTATTTTTTAATACTTCATCATAATATTTACCTTGTTCTTGGGTCCAAAAATATAAAAAAAACGGGACTAAACTAAATTTTTGAACAAAAGAATCAAAAGGTGGACTTTGTGACACAGCATAAATGGAGAGAATTGTATTCTTATCGAATTGGAGTGCCCTTTTAACTTCGTGTCGTATACGCCTCAAAGTACTTAATTTCGGAAATGTTGGAGGTTCACATGGATCATTTATGCCTATAATTTTGTCTGCCATCTTGGCTCTAACTGCTAATGCCTTATTATGTTTTAACATTACTGCTAATTTTTGTTTTCTTACAGAATTAAGTTTATTCTTTATAGTCGAATCATGGACAAAATCTTTTTTATATCGGCTTAGCAAACAAGTAACATCTATGAAATTACTAGTTATTGGATCAATAGTGACTAAAATATTTGCTCCACATTGGGTACATTTGCCATCACATTTGATATTATTTAGCTTTAAATTTGAAGGAACGTAATTGCTTTTAAATGAAAAAGTGCATTGAATATCCGTTTTTGCCCATATGTGGTCTTGTAGCTCATTCGTCCAATTATTTTTTAACAACTTGTGATTTGTTGGTTCTATATTTCTGTACTCATAATAATCCATTAGAAATTTTACTTGAACTTCATCAGATTCGTCTGTAATATCAACATTGTTTTCATCAGAATCATCAAAATAATGTTTACTGGTGGGTATGTTTTCACAGTGGTCAAAAAAATAATTATAATGGCGTTTAATTGACAATTGTATGGCAGGTTTCTTCATGTGGTAATTAAATAATTCAGCTAACTGCTTTTGTATACTGTCATACACTTCATGGCTAACAGGAGGAACAGATTTAACAAACGTGTCTTTATGTATTCGTACTACTACTTTCATATTATTTAACGGTATAGTACTTTTTCTGCCGGCCATTTTAAATTTTTCCTCCCGTCGGCGTCGGTAGCGCCGCGCGATGCGTTGGATCAATTGGTTTGGTTTGTAGAATTAGGTCGTTGAGGTGTTCGCTTCTAGTGAGATTAAGACGCCATTATAATCTGAAACATTAATAAAAAGTATACATTTACATAGGTACATGGATTACTACATAAAGATAATGAAAAATTGTGATACTTTATTAGTTGCTTTCCTTTTAAGGGGAGTATGTCTTAGTGATATAGAATCATATGCATAATTAATTATTGAAAAACAGCCGTTATTGCCATCTCTACACATAACCCCACAAAAAGAAAGTCAATAATAAACATCTGCCTTATACGTATATGTATTTTGCATATTGGTAATAAATATAAGGTGATTATTCAATAACAATATTTATTTTCAACATTTCGTTACAATCTAGTCGGTCGTTTAGTTAATTCAGTAGTTATTCTGTAATTTTCTATTCAGTAGTTTGTCTTTAACCAGGAAAAACATCTACTTGGTTACGATTTTATTATAATATATTACTACTATTACTATTATACTTTAAGGTACACACCAAAATAATACATAAATTTTACAATAAAAAAATATAATGTACAAAGGCGAGCTTAACTCATTAATGAGTTCTCTGACAGCAAACCTAGAGCGAAAGAGAGATAGTTCTTAACAGGACAGAAAACAAGTGTACATAGTAAGAAAGGGGGGAAAAAAAAAGATAAACTACTCTAATTATAATATTATAGGTACCTACATAAAATAAACTACAGATAGAAACTAAACAAATAACAAATACATAAACATAATATATACTCAAATGATACATACTTATAAATATATACTTAAACTACAGTTTATATTGACAAAAAATGTTCCAAAACTACCAACGAAGGGCTATCGCGTAACGAATGAGTGAGTTCCACAGACGCACAGCACGAACAGTGAAAAAGCCATTATAATATGTCTAGTATAATTTATTATTATGAATTTAAATTCTAAATAGAATTAGATCAATCTGTAGATATTAACTTGGGTTTATGGTGTCTGTCCAATGTTAACGTAACACAATTATTATAATTTATATGCCTCATAAACTACGTAAATGAATAAGTGTATAGTTATTAATTTATTATAAAATCTTACCTTATATCTGTGATCAGCTTCTCACTATCACTGACTCAATATTCCTACTACATAATTATGTTAAGCTTCACTGTTACACTATAACATTAATAACACACTTTGTCAATATTATTATTATCGAGAATTGGCGATGCATAGCAAAACAACAGCGCATACGCACATTGTCCTTGACTGCACATTTGTTTGTGACTGGGGATAAAAAACAAAATCAGGTTCAAGTTCAACAGCAAAAACGAATACGCGCGGGCCGCGGCCAATGAAAACATATTATTGCCCTCTCTTTTCTTCAAGGATGGAAGTACCGTTTCAAGCGGGAAGCCGCGCGCGTCCTGTTCGACTAGCAGTTTGTGGAATATTCCACAGACGTTAAATTACGTGCGTTCACAAGAATATAATTAAATCAAAATATTAACTTTTAAAAAATGTGAATACCTATCGGAACTCCGGAATTATTCCAGTCAATTCTGGAGCTGAAAAATCAGAACAATTGAACAAAAATTTGGTGTACAAAAATAAATGACCTTTAAATTATATCGAAACAACAATTGTGTTATCACCTATACCAATTCAATACCGGTATTATACGGTAAATTTTGGGATGTTACCTAAATATATTGCATGGACGCTTTTTTGTAGCTATCCGAACTTGGTCGGGTTATGTAGGTTTTCGATGCTTCGTCAGTATTTTAATTGATTTCTTTAATTACTAAATTTAATGACATGAAATTTTGCTTGTGAATAGTTGAATGAATAAACTAATTTTTGGCATACATTTTACCATGCAATTCCTTTAGAACGTCGTGATATTTGACTGTTTTGTAAACAGTGATCTATTCATGGTAAAATTGTCCTTTAACTCTTTAATTACTAACGGAACATCATTGATACTTGGCAACATGTTTCAGATACTTACAAGGTTTGTATAAACGTGAAAATCTAGACCCCAAAGTGCATACTTTAAGAACTAAGACCTATTAAGTGTATTTTACGTTTATATTTTTATCTTTTAAGCCCTACGATTTTTTCTAAATCTGTTTTTTAAACAAATATAAACAAATTCAAAACAACGTATGTAAAAATCTACAGCTCTCTATGTAAGCGCTTTATATGAAAACTAGCTAATGGCCAAACGTTCGCGTAGCGGAAACTTGAATTTCTCCGAAGTTTATGCATGCACTCATTTTATTCATACATACACAATTACACACAAATACACACTAATTTTTGGACACACCTCTTTTCTTCTAAAGTCTATGGATTAAAATAAGTTCCGCCAGGACAACGTTCGCCCAGCGGAATCAGTTTTTGGTGAATTTCTCCACAATGGCTGCGTACACAATTTTTTTTTTACCATACACAATTATACGACGTCATACACTAAATATCTGCATAATTAATATCTTTAAATTCAACAACATTCCGCTGCGCGAACGCACACTATATTTATGTAAGTGAGATTTTTGTTCAATTTTATTATATTATTTTTCAAATCCTTTCAAATGCACACTTGCATTAGATAACTTTACAAAAGGGAAATGTACTGTTTTGTTTATTCTCTGATTGTCGCAGCAATCATCCTTTATAATATTAAAATGAGATATATACCTAATTAATAACATTAGACTTACCATAGTCATTAGGCGTAAAGTTTAGGCTGGTTTTATTGTTACTCGTTTCGGCTGCGCCGTTAGAACGCGCGCGTTCCGAGATGTATGGGGTAGTAGTTGCGTTTCAAAGTCTAAAGTACGAGTATAAGAGATTTTCTTGAATATTTTATTAATTTAGAGTCACCGTAACTAATGAGGGCTTTATACCACTCTAGAAAGTTTGAACCTAGAATGCCATCATACTCTAAATTAATTTTGTCTACGATATGGAAATAAAACGGAACTTTAATTTCATTTTCTAGTCCCAAAGATAATATAAACTTGCCTTGAGTTTCAGAGAACGAGTCGATATCATTAATGCCCTTGAATTTTAAGATATCTTTTTCAACTTTAGGTGGTTCAGGTAGGCATTGCTCTTTAATGAGGCATATGGAATTACGTCGGCACCGGCTCGTAATCCGATCATTTAGTTTAAATCATCGTCGTCATCGGCAGGTGTTGACACGTGATTACATTCTACGTTCTTTGGTTCGTTGCCAGGGTTTCCGCGATCGAAGCGGGAATTGTTGAATTGTCTTTTGCGACATTGCGAAATATAATGCTCGATTTTTTGGCAGTAGCGGCATATTAACGGTTGGGAACCAGAAGTTGAAGGCTTTTGTGTGTGAAATGAAATCGGTTATTCTGTAAATAGGATATCGGAATCAGTTTTACACGTCATATAAAAAAAATATAAAAACAAGTTTGGTGAATTCGACATTTCCTATCTGACTACCCCTGAAAAGAAATGGCGAAACAAACTCAGGGGTCAGTCTCTTTTAAAGTCCAGACATAATCTTTGTCAGATCATGTGAGGACCATTTAGATCCGTGTCCGAAATGGTCTTTTGAGGTAAGAACCACACAATTTTGAGTGGACCTGTCCAGTCAGTGCAAGCATTTGTCAGTAAACGTGTAGCTCAACTCTGGATTTAAGGAGCTCAACGACTTGACGAACAATACCAAAGAAAGGACATTTGGGTAGGCCGCAAAAATCCCGCGGTTCTGGGATCTACAAGTTTAGGTATCTGATATATGTTTCTGGTATATTTACTTTCTTTCAAATGTTGGTAAAAATCCCAATTTTAAATAAATATAACCAGGGGTTTTATTTATAAATATTTTTTTAGAAGTCACACATTCGACTAGTTATGCATTCCCGTTGTTCCTGGCGACACGGGTTTTTTTTTAACAATTAAATATTTTAGGAAGCCGCTTCCATACTTTCATAACTGAAAATAAACTTGATTTAAATATGCATCCAAATATCCGATCTCTAGTGATAAGGTATATCATTTATGTAAATTAGAAATAAGAAAGGACCTAGGATTGAACCCTGCGAAACGCCCATAGTGACCGCAGATCCTGCAGATCTCTTGCCATTAACATCAACCTTCTGAATTCTGTTGTAATTTGACTGCTTTGATTTCGTTGGAAATAGTGCCTTATTTAGATTGTTTTTAAGTCTACATTCGAACCCGGAGTGACCTACTTTATAAAAAACTTTGCAAGATGACCTAACTGAGAAGTTGTAGATTTTTTCTTCTTCTGTGGCGACACTTATAGCAGCATTAAGATTTCGGGGGTCTCGACAACGAACAATAGTACTTAGTCTAGGATGAAGTCCCAGACGAAACGTATAAAGAGCTAGATCTTCCGTCATAGCAATGGAACACGGAAGTTCCTTTTTAGGGTTCCGTACCTCAAAAGGAAAAAAACGGAACCCTTATAGGATCACTCGTGTGTCTGTCTGTCTGTGTCTGTCCGTCTGTCACAGCCAATTTGCTCCGAATGTAATGGACCGATGAAGTTGAAATTTGGTATACATATCAATTTGAGTGACCCAAACACGGACGTGAACCGTAAATAAATGAATTTAGAATATGGGGGTCAGTTTTGGAGGGCAAACAAGATAATTTAAAAAAAAAGTTTTGCGAACTGTACCGTGGTACATATCAAATGAAAGGGCTTGCTATGAGGGTCTCAAACATATTTTTTTTATAATTTTAAAATAAATCGTTTTAAAGTTATAAGCCAAAATAGACGAAAATTGACCATTCCCCCCTTATCTCCGAAACTACTGAACCTAAATTTTTGAAAAAAAATACAGAAAGTAGTTCTATACTTATAGATTACAGGAGAATCTATAAGAAGTCTATGTTTACCAACTACAATGTTAAGTTTGTTCTTAGTATAAATTCTTTCCAAGTACGTTCCGTACTTGGAATGAATGAAATAAATCTATGAATGAGAGTTGTAATATTAGTGTTGTTGGCGATGCAAAAATTTGAAAATGTTTCGATCTCCTGCATTGTTACCAGTATCATAAAATATTTTATACCAGAAAATCTCCTTTTCTTAATAACTTTGTTTAAAACCGAAAATTTATGAAAATAATTACGTAATTAATTATAACTACTAACTACTAATATAATTACGTAATAAATAATCATAATTATTAATAAATTGTGATAATTTTTTAATTATTATTTCTTAAAATCAGTACTTAAAATAAAATGAAACCTCTTTTTTCGTCATTTTATGTGAATTACCATTACAAAGATATTTTTTTGATTTGTAATCCCCTTTGTTTACATAAATTATCTGAATTTCAGACTTCGGGTATAGTTTATATTAATGCCCTTCCTTATAATTATGATGGCTAACTTATTGGATATAATTCTATTTGTTGATTACACTTCTCTAATATTTTAAATAGATAGAAAAGGACACGAATGTCTGACATGTCAACGATAGTCTGGCTGTTCTTTCAAAATGGTTCGCAGCTAATAATCTTTTGCTTAACGCAAATAAAACTAAGGCCTGTGTTCACCAACATTTAAAACAACTGTTTAGATATTTAATCAGTTGTTTACTCAAAATTTCATAGGAAGTTTGACATAAACCAACTGTTTAAATACCTAACCGGTGGTTTGAATGTTGGTGAACACAGGCCTCGTTACCAAATGTACCCCAAGTGGGTCTAAATTTAAAACTTGATGGCAAGAAACTAGATGCTACTACAGAAACTGTATTTCTAGGGATTACTTTAGATTCGAAATTGAAATGGGGCGCCCACATTAGAGCTTTTTCAGGTAGATTAAGTTCAGCTGCATATACAGTAAGAAAAATAAGGCAGTTAACTGATATAGCCA
The DNA here is from genome assembly GCA_947523025.1 of Dryobota labecula. Taxonomy (NCBI): domain Eukaryota; kingdom Metazoa; phylum Arthropoda; class Insecta; order Lepidoptera; family Noctuidae; genus Dryobota; species Dryobota labecula. The sequence goes on from OX383299.1 coordinate 24,896,737, forward strand.
CAGCTAGGTTAGTATACTTTGCTTATTTCCACAGTATTATGTCTTATGGCGTTCTGATGTAGGGATCGGCAGCTGACGTAGATTCCATTTTCAGTCTACAAAAGAGAGCAATCCGCGCGATCTATAAAATTAATCCTCGTGAGTCCCTAAGAAACAAATGCAAAGAAATTGATATACTAACTCCGCCTTTTCTCTACATCTTATAAAGTATTTTGTATGTTCGCAAAAACTTAGGACTTTTCAAAATAAGAAGCGATTTCCATAATATGAATACACGTAATAAACATGAAATTGTGATACCCGAATTCAGATTAACTAAAACTAGCAAGTCATTTCTTAAAAACAGTATCCGCTTTTATAACAAGTTGCCAAAGTCGGTTACAGAACTTAGCGATGGAACGTTCAAAACCCACATCAAACGTGTCCTGATCAAAAAAGCATATTTATAAGATAAAAGATTACGTTGAAGACAAGGAAGTTTGGCAATAATTCCTTCTGCACATGTGGCTTCCCTGGTACCTCATAAACGACATAACTATGTAAATGTCTATTAACTGCTCCCAAATATCGATGTTTATTTAGATTTTTATTTTTTTTACATACTTCCTTGACATAATCTTTTCATTATTTGACATTATTTACCCACGTATCGAATTCCAATTCTTTATTAGTGGCTTTTGTGGACATGATATTTATTCAGATTTGTTACTGTAGTTGTAATTGCCATCATGTCATATAGATTATTTTGTATTTTGTGAATGTGAGAACGTTTTAGGCCTAGTAGAGTGTAGATTTGTTGGCACTTTTTTATTTTGTTAAGTACCTGGTAATTGTTGAAAAGCCTACATTGTCCTCCCATACCTACTATCACTTTTATTTGATAATATTGTAAAGCCAATTATTTTTAAAAGAGTAGCCGTGGAGTTTCTTGCCGGCTCTTCTCCATAGGAAACGACTAATTGGAACCGTGCACCTAGCTTCTGACGTTTCATAAGTGCCCATGTAGGTTTATGTGAAATAAAATATTTTGATTTTGACCTGGATAGGGTATAGCTCAGAGATAGTGGGAGTTAGTTGTTTTTTATCATTTGGGTTAGCCATAATAACGGGTGTTTGGGTCATTACACAAAGCTCAAGGATTGAGAGGATTTAGGAAAACAAGGAGACTTATGCGGCAATAACGAAAATAGTAGGTATTCTATTCACAGCAAGGCGACGATTTGGAAAACGGAAATCATCATGTTGACCTCGGTGAGTAGCGTGCTCAGCAGCAGCGTATACGTGCAGCAGCAGCAGTAAACCGCAAATACGGCAGTATTTGGATGATCCGTTGACGGCGTTGGAGGGGTTAGTTAGAAATTAGTCTATTTAATAATAATATCATTTTATTAATGTGTCCGCCACGAAGTTCAAAGTATGATTGCCACGAAACTGACAAGAAATGCATTAACTGTGGGAAACGTTACATGACGCCTATGAGGCGTTAGCGTTTATATTTTATATGCTTAGGACTTAAGACAGTCCTAAGCATATAAAATATAAACGCAATTTATAACACGCCTCTGGGACGCCTCTGAGATCCTGCAACTCGTTCAAGCATTAAGGGATAAAGCTGTCGGATGTGATCAGATTCCGGGCCGGTTAGTGAAAAAATATGCTCACGTTCTGTCTCCCGCTATTACCCACATCTGCAACCACGCCATATCTACAGGGACATTTCCGCAGGCGTTTAAATCCGCAATGATAAAACCCATATATATAGGTTGTGACAGGGACTGTGTAGACCCATCTCCATTCTACCAACGTTCTAAAAAGTTCTGAAACGCCTAATAAATGATCAGCTGATTAGGTTCCTCGAGGTTAACAACCTTCTCTCATCTTCCAAGTTTGGGTTCCGGCAAGGTAAATCTACCACAGACGTGGTACATGATTAGCTTGGTTAGTTTGGTCATAACGAACTTAGGAAAGAATTGCATGACGATGTTTCTGGACTTAGCAAAAGCCTTCGACACAGTTTCTGTCCTACACTTATTGCACAAAGGGAAAATATGGGAATACGAGGTCTTGCCCTTAAATTATTCAGGACTACCTATCTAACCGGAACCAGCAAGTTATAACTGATGGTATGTTGAGTAACGAAGAGGCAGTGACCTTTGGAGTGCCTCAGGGCTGTATACTCGGACCGACTCTCTTCTTGATCTGCCTCAACGACCTGTGTAATAATCTTATTATTATTATTAAATACATTTAGTTTTCTGACAATAAGTAACTCTTAAACGCGTTCCTTGCGAAGCATGTGTGGTGTAACTGTGAATGATAGGTTGAAAAATGATGTGATAAGGCAACGGTGTGGTTTAAAATAAGATGGTTTGGTCATGTTGAGAGGATGAATAAAAGGCGACTTACAAAAGGTATTGACAAGTCATAGACAACATAGACTAGGACAACATATAGTGACCTAATTGGTGATGTTCTTCAGAAAGGTCAGGTGCATAGAACTCGCAACCGTCGTGCATGTATGACCAGATGTATGAATGTAAACGAAGCAAAAGGAGTATGTAAGGAGCGTAGCAGGCTCTATAGTTTCTACCTACCCCCATAGGAAAAAGGCGTGAGTTTATGTATGTATGTAAGTAACTCTTTAACCTCAAATTACTGTAGGTATTTCTCTGAAATAAAAATAAGTATCTTTGTCAGTCGAAGAACAGATTAAAATAGGTACCTACTTATTAGATTGTTAAGTAAGCACTGGCAGGTCCGGATTTTTGCATGTTAACTCAAGGTCCCAACAATGGCTCTCTTCAAAAGGCCCTCCGAGACAAGGTCCTGCATTGTTTGACTCACACATCTTACTCGTACTTACATACATATAATGTTTGGACTTTGAAAGAGACCATTCCCTAGCTGTAGGTAACGCGTGCGTGTGCAGGTACCCTGCGCGTACGCAGCGTGGACGTGTACGACGTGGCCACGGACACGTGGAGCGCGGGCCCACCGTTGTGCGCGCGCCGCTCAACGCTCGGCGTCGCCGTCATCGGACACGTCATCTACGCCGTCGGCGGGTGAGCCAACTTACTGACAGGTGTACTTTGTGCTCTTCGTGAGTGACGGCCGATGACTCGGAGCCTCGTCGCAGGTTCGACGGCGCCACAGGGCTGAGCTCGGCCGAAGCGCTGGACACGCGCGAGGGCGTGTGGCGCCCGGTGGCGCCCATGTCCACGCGCCGCTCGTCCGTGGGCGTGGGCGTGCTGGGCGGCAAGCTGTACGCCGTGGGCGGCTACGACGGCGCGTCGCGCCAATGTCTGCACACGGTGGAGCGCTACGACCCCGCGGCCGACGCCTGGGAGCCCGTGGAGGAGATGGGCGCGCGGCGCTCGGGCTGCGGCGTGGGCGTGGTGGACGGCGCGCTGTACGCCGTGGGCGGCCACGACGGGCCCGCCGTGCGCCGCAGCGTGGAGCGCTGGGCCGGCGCGGGCTGGGCCGCGGCGCCGCCCATGCACACGGCGCGCCGCAACGCCGCCGTGGCCGCGCACCTGGGCCGCCTGTACGTGGTGGGCGGCGACGACGGCGCCGCCAACCTGAGCAGCGTGGAGGTGTTCGACCCGGCCGCGGCCAGCTGGGCGCTGCTGCCGGCCAGCATGGCGCTGGGCCGCTCGTACGCCGGCGTGTGCGTGGTGGAGCGCGCGGGCGCCTGAGGGCGCGCCGCGGCGGGGGCCCCGCGCACCCCGCCGCGCGCGCCCGTGGCCCGCGCGGCCGCCGCGCCCGCGCCCGCCGCGCACGCCGCGCACGCTCCGCACGCGGCGCACGCCGCCTACCCCGCACACGCCGCCCACGCTCTGCGCCTACATCTGCCGCCCGAACCGGGGTGAGTGCATCACTGGACAAAAAAACTGGAACCGTCCACATTGCTGACATTCTACATAAATCTGTACTACTATGTCTGTAGGTACGCAAACGTGGGCGTGTACGGTGGAGCCGGCTTGTTGGGGGGGGTCTCGGGAGTGGCGGGGCCCGTGGGCCTGGCAGGGCCTGTAGCTCTGGCGGGGCCCGCGGGGGTGGTAGCGGGGCCCGCGCCGCCTCGCTGGAGGCCGCTGTACGTGCAACGACAAGATTCCGAACAGGTAATGGGCAATCAGACAGTATCCAGAAATAAACCATAATTATTTAAGTTAGAAAGAAAGAAAAAAAATATCATTAATAATTATCAAAAACATTACAATTTATATTTTAAACATTATCGTACTTGTTCAATTGGTGTTTTTTCTACGTTTATAATATATTTTAACTAAAACTGTAAAAGAACATGACCAGTAGGACTATGGGCGCCTGCCTAGGTATCAACATCAATGTGCAGCGAATATTGTTTTATTTTTGGAATTGTTATATTCTGTAGTTTACAGATAAAAAAGTTTCACGAGTCTAAATGGTAAGGAAACTGAGAAAAATAAAGATAAGTTTTCACTAAATAACTCTGCTTTTTGATAAGAGATGGCGCTAGGCGTTGTGGTTATCGAGTTTATGAATGATTTTTTACTATTCGACACGCCATCGAGACGCTAGGTTTTTTTTTTTATTCCATCAAGGGGCAAACGAGCATGCGACTCTCACGATGTTAAGCAAGCAACGTCGCCCATTGACATCCACAACACCAGGGTTATTGCTGATGCGTTGCCACCCTTTTCCCACACCTAATCCTGGGCTTCCGGTTCTCTCACTCACCATTCGAAACGCAGCAAGGTAGGTACTTGACGTTGGTATTCTGTAAGATCGTGGTAGCTCCACGTTCGAGCCTTCCCAATTACGAGCTACAGTCAGCTATTGACTACAATAACTAGGCTCTACGTGGCTCAGGAAACAATAATAAGGCTTTGTATTATTAGTGAAGGGATGAGGATTACATTGAATAATAAAACTATTATTTGAATGAATATTTTTTATTTCTTTATTAATTTAAACTAGGTTGAGTATCAGCACTTTTTGAACGTCAAAAATACATAAGAAAGTCCCCCAAACCGCCCGCCCTTCACCATTTGAAGTGGCGCAACAAACTCCCCAGCAGCACAGCTGTCTGTTCAGTTACAAAAAATTGATTATATACAAGAAAAAAAATTAATATAATGATAAAAAAAAAATATACTTAATATACTTGATCTTTTAAACAATTTCTAACATTTTTCAAAAGAAATTGTTTTGTTGATTGAGGTAAATTGAATAATGATGAAAGTCGTCTGTTGCTGTCACCAGTTCTTAATTTGATCAAATATATTGCTAAAGCACGTTTTACTCGTAGGTATACTAATGTATAGTTGTAAGCCCCTGGATGAATCCTGAATTAACTGACGATTTGCTCGAGTCCAACAGGTCCGACACGCATAGATTGTTGCAACATCCTAAAATAGAATGACTTATTTTAATATACATTTTTAAATGCCATTATAATGTTGATCGTTGGTCATCCACCTACAGACTGAATATGACAAATACAGCATAGTTGTTAGTTGTTACCCATCACATAGAATTACTGCACCAACAGCACTTCATATCATGAATAGTAGAATATTAAAAAGTTATTCTACCGTTCTATTAATTACATTCTATTAATACCTGCAATTAGATAATCAAAAATCTTACCTGATAATTATCATGGGAAATAATAGGTAGTAATTGGCTGTCTGCAGGAATCACATAGAGACGCAGTCCTCTGACAGAGAGACCACACCCACGACAGACCATTATATGACCTAGCAATCTCTCATTGTCAGCCTGTTCGGTATTCAATAAGTTGAAACAGGGACAAATATATGCATCTACAGGCATCTGAAAAATATAAATATCATTTAGTTAAAATACCTTTTAATTGAAATTATATGAAAGTACAGACGTGTGTGTATACCTACTTGAACAAATAGTGACTATCCTATCCAGCCATGTGTAGCAATAAACATTATAGATTGAGTATTCATAGGCCTGGGTCATCCACGAAATAAACGCTGCTTTGTTAAGTTTTGGGCTTGACTTTAGTATCCAGTGGCACGAAGTGAGGGGTGAAAGTGGTTGAAGGTGGTAGGGGTTGGGTCCCTGATTAAAACGTTATCACTCTTATTAACAGAGAATGCATATTTTTCGAGAAAAATAAGAGAAATGTTTCTAACCTCAAATCAGAAACATTGTAACGAAACGTTAAAATGAGCGATTGACAGCCAAATCTGTACCAGTATATTGTCTGTGGTGTAAAATGTTGTGTAAAATCGTTGAAACGGTACGTAAAAAAGAACTGTGTCAGTGTCAATATTGTCATTTGTTTTCACCTACTTTGTGGTTAGAATAGGTTGATTCTGCCCCAAAATCGAATCGGGGCACCCCGACTCTACCTAGTCCTTTTGGCTGCACCCTAGAGTGTATTATTATTTAAAAATCCGGAGGCGCGGAGGGTGGGCAGCCGCCGCCCGCTGTAACGAAGCATAGGCACCCGTGCGAGCCGTAGCGGCTGAGGCTCAGCAAGCCGAAGCTGCGGAGGTGAGCATGGGTGCCATACACCTTCCGCTCGTTTTCGTGCCACCGGATACTAAATTTTTACCGAATAGTAGAATTAGTGCAGCAAAACACAACAAAACAAACAATCGCACACAACACAACGGAACTGCAATGAAACTTGACGTGAATGAAAGGGACGCCAAGTAGGGATGTGATTATGGTGATCCAAGATCGATAAATCGATACTTAATTTTTTCACGCATACTGAGATTAAAATCAGTTTTTTTATTATTAGATAACTCTGACCATCCGTAGAAACATATTTTACAATTATTTATGTTATGTTACTTCAATATACAATGACATTAATAGGCAATAAGAGCGTAAAGGCAGAAACACATTATTAAACCGCGACGCGACCCGATGAGACGCGACGCGTGTTGAGTCGAATCAAATTGTATTGTTTTCTATGACCAGAATTACACTATGAACATCCGACGCGATCGGCCAGGGCCTCAAGTCTGCTATTACAATAGTGTCAGAATGGTCTCGCCATTGTGAGTATTTGACAGTTTTTGTATGGCAAATCTGTCAAAAACTCACAATGAAGAGACCATTCTGACACTATTGTAATAGCAGACTTGAGGCCCAGATCGATGTGTTGCCGATGGTGGGGGTGAACACGCCAACCAACGTGGTGCGTATAGTGTGTTTCTAAACAACACCCAACGCCACGCGTCAGTCGTTCAAGAACTTTCTCAGAGCTTATACGTGTCAAATGCCAATTTAATATTTTTTGTCACTAATGTTTTTTTTTTTAATTCGCTTATAATGGCAGGCTTTTTCATTAATGACTATGTGAGTCATTTTTTTTATTATTCTTTCTGTTCTGTTATTTTTTGTCATGGTCTGGCAGTTTGAGTAATTTATGTGGCCTACCCAAATGTCCTTTATTCAGTATTGTTTTTTTTTTTTTCTCTGGGATGCTATCATCAGATCCCGGTTTCCTTATCATGGGACCATTTGGTAAGTATACATACATTTCCCAACAAAAAAAAAAACAATTTTTCAAATCGGTTTGCAAGCGACGGAGTTATGTGCGAAAGAACATTTAAAAAAATACAAACATCCGAATTAAGAACCTCCTCCTTTTTTAGAAGTCGGTTAAAAATAACTCTTCACATTAATACATAACTATAAAGTATTTACTTACTCGTATTATTAATTAAACAGATAAAACGGTAAAATAAAATATCAATCCAAAAATCTATTTGAATCTCGATTTTTTGTGAATTAATTTTTCATGCTTTGACTCGAATCGATTGAATTATCGATTTTATGAAACAGATTGCTGGTCGTCCCTACACAGGTGTCCGCCACTAATGTCAGATCCATTGTGAAAGAAATGACACTCCTTTACCCGCAGTGATTTATTAAAAAAAGAAATTGTTCGATCATAGAATTACACACACGTGTCAATAAAAACCTAACCTGTAGGCGTGTCAGTAAATAAATCATCACTACATAGTATAAAACAAAGTCGCTTTCTCTGTCCCTATGTCCCTTTGTATGCTTAAATCTTTGAAACTACGCAACGGATTTTGATGCGGTTTTTTTTAATAGATAGAGTGATTCAAGAGGAAGGTTTATATGTATAATAACATCCATTAAATAGTGGAGAAGTACTGTTATTTTTGAGGTTTCTAATGTGATGTCGTAAATAATTACATTTTTTCCGCTTACATTGCAAACGCAGGCTGAACCCTACGAGTTTTATCAAAATAATGTACTAAGTATTGTACACATTGAAAAGGTCTACAGAAAAGTCCGTGATGGTATATGTCTATCTCTTATGGATAACTCACAATAACTTTTTTTTGTCATTTACTTTTTACGACAAATAATGGCTAATTTTCGAAGCGATTTTAACCAATACAGCATTAATCCTTAACCAATTAAACGATACCTTGAATACATTGTTCATTTAATATAGATCTATATGGCCCTTTACACCGTATGATTTAAGTGAATATTTTCGAAGATATTACAGATTTAAAAATTGCGGGACGTAGCGTTTGCGGCGGTACCGGCCGGCCGCCCGGTGCGGCAAGAGCGTGCCTATAAATAGCGCGTCTGAGGCCGCGGTTTTCCCGACTTTTCCCTATAGCACTTTGAATTTAGCAGCGATCGGACGCGTTTATTATAAAAACGTGCTTTTCAGCGCGACAACGTATCAGTAATTATAAGTAAGTTACGATAAATAATTGTATGATAGTAGTTTTAAAATATAAATTATATTCTATTCTAAGGTTAATTTTTAAATCGCACGTATAGTAATTATAAGTACCTACATAAGGTGAGATAAGATTAGATTAAATAAAACCATAATTTATGGATTGCAATTTTCTATTAAGATCTTGATTAAAATTTACAGTTAGATCAATTTAATATTAGGGAAATTATTTTCAAAAATCGTGATTTAAGGTGAGATATGTAAGTTCAGAAAAAGTACTTAATAGAATAGGTATCTTTTGTTGTTGATGATTGTTGATTATCTTTTGTTTTTAGTCGCACGAATAGCAAATTATTTTTTAAGTACTTTTAATTTAATTAAAATCGTTGTTTAAGTTATTTTTTTTTTTACTGAAATACCTCAATATTTCAGTAAAAAAAAAAAAAGAACTGAATAGAATAGGTATCTTTTGTTTTTTATGATTGTTGATTATCTTTTGTTTCTAAATGGTAAGAATTTAGATATTTTTTTACTGCGGCACATACTAATAATATGGCAATTTGTGCATAGGTAATCATACATATAGAACTGAGTAAATTTTGTACAGAAATTATAAAGTCATGTCTGGAAGACGTCGTCGTTCGAACATAGGTCGTAGTACAGTGAATGCCAGAAGAGTACGTTCAGCAAGAGATGAAGAATCGTCAACGGAACGTGAGGCTCGCCTCAGTCAGGCTCGGGATAGATATAGAGCTGAGAGAGAGAGAGAATCTACAGTAGAGCGTGAGATTCGCCGCAGCCGGGATCGAGATAGGCATACGGTTCAGAGGGACAGAGAATCGTCAGTAGAGCGTGAGGCTAAAAAAAAAAAAAAAAAACTGAAAAACTTACGATATGAATCTATGAATGAGAGTTGTAATTATTAGTGTTGTTGAAGATGTAAAAAATTTGAAAATGTTTGGATCTCCTGCATTGTTACCAGTACCATAAAATATTTTATACCAAAAATCCTCCTTTTTTAATAACTTTGTTAAAAAATTTATAAAAATAATACGGTATGATTATTTTATAGTTATTATTTCTTAAAATCAGTACTTAAAAGAAAATGGTACCTTTTTTTTCGCCATTTTATATGAATAACCATTACGAAGATATTTTTTTTGATATGTTATCCCTTTTGTTTACATAAATGATCTGAATTTCAGACTTTGGGTATAGATGTTTTGTTTCTATTTATAAACCCTGTGCGTTTGTACAAAGTAGATAATAGAGATTGAAAAATATCTGAACATTGAAGACCATTCGGGGTAAAATCACTTTAAAGTGGGTAACCCTAAAGTTTCAAGTACCTTGATTTTCTGTCCCTTACAGCGACACGCCAAGCAGTGGTCTATAGTTTTCTAAGTCTATGATTTCGTCCAATTGCGAACGTGACCATGAGAAAAGTTATGCACCAATGGTGTTCATTATATATTTCGAGCGTTTTATCAGCACAAATGGTGTATCATGCGACATTTCGGAGGATTTCGTTTTGTTTCACATTGTTGATACTTACGTGAATTATTTTAAAATTATCATTTGTGTCGCACTTTTATTGCGTGTTGTAATTTGGTACAATTGATTGCTTTAAGAATTTGAGTGAAATTTCGTATTTTGATTTTGTGTTTGTTATCTTTAGCTATAGACTCATTCACGTTCAGAACATAAGTACTTATGTTATATTAAATCATTTGTTTCGGTTTCTATTCACATAGTGAGTCACATTAAAATTAATATTAAGTTAGAATTTTGAGATATAGCCTGGGATATGGAGAAGGACATAGGGTACTTTTTTATGCGATAACCGACATCCACGCGGGCGAAGCCGCGGGCAAAAGCTAGTAAATTATAAACAAAATATACATAATATTCCATAATCATTAAATTCATTTGATCGAAAATAGCTCGTTAAACTATGTGTAGGTTATTATGGTTACCGGATGATTATGGATACAATGGAACGTCAACAGCAGGAAATGCATAAAAGAGATAAGCGGAAGCAAATTAAAATACTGTATTTTTGAGATTTTAACCTGGCCTTTATTCGGAATAATTCCTTCACACCGTACCGGTTTTATGTCAAATTCTTACGCTATCTCTACTATAAAGCTCTGGAACGCGCTACCTTTTGGCATTAAAAAATCTGAAACAAATTTACTTTTAAAAGAAAACTTCGTAACCACTACATAAGTCAGACTAAATTACTCTCTACGACTAAATAGTCTTAAATAATAGTCTAGTCATACTAATTATTGTTAGGTGGTATTTGTTAAAATATCTATTAGTTTATTTAATTTTTTTATGTGTATTAGTATCATAAAACTATATAAATTCTCGTAATCTAGAAGTTAGTATTTTAGACATTATTTTTGTAGCCTATCACTATGTTTTTATATTTAACCCAAAGGTTGACTGGTAGAGAATGCCTTGTGGCATTAAGTCCGCCTATGTATTACTATTGTACAAGGATAAGGATAAATTAAAGTTTTCATTTTTAAATTTTAGTGCAAAAACGGTAATCCTGCACAAAAGTTCCCTAACTCGAAGACACGAACTGGTCATCTCCTTTGGGGACTGAGAAATAATATTTTATCAAAGATTCTCGCAAGTGCATATTGTTTCTTGTGTGTGTCATTGTCTCCTATCTGCAATGTAAACACTTGTACTCACTATTTTCACTGCTTATTGTGTTGTTCTTTTGAAATTATTTGAATGAGTGGAAATAAATATGAAAGTACCTAATTAGGGAATGCAGTCTCGATCGCAATCGAAATCTTGAGCTATTTTTCAAGATTCAATCTCGTGGCAACACAATTTCGATCTTGCAATCTTGCCCGAGATCTCGACTATATTGATCGAGATTATGAACGTGACTTCGAGTCGCGTGTGACTCAGCACACGATGTTTTTTGAGAAGCCATTTAAAAAGTAAAAATTTATGCGTTATTGCGGCATGTATGCAAATTGCAGACGATTTCTAAATAATTGCAGTTTTTGGGCACGTAGTTCCTTAACGCGGCTTGTGGTAGGGGAGTTTATTAGTAGAAATCGTCACGTAAAGAAACAATATTATGATATACGTTAAAAAAATACAGAGTGAGAGAGAAAGTCGCCTGGAGGGGGCTCCAAACGACTTTCTCTCTCTCTGTATTTTTTTTTTTTTTTGTAAACTAGTGTGTGTGTACGTGCGAGCATCGTGTAACGAACTTTGTTTCTGACGAAGGCCCCCGACCGCACACGTTTTCGAGATTCAATGAATGTTGTTTTATTCACAAAAAGTAAAACCTATACAATGCAATAAGCGATGCTCTGCCATGGCGCAGGAGAGCGCGTACGAGGCCGCGTGGTGGTGGCGCTGCCGCCGGCCGGCGCGCGCGCAGACGCTGGAGTTCCACTCGCGCGTGCCGCTGCGGCGCGTGTGCGGGCGCGGCGTGCGCCTGGCGCTGGACGCGCGCGCGACGCTCGGCGCGCGCCTGTCGGCGTCCTGCGCGGCCATCGACGTGGCGCCGTGCGTGCTGCTGCTGCCGCGGCCGCGCGCCTCGTGCTCCTACCACGTGCTGCCCGAGGCGCAGCGCGCGCGCCGGCGCGACGAGCTGCGGCCCGCGCGCGCGCCCGACTCCACCGAGTCCGACGACGACTGACTCGCGAGCTCGCAGGTCTCACATTCCACTCGCGAGCTGCCCGAGCGCGCGCCCGACTCCACCGAGTCGGACGACGACTGACTCGCGATGTTCCGCGAGCTCTCAGGTCTCAATCCTCTCGCGCGATCTGCCAACAGTCGCTAAACGTAAGTGTAGGTAATGCCGCCGTGAACAATCTCAATATAGCTTAGGTAATTATTTTTCTATCACTAGCCTAGTATTGTAGAATTTGTAGATATAAAGTAATAAAGCTACAAATACTTCTCTAATTATAATTACTTATGTGCATACCTATATATATATTTAAGGAAGTTAATAAATATTTTAAAATCATAACATGTGATATTTTATTCTGCGAGTGTAGGTATCTCCAAGTCAAACAGACGAGATCCGTGACAAGCAGTGTCGTTGAGTGACCGGAACCACAGGTGCACTCCACTCTCTCACTCCGATTTTGAATAAAAAAATAAAAAAGTTCTCACTCCGTTGTGCTAGTTTATATAACGCAGTGTGTACGATACGAATCTAAGAAAATACGAATCATGAAAACTCGGACCGAAACTATTCAGAACACTCGACTGTATCGCTATACAGTCTGTTTATCGCGTAGTCCCTCATTCGAAAAGTCGAATAGTAGATAGCCCTAGTAGCATTTTTTGTTGGCATTTAGTTGGGCCACATACCTCAGGTTAGTTGGCAAATGCATACAATTGGCGGGCAGTTTACGGGTTGGGACCAAAACTGATGGCCTACGTGGATTTGCCTACGAAGGCCCAACTTGCCATGGGGCCAACGTACATTGCCCTACGAAGGCCCGACGAAAACGTGTTATGGGTAGGCCCAACGACACATAATACATTTAGGCAACCGGTTGTATGTTAACATAAGGTTGCGGTTGTGTGTTAACATAAGGTTTTTTGCGCATTGGCAGTGCGCGACGTTGCCGTGAGGTCTCCCGGTTTTTATTTCCTAATTTAGTCAATTCTGACTTTAAAGATAAAAAAATGTGTGATAAGTGAACTATTAACTTTAACACATACAGAGGAGGTGGAGTATAGTACTAGTTTAGTGGTTTTCCGGAACAATTAAACAAAAAAGTTGTGTGTAAACAGACAGTGATAGTGTTCGCGGGCATCTGAGGCCGAAGCCGAACGGCAGTGCGACGTTGCCGCTCCGCCTCTTGGTTTGTTTACTACTAACTTTATTACACGCCTAAGCCACATAGAAAGTGAAGGATAACACAAATCTAGTGGTTTCCCGAAACAATTAAGACATTATTATTGTTTATACACAATCAGTGTTAACATATTGTGCTTATCTCAGCATAAGCCCCGGCCGCGCATCTAGCTCTTTCACTCTTTTCTCCGTCTTGCTCGCACTGGGAGGTCGAAGTAATACCTACTATGATTTGCTTTGCGTGCAATAAGAAAATAGATCTTGGGGAGTTGCTTAGATGTATTGGTTGCAAGACAGGATATCACTACACATGTTTGAATATCACTTCAGCAGTATTCACAGAGAGGCAAGTACATATGAGAAGTTCTTTTAAGTGCAACTCCTGCTCAAACATCACTCAGCGTGTCCGAGTAACTGACGATACCCCGGTACGCGAATTCCACGCATTAGTGCGTGGGTCGGACGAGGAGGAAACTAGCCTACCTTGCTAGGAGGATAGTATGACTACAAACGCATCAGTTAACATGGATATCATGCCGGGTATTATGGAAATGGTGAAAGGAGTTAATAACTGAAAGGATTAGTACTTTGGAAAAAAACCTTATTGAAGAAATTAAGAGTACGGTAATGGCCTCGGCTCTAGAAAATAGCAAATTGAGGCAAGAGTTGAGTGTAGCTAATAAAAAATGCTTAAGTTACGAAGTAGAAATTAATGTTCTGAAAGTTGCGGAGAAAAAGGGTAGGAAAAATAATGAAGAGAAGAAGAAGAGCACTAGTTCTGTTACTAATTCTCATCTTCAGAAAGCTGAAGTTCCACCTGCACCCGTAACAGAGGTGTTGTCTGGGGTTATCGTTTTTGACAACGGCAACTCTAAACCGCTACCACAGCCAAACTTTAGCTACGCAAGTGTGGCCAGTAATTCAGCGGTTTCACCCGGTGAATCTGTTGATAATAATAATTGGATAGAAGTAAAAGGTAGAAAAAAACCGTATAATAAGAGGAGGAAACACATCGGTCGTATCTCTTAAAGCAGTCGAACGTAATAAATACGTTCATGTCTGGAGACTGGATAAAACTACGACAGAAGAAAGTTTAAAGGAGTATATAAAAAATATTTTGGGACATGACTCAGAGTTAATTATTGAAAAAATACGACCTAAGACTGAAAGAGATTACGCCTCGTTTAAAATTGGAGTAACAGAAGGTAATTTTAAGAAACTTTGTGTTCCGGAAGTATGGCCTATGAATATAGAAGTTAGTGAATAGATTTGGTTTCGTCGCCCAACCACATCAATCAAACTACAACTGCAAGTTCAGTAGAAGCTTCACCATTTTGTATCAAAATGTTAGAGGTTTGAGAACAAAGTCGTCGAAATTTTTATCATTATTGGAATCGTCGGGTTCGGATTTATTCGCAATTACGGAAACCGGCTGCAACGAATCAATTCATAATTCAGAAATAACATTACCTGGTTACTCGATATTGCGATGTGATCGAGCGGACGGACGTAAGCAAGGCGGCGTACTTTTAGTGGCCACACCGCGTTTCGAGTTACGGCAAGTGACGATTCCTGATGGCATAAATATTGACATTCATAAATTTGAGTTGATTTGTGCTACAGTTCATTTGCAAAACCGATTTTTATTTACCTGTTGTGTGTTATATATTCCACCACAGACTGATGAGTATGAGTATTCGGTAATGTTTAACATTTTAGAAAAAATATGTATTAAATATAAAAATAAGGTAGTAATATTAGGAGAATTTAATCTGTTTTCATGTAAAAATTATGTAGGTGACTATTTTGAATATTTTGTTGCCTTCTGTGAAGTCGTTCAGTACAATACTGGAGAGTGGTGTGGTGGAGTTTCTTGCCGGCTCTTCTCCATAGGAAACGACTAACTCGAACCGTGCACCTAGCTTCTGACGTTTCATAAGTGCCCATGTAGGTTTATGTGAAATAAAATATTTTGATTGATTTGATTTAATAAGGTTCCTAATTGCAATGGCAGACAGTTGGATCTCGTGTTGAGCGGCCGCAGCGGCGTTTCGGTGTGCGCGGGGGAGGAGGGGCTGCAACCCGTGGCCGCGAACCACCCGCCGCTCGCGGGATCTGTGGACGCGGTCGTGGTGGACGTCGTCATGTCCCCACTGCCGATACCCACTACGGTAGACGCACAGTCAGAATCTTATAACCTAATATTATCTAGGCAATGGAACTTCAGTAAAGCCAACTTTAATCAATTATATTATCTTTTAACCTTAATAGACTGGAGTGATATTTACAGTTTACACGATCCGGATTTGGCTTAATTTTTTTTTAATAATAATATCTTTGATGTTTTCGATGCCTGTGTACCTCTCAAAAACAGAAAATCTAAAAATAATAGATACTCATACCCGGTGTGGTATACTTCAGATATCATCAGAGACATTCATTAAAATACGGCCTGCATAAAAAATACAAGGTAAGTAAATCGCCTAGTGATTATGAGGCGTTTGCACGGTGCCGGGCGAGAGTTAAGGCGGAGACTGCGCTGGCTCACGACCGGTACCGGGATCGAGTGCAGACCCATCTTGCAACAGACCCGAAAGCTTTCTGGAGTTACGTCAGATCAAAAAAGGGTAATTTGAGCCAATATAAATTAAATAAGGACGGACAAATCGTGTCGGACCAAGAATGCGCACAGGAGTTTGCACGTTTCTTTCATTCAGTATATAACCCCGAGCCAGCTACGTTAAACGCTGAGACCGCCAGCACAACAGCGGCGCAAAGCGGCGCGTTGGCTCACCTCGGTCCTCTTGAGTCTGTGGTGCGCCGCGCGCTCGCTCGCTTGCCGCCAAAATGGTCTGTCGGACCGGATGGCATACCACCCTTTATCCTTAGGGATAGCCGCATGGTGTTAATTGAACCCTTACTAACTTGTTCAATCTCTGCATCGCTACAGCAACATTTCCTGATCGTTGGAAGCTCAGCCGAGTGGTGCCGGTGCCGAAAGGTCGCGGAGGTACGGAAGCAAGTGACTACAGGCCTGTGGCGGTTTTATGAGCTCCTGCGAAAGTGTTTGAGGCAGCCATTCACAGCTGTCTATACACACAGGTGAGCGCACGCTTATCGGAGGCGCAACACGGGTTCCGTCCTGGGCGGGGAACAATAGGAAATTTACTTCACCTAATGACGCAACTGGTGCCAGCTGTTGACGCTGGACTACAGGTGGATGTAGCCTACCTAGATTTTCGGAAGGCATTTGACACAGTCGATGATGATGTGCTGCTGTTGAAATTAGCCAACATGGGTTTCACACCGCACACCATTAAATTTTTCGCCGATTACCTGTGCGGCAGACGTCAATACGTTGACTGTGGCGGACGCTTTTCGGAGATTTATTACACGAGATCGGGCGTCAGCCAGGGTAGTAATATTGGACCATTCCTTTTTATCCTTGTGGTGGATGACTTACCGAAAGTAGTCAAGGAGTCAACTTGCCTACTCTTTGCTGATGACTTAAAGCTGATTCATGTGGTGAAGGATAATGCCGATCATGACATACTGCAGCAGGATTTGGATCGAGTCACCAAGTGGAGTCAGGAAAACAAGCTTTATTTCAACGTGGCCAAATGCTCTATCCTTTCATTAACCCGCGCCCGCTACCCACGTCACCATGAATACCACATAGAAGGTAAACCGCTGCAGCGTGTCATGGAGGTCAAAGATCTGGGCGTTCATTTTACCACGGATTTGCACTTCCGCAAACATGTCGTTGAGGTTTGCAAAAAGGCATACCGCAATCTAGGGTTTGTTTTGCGACAGGTAAATCAATTCACTAACATAAGTGCTTTAAGAGCTTTGTACGAAGCACTTGTAAAGAGCCACTTGGAATACAACGCGGCTATTTGGAGTCCTAGTGAAGCCAAATACAGTATGATGTTAGAGCGGATACAAAACAAATATGTTCGGTTTATGTATTTGAGGTTACATGGCGTATATCCGGGATACCCATTGCTATATCCAACCTTATTTGTTTTGGGAATGGTTGGTTATTATAAATTAGAGATTAAGCGGGAATTAGGACTAGCCACATACTTGTTCCTTGTAATGAGGGGTAAAATTTCGAATTTAGCGATACTACAATCAATTCGGCTGTGTGTACCAGATGAGTATGTGAGCAGGCGGCGGCGGCCGCGGCTGCTGGTGGTGCCGACCGCGCGCACCAATCTGCTCTGGCGAGCACCGCTGACGCGTGCCCTGAGCACGCTCAACAGGGTAGCGGATACAATTGACGTGTTTTCTTGTTCTCTGAACGACTTCACTTTGGCGACCTCTAGGGTGTTATGTTATAATTAAGTTAAATTTAGGTGTTATATTTGTTTATGGTGAATTTCGTTTATAATAGACCAGTATTTATTTAATAATTAGAAATTATGGAGGATACATATTATGTAGGCTTAACTATCGCATTAGGGTAACCTGTCATGATAGATTTAAGGTGTTATCATAAATAAATAAATAAAGTTCGCTGGTTTCAGAGCGACGCGTCTCGCCAGCGCCGGCCGTACGCGCATCGCTGTACATGAACCTTATCGGCTTGAAAATAAGGTTGGTTTTAGCGATGTGTTTTGAAAAACCAACCTTATTTCGAAGCCGATAAAGTTCATGTGCAGCGACGATTTTTACACGTTTTGTAACACACATGCAATGAGCCTTCCGTGGCGTTATCCATTCTTCACGCACCACACCGAGTTCCCCACAAACACTAAGGGTTAACTAACTAAACTAAAACACAGCCTGCCAGCCTGATATTAGGCTGATATCTTTGTTGAAGCGAAAAAAACAAATACAAACACTCCGCAGCCGCGAGTGCACAAATGAATAACAAAATGGCGGGCGAGCCGGGCGACGCGTGCCGCCGCCCGCTCCCCGCGCACCCCGCTACCACCCGTTGGAGTAGCAGTAATTGGCACATTGAAGGGTTTTTAAGTTGGCCCAATGTTGTAATCATAACTTAAATCCCTAGAAAAATCTCCCAACAGTAGGAATAGCAGCAGCAGGCCCGCATTAGTTGGTCCAATGTTGTAATAATAACTTAAATCCCTACAAAAATCACCCAACAGTAGGAATAGTAACAGCCGGCCGGCCCGTCGTTGGCTATCCGTTGGGCAAATAGTGCATGTTTATGACAATGGGCCTATTTTAAGTTTAGATTGGCGGAATAACTAACCGTCTGCCAATACCTTCCCAACTGTTGGCATATGGAAGCCAATGGCATTTGCTACTAGGGAGATTACTTCGGAGTAACTCTTCTCGGATTGAGATCTGCAGCGGTGCCCAGCCCTGGATCTAGAATTTTTTGAGGCGGGGCAAAAACTGTCGTCTGCCGCCCACCGCCAATCCTTTATGAAGACTTATTTTTTTTAAATGTGCATGGACATATTTGACATGGCGGACATTTATTTGAATTAGGCTAGGACTGGATAGGGTTTCAAATAAATCATGAGATTATAGCATAGTAGAGTTCGAGTCTTTCGTTCTGCAAACAAATGTATGGCCTTATCATGGGTGCCTGCCGTTTTGCCGAAAAGATTTTGACAAAATTTCATTACCCAAACAAATTTTAGCAACCTTTTTTTATACCATTGCAATATTTCGAATTATTTTAGTACGCATATTTTCATTTGGTCAAATTTTTACTTGGCAAAATATTACCAAGTATAATGTCATTATGGCATTTGGTCTTTAATCAAATGATTTATTACAGCAAACAATCTTCAGACAATAATCGTTTGGTGAAATGATTTGTTAAGACAAATAATATTAAGGCAAAAATAAGATTTTTTGGCAATTATATAATAAAAAATGCAATTTTATTTTAATATAGTAGTTAGAGTAGGTAAATTTTTTTTTTTTTAATGGTTTGGTTAGGTTAAAACTGTGACCTCCTACGCACGAGCCGAGCGAGCGAAGCGAGCAGTGCCGCGGTAGCGGCCGGCGAGTGCCAGACACGACTTGCATTAATAGAAAAAAAAAATGTTTTTAGTAGGTTACCCGGAACTCAACTATTTAGAATTGAAAACTGACGATACTGAATATTTGGCTTATTTGATTTTACGTAAAAACTGTTATTCCAACTGAAATATTTGACTAAATAAAAAATGTTAAAAGTACTAGTTGGCAAACAAGTTATAGTTTAAACGTTCATTTGCCAAACATTAGGTTTGCGTTACAATTTTTTGTGAATAGATTTATTGCTAAGTAATAATTTGGCAAATGAAATTATGCGAATTTTTTTTGGGATGTGAAAATTTGTCAAATTCCTTTCGGTCAAACAAGGGAGACCCCCTTATCATAATTATCTGATGTGCGATCCGATTTTCGGTTGCTATGATCTTATGTAGATAACTTTAACACCAATGAACACAATCTAGAATGCAAGAGCGAAAGCGATCGCGAATTTAGCACTCTGCCTCAGATAAGTTAGATTTTACGACGAATTAGAATTAGAAAAGTTTTGAAGAATTAGGAGTTGCTAGGCTGCAAGAGCGAGCAAAGCGAGTTCAAAAATTTGGGCAGCAACATTTAAGTCAAATTTTATCGATCGATAATGCACCAGTCTAACAGGGGCGCCAAAAATGTGCTAATAAATTAAAGGAAATCGTGTCGTATTTGCACTTACAGACGTTAAAAAGGGTGGGAAGACCGACGCCCCGCTACTCAGTAAAATTTCCCAAAAAATATAGATTTGACCGCGTCGCGCGCCGCGTTTTTTCGTGTCGCTTAATTTGTCGAAAAATACTATCAAATATATAACTATAAAACACTATAGAATTTTATTTGTAAATTTTAATTTGAGTTTTTGATCATAATTTTAATTTTATCTTAATTGTATTTTATTATATGTTATTCTGGTATGAGTCTATTGTTACTTATTGAATTATTTGAATTTGAAAGAGGCGCTCATCGATTTCCTGGCAGAATTTAACTGCCCGCAACGCGCTCACAACGTTTGACGACCTATGCCTACGCTAATCACGTAGTGATTTCCTCAGTGCGCCACCCGCAGAGAAAGATAATAAGTGCTGGGCGTCCCATTTATTGTAAAGTTGCGGTTCGCTGGGTGGTGCACTTTTCTGCCACGCTTGAATTTGCCGCCCTCTGAACTTGATGCCCGGGGCACGGGCCCCGCCTTGCCCCCCGCCCTATATTCGGGGCTGGCAGTGCGCGCCCGCTCTAACAATTACTTAACTTTATGAATGGTTCGTTGCTAGGGAACCTATTTGAAATGTAGATCCCAAGCAGATTATGGTGTATTCCAGTGTCAAGTCAAGACTAAGTATATGTACCTAGTTTGACTGTGTAGTGTTGTCCTGAGTGGGATGCTATTCAACAGCAGCAATGTACCTGGTTTCGAAAGTATAGGTGCGTTGTTGAAGTTGACGACTTGACACCTTAGCTAGCCCACACTGAGTACAGAACATGACATTCTGTTCTTACTAAAAAAAAATACCACTCACACATCCGGCAGTGTACAAAGAGAAACATCAGTGATTAACCCTATTGCAAATACCATGTTACTTACCCCAGTCGACGGATACGAAGTAACTGATCTTAAAGAACCTTAAAAATAAAAATAGTCACGGTATTGATGAACTCCCACCGACTTTGTTCAGACAGTGCGCTGATGAACTTACCTTACCGTTCTATAAATTAATAAATCAATCCTTCGAAGAGGGCACTTTCCCCAATCAACTAAAAAAAGCTTTAATAAAACTTAAACATAAAAAGAACGCAAAAACAGACCCAAGTAACTATAGACCAACTTCCCTTCTTCCTACAGCATCCAAAGTCTTCGAACGAGCAATGTGTGATCGTGTATATTCCTTTTGTAAAAAATATAGGTTTTCGATGACTGCCAGAAAGGCATTCGCTAAAACAGATTACAACGCTAGCTGTACCCAGTGACGGATTAAGACTAAGATTGATGCCCTAAGCAATCCACGCCTGTGGGCCCCCCTATTCGTATGTCAACTAGAATCGCCTAGAAACATTAGTTTTTTGGAAAATAAGATGATGAGATGTAACGTACCTTAGAAGTGGAGTAGGTGCGACAACGATAAAAACCAAAGCAATTTTTTTTTATTTATTGAAATGCGCCTTGCGGTTTTTCGGGCATTGAATTCACGCAAGATAGTATTAGACGTCTATCGTTTTTAACATATCGGACTCTTATGTATAATATCGGTAAATTATCAAGCCTTTCTTGTATCATCTTTGTCCTTTTTTCATTTTTTTAAGACTGCACCGAGCGCGCAGTGGCGCCCTCATAGTTTGTTTGGTGATTTCTTTTATTTTAGAATGAAAATGCTGAAAATAAGCACTTTACCCTAGTAGCAATTGCCGTTGGCTTCCATACGCCAACAGTTGGGAATGTATTGGCAGACGGTTAGTTATTCCGCCAACCTAAACTTAAAATAGGCCCATTGTCATAAACATGCAACATTTGCCCAACGGATAGCCAACGATGGGCCTGCTGTTACTATTCCTACTGTTGGGTAATTTTTGTGGGGATTTAAGTTATGATGACAACATTGGGCCAACTAACGCGGGCCTGCTGCTTCTATACCTACTGTTGGGAGATTTTCGTAGGGATTTAAGGTATAATGACAACATTGGGCCAACTAACGCGGGCCTGCTGCTTCTATTCCTACTGTTGGGAGATTTTTGTAGGGCCAATTACTGCTACTCCAACGGGGTGGTAGCGGGGTGCGCGGGGAGCGGGCGGCGGCACGCGTCGCCCGGCCCGCCCGCCATTTTGTTATTCATTTGTGCACCTGCGGCTGCGGAGTGTTTGTAAGTGTTTGTTTTGTTTGTATCAACAAAGATATCAGCCTGATACTCGTATCAGGCTGGCAGGCTGTGTTTTAGTTTAGTAAGTTAACCCTTAGTGTTTGTGAAAGTGTTAAATGTATAAAGTTGTGGAGTTTTACGACGATGATGGTTACGGTGGGGAACTCGGTGTGGTGCGTGAAGAATGGATGACGCCACGGAAGACTCATTGTATGTGTTACAAAACGTGTAAAAATCGTCGCTGCACATGAACCTTATCGGCTTCAAAATAAGGTTGGTTTTTCAAAACAAATCACTAAAACCAGCCATTTTGAAGCCAATAAGGTTCATGTTAGCGACGCGCGTACGGCCGGTGCTGGCGAGACGCGTCGCTCTGAAACCAGCCATAGAAACAACCAACATACAACCGTTTGCCTAAATGTATTATGTGTTGGTGGGCCTACCCATAACACGTTTTCGTCGGGCCTTCGTAGGGCAATGTACGTTGGCCCCATCACAAGTTGGGCTTTCGTAGGCAAATCCCGTAGGCCATCAGTTGTTGGCCCAACCCGCAAACTGCCCGCCAATTGTATGCACTTGCCAACTAACCAGAGGTAAGTGGCCCAACTAAATGCCAACAAAAAATGCTACTAGGGTAAGGGTTAACTAACTAAACTAAAACACAGCCTGCCAGCCTGATGTCAGACTAATATCTTTGTTGATGTGAACAAAACAAACACTCACAAACACTCCGCAGCCGCAGGTGCACAATTGAATAACAAAATGGCGGGCGGGCCGGGCGACGCGTACCGCCGCCTGCTCCCCGCGCACCCCGCTACCACCCCGTTGGAGTAGCAGTAATTGGCCCAATAAAAATCTCCCAACAGTAGGAATAGAAGCAGTAGGCCCGCGTTAGTTGGCTCAATGTGGTCATTATACCTTAAATCCCTACATAAATCTCCTAACAGTAGAAATAGTAACAGCAGTCCCATCGTTGGCTATCCGTTGGGCAAATAGTGCATGTTTATGACAATGGGCCTATTTTAAGTTTAGGTTGGCGGAATAACTAACCGTCTGCCAAAACATTCCCAACTGTTGGCGTATGGAAGCCAACGGCAATTGTTACTGGGGAGGGGACATAACTTGCGGCCTTCACAACTAGAGCGTTGCGATGAGTGGCTGCTGAATCGAAGAAGCGCTTTAAAGTGCGCTTCATGAATTGAGCTATCGTGGGGATTTTGAGTTCAACGTGGAGGTTAGTGTTTCGAACGAACCAGGGGGCTCCCGTGATTTTACGTAAGCATCGATTCTGTAAGGTTTGCATCTTATGGATGTGATGGGGTTTGGCGTGTGCAAAGACAGGACTCGCATAGGTCACGATGGGGCGGATGCACGCGGTGTAAATGCGCAATTTGCACTTGAGTGACAATTTGCTTGTTGCATTTAGGATGGAATGGAGCCTAAAGAGAGCGAAAGCTGCGCGAGCGCGTACCTTCTTTATGTGCTCAGAAAAGGAGAGATGGTGGTCGAGAATCACACCTAGATATTTGGCTCGCTTCTCTCAGGGGAGAGGCTTGCCGAACATGGTGATCGGTCGGATAGTATCCGACCGATCACCATGTTGGGCAAGCCAGGGCGCGTGCGCGGTTTCGTATAGAGAACCGCTTGACTTTTATCGGGATTTACTTCTATGCGCCACTTTCTAAACCATTCGCCTAGCTTGTTGGCTGCGGTCTGGAGAGTGTTAGAGATCCTATCGTGACTGGTCCCTCTGCAATAGATGGCCGTATCGTCTGCGAACAGAGCCAACTGTGCCTGTCTTTGCTTCGGGATATCAATGGTGAATAGCGTGAACGCGAGGGGAGAAATCACAGAGCCCTGAGGGACGCCTACGCGTAATGGGTGAGTAAAGGTAAATAGAACCTGTAGAATTAATTCTTGGCGCATTATAATGGGCCCCCGAAAACGGTCGCTAGCACATAGTCACGTAGCGACAAGGGGGCAACATATCCTGAGGTGCTCGAGGAGTGGAGAGGTATTCCACGGCTCTCAGGACAATCCCAGAGCCCGGAAGATGGTCAAGATCCCTACAAGCACTTACTGGAATACTTCCTTCCTCCGAACACGTTTGCTCTTGCGAATCTCCACTCCAGCCGGCCAACAAAGGCAAGCCAGAGATGAGGAACATGACTTCTCCCGGGAGATAGGGTCCGTCGGGTCGCAACTGCCCAACAGCTCGCCACATGCTGCCCTGCGGGTTTCTGTATCTCTCTTGGTCTGGCTCCTCACCCTAGACATGTTCCGGTAAACTAAACTCTACCGGCACAGACCTAGAGTTCGGAGTGCGCAAGCCCCACCACGACGTCAACGTAGAGATACGGCGGTGGGGTTATTATTATTATTATTAACTAGCTTTTGCCCGCGGCTTCGCCCGCGTGGAGGTCGGAAATTATCCCACGGGAACGTACTGGATAAAAAGTATCCTATGTCCCATAACAATATGCAAAGTAATTTTAATAAAATTATATATCTTATGTTAAAAAAATTCAACAAAAAAAAAAACAGCACAAGGGCACAAGGAAACTGCAAAAGGGATTTAAAAAAAAGGAAATATTTTTTAAACCTAATGAACTAATTAAAATGACGTCTTATTGAATACACTACTTATAAACCTACGAATTACTAAGGTCAACGTCAACGGAGACAACTAACAACTTTGAGATCGTGAAGGCAATTGACATTCT
Organism: Dryobota labecula; assembly: GCA_947523025.1. Taxonomy (NCBI): domain Eukaryota; kingdom Metazoa; phylum Arthropoda; class Insecta; order Lepidoptera; family Noctuidae; genus Dryobota; species Dryobota labecula. Next base: position 24,921,866 of record OX383299.1, read on the forward strand.
CGCCAACTGCGATCAACGGAAGTTAGATTAAATTCATAAATTGATTAAAAACTCGATAGAGTAGAGATTTAGAAAACACTCAACGAAGAAGCGAGACCTCCTGACCTCGTAGTGAAAAAAATCCGATCGAACCAGAACAGAACTTCGACCAGTTCAATCGTTTTTTTTTTTCCGAGAAACGTACTGTGGCCAGCACATCAAGCTACACGAAACTGTCAGATTTCTCCAAACGATTTTAAACTTTAAAATGTTGACGATTAAGTTCAAAATCGAACGTGAAAATTTGACAGTTTGTTGTATTTTGATGTGCTGGCCACCGTACTTACTCAACGAAGTGAAGAAAAGAACCAATAAAATTTAGAGATGAGTCCGATATCATGTCACATGTGAAAATCATCGATATTTTAAATTTCATCATGCAGTGACAACGACAAAATCATCAATTCCAAAATCATTACTTGAATGAACGCGAACTTCGGTAATTCAGACGGGCGTGCCGTCTCGGGGCGACCGACGACGCGGACGTTGCTTGGCTTCGCGATCGGTGACACTGAAGTCACAGAACCACAGAGTTTCGATAAAATGCCTGGTGCTGGGCACATAATGATAATTTCACTAAGCCGTTCCTGTTCATTTCTGCACTCATAATTGAAGTGACGTGATCATAAACATACTCAAATAAAAATCATTGATGATTTTTTCATTGTTCCCGTCATCAATATTTTTTTGTCATTGTCATGCACCCATTGATACAGTTACAGAAAAACCAACACTCAGAGTCAGCCCATCCATCTCTTCTCTACCACTAATAAAATCCAAGTTTTCAAAATTCAACTATCTACGAACGACCAACGATTATTTTTAGAAAACTCTCAGATGTCGCTACGCCCCCGCAAGGGGGCGTGGCTAGCGGAACCGGGGCATAGCCCCCTGTCCGCGGAGGGTTCACGGTGGCCCATTAATATGGGCCCCTCATCGGAGCGGCCTAATGCGGCCTATGGATGTTGGGCCCGCGTGCCTAGGCGCGGGCCCTGTGATAGGGTATCTGTGATTGTTTCTGTAGTCGCGCCGCGACACTGTTACACAGTATCGCTTCTTCACGACATCTCAGCGGTCTGTCCCCGCCAGGTGAGACCCCCAGTTGCCTGGGAGAGGCCCGGCGAGGACGACCAGCGACGAGATGGCGACTTTATGGCGCTTCTACAGGTCAATGTAGCCTATACCCGACCCACTTATCAGAGCTAGCCAAACCATGACCCGGGTAATAGGCGGAATATGAGTGTGAGAGCGGCATAGTACTGTAGTGCAGGATTGGCTCGTGGTTCGTTCACGCCGTTCTAGCCGGCACTTGTGCGTACACAGCGGGAGCAGCCCGAGCTGCCCGGTGGTTCGTCACCACCGTAGCGGTCGCGGGGACTACGCCCCATTCTTAACATGCCGAAACCCGGCAAACGCGACCCGTCGGGCCGCGATGCCGGGTCCCCGGAAGCCCGTTCGACGATGGACCGGACGGCGTCGATGCCGGACATCGGCGTCACGTCGCCTGGTGCACCGCCAACCGGGCCATCACCAGGCGAGAAAGGAAGAGGAGGAGAAGGAGCGGGAGCCGCAGTAGCTGCCGGGTCGCCGTCGTCATCGGCGCCTGCGCGCGCTGCGCCTACGCCGCCGTCGAGCCGCACAGCACGCAGTGCCCGTCCACCCCGCCGCGTTCCGCCCGGTGCCCGCCGCGACAACAAGCCGCGCACCGCATGTGCGCGCCGCGGCCCCATCCGTGCGTGCAACTGCGCCCGCGCGCACCTCAGCGCCCGCGCGCTCCGCCGCGACCGTGCAGCCGCGGCTAACATCGCCGCCTGCAGGGAAAGCTGTCCCAGCTTCTCGCGCCGCCGCACCCGGTCCCCGCCCACTGCTGGCGGGATCGGTGCCGGCCGTGCGGGAAAAACCAGCAGCGGGAGCCGGCCAACATAGGCCGCCCCCGCTCATGATGTCCAAGGCGCCCGCCTCGCCAGCGCCGCCCAGAGTCTCCGCCTGCGACTCCCCCGCCATGCTGTCGGCGTGCTCATCCCGTGCTGGGTCGAGCATGTCGCTGGCGTCGGGGGGATCGGCCGGGTCCGGTCGCGACGACATGTCTACTGACATGACACCGCGGACCGGCCCCGGGCCCAACGCGGGAGGAGCCGCCGCCACACCAACAACACCGCTGGGGTTCGACTTCGAGTTTGTTCTCGAACCACTCGACCAACGACCCCAGCGGCGCAGGAGGAGCTCTGACGAGACCGCGTCGAAGGAGGCGAAAAGGTACTGCGTCGCAGGGTCGGGGCACGCCTACCTCGCCGACCTCGCTGACGCGGCTCGCCAAGCAAAGCCGCCGCCACCAACCACTACGGGGGTGAGTACCGCACCCCCCCCCCCCCACCTCGGTAAAATTCACCGCGCCCACTGCTGCCATCTCCGGCGCCGCGACGAAGGAGACGACGTCGAAGAAGAAGCCGGAGAAGATAAGGAAGCCGCGCTACCCTCCGCTGGTAGTGGAGAGGCTGCCTAACTGGGCCGTCCATTTCAGGGCCATCAGTGCCAAGCTGGGTCGGCCTCCCCATGCTCGCCCGTACGGAAGTGGAGTTCGCTTCACTCTCGAGACGGAGGACGAGTACAGGCTGGTCCAGCGCTATCTGACCGGCCTTGAACAGGACAGCGGCGTCTCGTGGTTCGCCTATTCGCTACCAGCGGAGAAGAGCCTCAAGGTAGCCATACGGGGGCTACCGGCAGACACCGATCCCAAGGAGATAGAGGAGGAGCTCCGGACGTTGGGATACCAACCGGAGTATGTGCGCCACATTAAGGGCGCACAAGGACGACCCGGTTGCGTGTTCCACGCGATCATTAAGAAGACCCCAGACGTCCGGGCCATATTCGACACCACCGTGTTCATGTACATGCGTGGTGTCAAGATAGAGGCTTGGCGGGGGAAAAAAGGGCCCGCTCAGCGCCACCGGTGCCAGCGGTTCAGACACAGCTCGCACCAGTGTCACCGCCCGCTCGCCTGTGTTCGTTGTGGAGACGGGCACGCAGCACGCGACTGCCCGCGCCCGCGGGAGGAGCCGGCCACCTGTGCCAACTGTGGTGGCCCGCACCCCGCGTGCAATATCAAGTGCCCCGTCTTCCAGGCGGAGACCCGCAACAGGCGGGCGGGGACTATCGCCATCACGGCCGCCTCACGCCGGCCCCAAGGGGCCACCGAGAGGCAGGTCGAGCAGCCACAAGAGGCTCAAGGCGCGTCGCTGATGGCGGCAGCCAACGAGCCCACGAGCAGAAGCCAAGCCACCTCCTCTGGGCGGAGGAGGAAGAACAAGAAAAGGGGGAAAGGAAAGGGAACGAAGCCCGATCCCCCAGCGACCCAAGAAGCTGCAGCAGATATCCTGAAGGCCGGCCCTGCCTCAATACAGGCGCGGGTTGCGGACTCGGGAACGCGCCAAAAGAAACAAACACAAAGGCAAGAAGCCACAAGTGGCGCCGGCGGAGCGCAGCGGCAACACGCGGAACCACAGAACTGGCGGACCAATGAGGAGCCAGCTCAAAAGTTCCCGGTTCTGCCGCGTGGTGGCGCCTCCGGCGCTACAAAATCTGAAATACACATCAACACAACATACGAAAAACCAAAAGCCAAACCCGAGTTCACAGCTTGCGCCATCAAACTTTTGATGGACCTCATCAAGGCCATTAGGCAGGGCCTTGATGTAGATACAGTCATCCTTGACGGCCTGGCCACGCTATTAACGCTCTACCGTGACTAGGCCGTTGAGGATGCTACATTGGAACGCCCGCGGCCTTCGGGATAAGGTCACCCCCCTCCGCCACCTCCTCAGGGAACAAGACATCGACGTGGCGCTCATAAGCGAGACGCTCCTGGGACCCGAAGATAGGGTTAGGTTCCCGGGATATCTCGTTTATAGGAAGGACGAAAGGTCGGCTCATAACGCCAGGTACCGTGGTCTGGCGGTACTAGTGAGGCGAAGAGTCGTACACCAGGAGCTCCCCTTGCCGTCGCTCAGTACGTTGTACGCGCTGGGTGTTCAGCTGCACGTAGCCGGCGAGGACATAGACATTTACGCCTGCTACAAGCCGCCCGCGACTCGACTGGACCTACCAGAGTTGCGGGCCTTGTTAGCACAATCTCAGCGCGCCACCATCCTCGCCGGTGACTTATCTTGTAAGCACCCAGCGTGGAACTCTAACATTACAAATACCGAGGGGAGACGGCTCTTTGCGGACGCGGAAGCCTTCGGGTATACGGTGTCCGGCCCGGAGACACCCACCCACTACCCGGACAACAATGCTCACATGCCGGACGTGCTGGACATCGTAGTCCACCGGGGGCTACACTGCCAGACCACGCAGCAAGTAATAGACGACGAGTTACAGTCGTACCACCATCCTGTACTCGTCGTCTTATCGGGTCTGCCGACCCGACTGAAGCCCATAGCGCCACGTCGATTAACGGATTGGAAACAGTTCGAGGAAAAAGTAGAGACCACCACGCCGACTCGGCCTATCATGACCTCCGCGGACGTGGACCGGACGGCGGATGAAGTCACTGCTTGCATACAAGACGCCTTAGAAACGGCGACTACAACACAGCCGCAGGGGAGAGTGCTATTGCCGCCCCTGCCTGTGCACATCACGACGATGATCGCCGTGAAGAGGCGCCTACGCAAGCAGTGGCAACAGCTCAGATGCCCCCCACGCTCAAGACGCAGCTGAACCGTCTCGCGGAGAAGGTCAAGGCCGAGCTCAAGGCACACACCGCCGCGGGCTGGGAGGAACGAATCGATGCCACTACGGATAGCTGGCCGTCGGTTCACAAACTCTGCGGCCAGCTCACGAACACCCCAGTCCCGGTGCGCCCATTGCTGAACCGCGACGGGGCGCTTAAGTACGTATCGGAGGACCGGGCGGAGGTCTTCGCCGAACACCTGGAACGTCAGTTCCGCCCAAACCCGACGCACGACACCGAGCATGTCGCAGCAGTCGAGAAACACCTGGGAGACTACTTCGCAACGCCGATAGCTCCCGATGAAAACCCTATCTTCTTCTCGCCTGGCGCAGTTAGACGCGCCATCCTAAGAACGAAGCCCCGGAAGGCCACCGGTGCTGACGGTATCACCAACACAGTGCTGCGCCACTTGCCCTTCCGTATAGTAGCAGCACTGGCGCGCCTGTTCACGGCGATACTGCGCACGGGGGCCTTCCCCGCCTCGTGGAAGGAAGGGCGCGTCATAATGCTGCCCAAGGCGGGAAAGAACGTGCTGAAGCCGGAGAGCTATCGGCCAATAACATTTCTGCCGACAGTCTCCAAGGTGTTCGAAGCACTCCTGCTGCGACACCTCCTACCACACATAACGCCGCGGCCGGAACAATTTGGGTTTCGGGCGGAACATAGCACGACGCTCCAGCTGTCGAGGGTACTGCACTACTCGCAGCCGCGCTTAACAAGAAGGAATACTCGGTGGCAGTATTCCTCGACATGGAGAAGGCCTTCGACCGCGTATGGCACGACGGCCTTATATATAAGCTGGCCACGTCAGACGCGCCCCGTCGCGTCGTAAAAGTGGTCTCTACTTTTCTCTCCAACAAGACCTTCAGGGTGGTGGTCGACGGGGCGCTATCCAGCGCCCGCCCGGTGCTGGCTGGTGTGCCGCAGGGCAGCTGTGTGTCGCCAGCGTGTTACTCACGTTACACCGACGACATTCCCACCACTTCAAACGCTACGCTCGCGCTGTACGCAGACGATGCCGCGTACATTACTACCTCGCTTAATGCGAAGTACGCGGCGGTCAAAATGCAGCGCGCGCTTGACTTGCTTCCGGAGTGGCTGTCGAAGTGGCGGCTGTCGGTGAACGTGGGTAAGACACAGGCGATGGTGACGGGTTTTGCGCCCCTCCCACCGCCCCTGAAGCTACAAGCAGCCGACGTCGCGTGGTCGCCCCGGGCCAAGTACCTGGGTGTGACGATCGACCGTCGGCTCACGATGGGGCCACACGTCCGTAAGGTCGCCGCGCAGGTAAGGGTTGCCCGCAATCGACTCAAACCGGTGCTCTCGTCCCGCATCCCGGCGCGCGTCAAGTTGAGCGTGTACAAAATATACGTACGCTCAATCTTGACGTACGCCGCCCCGGCTTGGTACGCTCTCACGAGCGAGTCGAGCCGAAAGCTGCTCCGCGCGCAACAGAACTTAGCGCTGCGGACCATTGTTGACGCTCCTCGCTACGTGAGGAATAGCGTACTACACCGAGACCTCGGGATTGAGGGCCTGGATGAGTTCGTGCGGCACCTCGCGAAAGGCATGTTCGCGCGTGCCGACGCATCTGCTTGGCCCCATGTCAAGCAGATAGCGCCCTGGCACACGCGCCCGCCTGACGCGAGACCCCTGCCCCGCGACCTGGTAGCGGACGACTGATCCCATCGCACCGGACATGACGCCCAAGCAAGCGGCACCCAGGTTACACGCGGCTTGCTTGAGACAATTAATACGTCTCAAACCACACGCATCTGTTACGTATTTGTATTCTAGGTTAATATAGGTATGAATACGTAACAAAAACAGACATTCACCTCTATACAGGCACATATATATGCACGTATAGTCGCAGCTGCGGTCGCGACTACACGTATTCACCGGGCGGCGTTACACTACAGTACTATGCCGCTCTCACACTCATATTCCGCCTATTACCCGGGTCATGGTTTGGCTAGCTCTGATACGTGGGTCGGGTATAGGCTACATTGACCTGTAGAAACGCCATAAAGTCGCCATCTCGTCGCTGGTCGTCCTCGCCGGGCCTCCCCCAGGTAACTGGGGGTCTCACCTGGCGGGGACAGACCGGCGAGATGTCGTGAAGAAGCGACACTGTGCAACAGTGTCGCGGCGCGACTACAGAAACAATCTCAGATACCCTATCATAGGGCCCGCGTCTGTCACGCGGGCCCAACATCCTTAGGCCGCATTAGGCCAACACAAGGAGAGGCCCATATTAATGGGCCACCGCGAACCTTCCGCGGACGGGGGGCTATGCCCCGGTTCCGCCGGCCACGCCCCCTTACGGGGGCGTAGCGACATCTGAGCGAAGCGCCTCGTCAGTCAGTTGACGATTAGCGTTCGGAGCGATAAGTTCGTACCTACCTACTTACAAGCTGGCTAGCCTGCTGCATGCTTGTAAGTTCTACTGCCTGCTGTATTCTGATTATATCAGTTTTTTTTTTTTTTTATTCTGTTTTAATTAGGGACTTTTATAACCGCAATGCGTATGACAGTCCCATCATACCCTAAACATATAATACTAACATATATATAATTTGCTATTGCATTACATCCGGGCCATGAACCCGAACAAACTCTTCGCATCATCACAATTTGGTTGAGAAAGAATTCTATGAAATGTACCTTTTTTTTTTTTTTTTTCCGCTGGGAAAAATGCATTACGCATACCTTCCCGTCGGGGGACGAGAGGGGTATGTGGGACTCCCCGGTAGAGTACCAGTATACCCACTAAAAAACCCAGCGGCGCTCCCGCATCGTCTGTATGGAGGGAGACTGGGAATCTGGCAGAGCCTTTCCATCCAGTCCCCCGCCGACGCTCGCCCGCCTTTACAGCGGGCCCGGCGCACCCCTCCCATCCGGGAGGGGCAGTACGGCTGGTGAACAGTGCAATGCAGGAGAAGGCGCCCCCGCGCCTATCTCCCGCTGTTCACCATCAGGAGGCAGAAGGCGATATCGCCTTCTCCCCCACGCGGCGGCCACGTATCCCGGTCCCCTCTCTAAGAGCGAGAGGGGAGGGGAGTCCGTGGAAGACCGCGACACAAGGATGCGATGTCTGACCCTACCCATCAATCAGACATCGCACCCCCCTCCTCAGCCGCCAAAGTCCCAGCCTCAGGGACGGCGGTGGCAGCGACAGGCCGGATCCGCGCCTGCTCCTTGCCCCTCTTAGGGGGAGGATTGCATTTCCTCCCCATCATTACGTGGCCCGCCGGGCAGCCACTGGCGGCACAGACCGCGCAGTGCGGCGTGGCAACCTCGCAGGAGGCGGATTTGTGCCCGTCTTTGCCACAACGGAAGCACAAGTCCGCCCTGTCGACCTCGGACGGACAAAGGGCCCGAGTGTGTCCAATGCCAAGGCACTTGTAGCAGCGCAAAGGCTTGGCTGCAAGCGCCCGGACCACACCCGAGCTGAATCCTACGGCAAGCCGTCCCTTGGCAAGGACGGCTATGGCTGCGGCGACTGGGCACTCAAGTCGAATGGTGCCCATGCCACCAGGGCCGGGCCTGATGGCCCGACCTTGCACCGCTGTGACGCCGCAGCCCCCCATGGCTGCGACCGCCGCCACCACCTCCTCCTTGGTGACCGAGTCGTCTAGGTCGGTCACCTCCAAGGCCACAGACTTCACGGGCCTGGTGATCTTGGCCGCGTCAGCGATGACCTCCTGCAACTTAGTTGCGAAGAGGTCCGCGCTGACGCCACCCTGAGCCCCCGGGAACTCGAAAATTCGAGCCCCGGCCTGGGTTCGGCGACACGTGACTGCGCCTATCCCGAGTTGGGTAGGATCCACGTTTGCACGTGCCCGCATCAAAATTGAAAGATATGTCTCCCCCCGCTCCGCAGCCTCAGCGGTGAGCGTCACCACTACGGCCGCGGTCTTGGGAGGGACCAACTTCCTCTTCGGCCTAGCGGGGGCCCCATTAGCGGCAGGAGCAGCGGCGAGAGCAGCAGCAGTGGGCTTGGGGACCGACGTCTTCCCCTTCCCCTTACCCTTGCCTGTTGTCTGGGACAGGCCGGGAGGGGTGGTGGCAGGGGCGGCTGAGGCAGCCGCCGTCCTCTCCGCTCGTTTGCCCTTTTTGGCCACCTTCGTCCACCCCTGCTGGTTGGCTGGGGTGGTGGACGGCAAATGGGCGTCTTCCCCCTGTGAAGGAAGCTCCGGCTGGCGTGGCCTATTGTCCGCCGCGAGCGGCGGTCGGAGGCGCTTTTCGGGCAAGAGCCTGTCCTCTATACCCGCAAGACAGGCTCTCGTGAAGGCCCTCTCCTCCGTGACGACCTTGCGGATTATATCCTCAAGGTTGGAGGAGGGGACCTCAGCCGCTGGTCTCGGCTCGGCTTGGTCGGCCGGGCCGTGACTTCAGCCAGCTTCCGATGAAGCTGACTGACCTCTGACTGCAGGCGATCGACTTTCGCCTGCAGTTGCCGCGTTTCGTCAGAAGCCTTGCGCTGCACCAGCTCCCCGACGATGCCGCGCATGCTCGCGGCCCTGCACTTAAGGGACTTTTGGAAAGTCCCTTTCAGATTGGAGGACTTAGAGGCGACTGCCACTATCTCCTCCTCATCCTCCTCGGCCATCAGCTTCAGCTCGGCCAGGGAGTGGTCCGCATAGTGAACGTGGGACGCGCCGTACCCGGACTTGGCCCGGGCGACGCGCGTCCGTTGCTCCTTGGCCGCAACCCGCTCCTCCAGGTCTTGCTGGAGCTGCGCCCGCCGAGTCAAGTCCAACTGGCGTTGGGCCTCTGCCAGACCAATGTCGTGGGTATCCGACACCGGCTTCTTGAACTTGGCCAGCGATGGCCTCCTCGATTCTGAGGAACCCCCGGACCCATTTCCTTCAAGGGCCCGCTTCCCCGACTCCCGGCGACTAATTGCCGAACTAGAGTCCGACAAAAAGGACTCGTCGTCCGAGTCCAGCAAACAGACGCTAGCCGCAGACGGCGCGCGGCTAGCCTCCGACGCCGAAGCGCCCTCGGATTGGCCCTGAGAAGGGCCTTTTGGTTGGCCCTGAGAAGGGCCTTTTGGTTGGCCCTGAAAAGGGCCTTTTGGTTGGCCCTGAGAAGGGCCTTTTTTAAAACGCCCGGAGGCTTCCCGCGCGGGTTTTGGCATAGCCTCCGCAGGTGTCGTAGCGTTCCGACTTTGAATAAAATAGATTAAAAGATTAAAATAAGCTACGATTTCACAGCGCACTTTAGCCGCCGGTCTGCCACTCCGTTACGGTGGTCAGACACGGCGTTGCCCAGGGGATACTACGTGGAAGTATGCGCTGTGGGGGATCCCCCCTATGAAATGTACCTTTTTTTTTTTTTTTTTTTTTTTCCGCTGGGAAAAATGCTTTACGCATACCCTCCCGTCGGGGGACGAGAGGGGTATGTGGGACTCCCCGGTAGAGTACCAGTATACCCACTAAAAAACCCAGCGGCGCTCCCGCATCGTCTGTATGGAGGGAGACTGGGAATCTGGCAGAGCCTTTCCATCCAGTCCCCCGCCGACGCTCGCCCGCCTTTTCAGCGGGCCCGGCGCACCCCTCCTGTCGGGGAGGGGTAGTGCGGCTGGTGAACAGTGCAATGCAGGAGAAGGCGCCCCCGCGCCTATCTCCCGCTGTTCACCATCAGGAGGCAGAAGGCGAGATCGCCTTCTCCCCCACGCGGCGGCCACGTATCCCGGTCCCCTCTCTAAGAGCGAGAGGGGAGGGGAGTCCGTGGAAGACCGCGACACAAGGATGCGATGTCTGACCCTACCCATCAATCAGACATCACACCCCCCTCCTCAGCCGCCAAAGTCCCAGCCTCAGGGACGGCGGTGGCAGCGACAGGCCGGATCCGCGCCTGCTCCTTCCCCATCTTAGGGGGAGGATTGCATTTCCTCCCCATCATTACGTGGCCCGCCGGGCAGCCACTGGCGGCACAAACCGCGCAGTGCGGCGTGGCAACCTCGCAGGAGGCGGACTTGTGCCCGTCCTTGCCACAACGGAAGCACAAGTCCGCCCTGTCGACCTCAGACGGACAAAGGGCCCGAGTGTGTCCAATGCCAAGGCACTTGTAGCAGCGCAGAGGCTTGGCTGCAAGCGCCCGGACCACACCCGAGCTGAATCCTACGGCAAGCCGTCCCTTGGCAAGGACGGCTATAGCTGCGGCGACTGGGCACTCAAGTCGAATGGTGCCCATGCCACCAGGGCCGGGCCTGATGGCCCGACCTTGCACCGCTGTGACGCCACAGCCCCCCATCGCTGCGACCGCCGCCACCACCTCCTCCTTGGTGACCGAGTCGTCTAGGTCGGTCACCTCCAAGGCCACAGACTTCACGGGCCTGGTGATCTTGGCCGCGTCAGCGATGACCTCCTGCAACTTAGTTGCGAAGAGGTCCGCGCTGACGCCACCCTGAGCCCCCGGGAACTCGAAAATTCGAGCCCCGGCCTGGGTTCGGCGAGACGTGACTGCGCCGATCCCCAGTTGGGTAGGATCCACGTTTGCACGTGCCCGCATCAAAACTGAGAGATATGTCTCTCCCCGCTCCGCAGCCTCAGCGGTGAGCGTCACCACTACGGCCGCGGTCTTGGGAGGGACCAACTTCCTCTTCGGCCTAGCGGGGGCCCCATTAGCGGCAGGAGCAGCGGCGGGAGCAGCAGCAGTGGGCTTGGGGACCGACGTCTTCCCCTTCCCCTTACCCTTGCCTGTTGTCTGGGACAGGCCGGGAGGGGTGGTGGCAGAGGCGGCTGAGGCAGCCGCCGTCCTCTCCGCTCGTTTGCCCTTTTTGGCCACCTTCGTCCACCCCTGCTGGTTGGCTGGGGTGGTGGACGGCAAATGGGCGTCTTCCCCCTGGGAAGGAAGCTCCAGCTGGCGTGGCCTATTGTCCGCCGCGAGCGGCGGTCGGAGGCGCTTTTCGGGCAAGAGCCTGTCCTCTATACCCGCAAGACAGGCTCTCGTGAAGGCCCTCTCCTCCGTGACGACCTTGCGGATTATATCCTCAAGGTTGGAGGAGGGGACCTCAGCCGCTGGTCTCGGCTCGGCTTGGTCTGGCCGGGCCGTGACTTCAGCCAGCTTCCGATGAAGCTGACTGACCTCTGACTGCAGGCGATCGACTTTCGCCTGCAGTTGCCGCGTTTCGTCAGAAGCCTTGCGCTGCACCAGCTCCCCGACGATGCCGCGCATGCTCGCGGCCCTGCACTTAAGGGACTTTTGGAAAGTCCCTTTCAGATTGGAGGACTTAGAGGCGACTGCCACTATCTCCTCCTCATCCTCCTCGGCCATCAGCTCCAGCTCGGCCAGGGAGTGGTCCGCATAGTAAACGCGGGACGCGCCGTACCCGGACTTGGCCCGGGCGACGCGCGTCCGTTGCTCCTTGGCCGCAACCCGCTCCTCCAGGTCTTGCTGGAGCTGCGCCCGCCGAGTCAAGTCCAACTGGCGTTGGGCCTCTGCCAGACCAATGTCGTGGGTATCCGACACTGGCTTCTTGAACTTGGCCAGCGATGGCCTCCTCGATTCTGAGGAACCCCCGGACCCATTTCCTTCAAGGGCCCGCTTCCCCGACTCCCGGCGACTAATTGCCGAACTAGAGTCCGACAAAAAGGACTCGTCGTCCGAGTCCAGCAAACAGACGCTAGCCGCAGACGGCGCGCGGCTAGCCTCCGACGCCGAAGCGCCCTCGGATTGGCCCTGAGAAGGGCCTTTTGGTTGGCCCTGAGAAGGGCCTTTTGGTTGGCCCTGAAAAGGGCCTTTTGGTTGGCCCTGAGAAGGGCCTTTTTTAAAACGCCCGGAGGCTTCCCGCGCGGGTTTTGGCATAGCCTCCGCAGGTGTCGTAGCGTTCCGACTTGAATAAAATAGAATAAAAGATTAAAATAAGCTACGATTTCACAGCGCACTTTAGCCGCCGGTCTGCCACTCCGTTACGGTGGTCAGACACGGCGTTGCCCAGGGGATACTATGTGGAAGTATGCGCTGTGGGGGATCCCCCCTATGAAATGTACCTAAGTCAAGTCGGTTCAACCTCAAGGCCTCAAACACATAATTTCTATCAGACTCATATCGAACACAGTCCATCAATAAATGATGTAGGTCTTCCACAACTCCACACTCCACATGTCAGTTTTGTACATTTCTTCTTTGGACTAAACTTTGTCTCATAAACGCAGTAACGATTGTGCATTATTTTGACCCCACCATCCTGACGTGTAACATTATTAATAAAGAAGAATGGAACGTTGGCTTAAAGGTGTTAAACGTGTTGCAACAACATCTTCGTCTACGGTGAATCGCTCGCCACACCAACCACGTCACGCTACCCGCTGACGTACTCCGCACTACGAACTCAGGACTCGGCAAGAACTATGACAGCTGCATACGACACTTCTGTGAGGGACACAGCAAGTACGATACGCTCCAGAAGATCATACAGTAGCGACGTGGCATGAGTGAAGAAGGCAGAATACGAGGCACAGAAGAGGATCGCTGCGATAAGGAACGAGCAACTGGAACTCGAAAAGGCGCTCGTCAACAAGCGACTTGAGTACGAAGTTTCGACGATCGAGGCAGAGGCGGACGCCCGTGAAGAGGGCTCCGTGCGCATGAGCGAAGACAGAGTGGATGAGTGGCTGCAGAACGTCGACCGAAGCCACCCCCCAGACGCGGACCAGCTACAGATGGAGCAGCCGCCGCCCCCCGCCGCTACGCACGTCGCCCCACCAGAGACCGCCGCCCACGTCGAACCCGCCACGTATAACAACGCCGCCACACCTGCCAGGAACGACCGAAGAAGACAACGATCGGCTTCGCGGTCGCCCACCAGAGGAGAACGTCGAGTTGGAAGAGGATTCGAACAGCTGGCCGACACGTTAGAAAGGATGGTGCACGTACGCCCGCCTCCGCGACAAGTGACTGAACTACCTTCGTTCACGGGAGCGGCCATCGAATGGTTGCCGTTTAAGGCGGCATACAACGACTCGTCGAGCTTATACAGATTCACCGCGATCGAGAACTTGGCAAGACTGCGCAACTGCATCAAGGGTGAAGCGAGAGAAGCAGTGTCAGCGCTCCTGTACTCCGCGTCCGACCCGCAAGTGATCATGAAGACACTGGAACAGTACTACGGGAGGCCAGAGATACTTATGGACCGAGTAACGGAAGATTTAAAGAAATTACCTCGGCTCACAGGCGCGGCCAGTGAATTGAATTCGTTGGCAGTGAAACTTCAAAACATAGTGTGTGTGCTATCAAAGATGGATAACCGCGGATACATATGGAACCCGATGTTAGTGCGCGAAGTTGTAGAGAAGCTGAGCCCGTACATAAAATCCAGATGGTGTGACTACGCTTCCGAAACAGTGGAATCATCGCGTGAATCCGAAGTGATAGTGCTGTCCAGGTTCCTGATGCAGGAGGCCGACCGAGCTATGAGATACGCCTTCACAAATACAACGCCCGCACCGACCTCGAAGAATGCACCACAGTTCGTCGCCAAGAAGAAGTCGAGCCGAGAAGCAATCTACGCGACGACGGGAAAGGATGAAGAAAGAAAACAAGAGTGTTTGTGTTGTGGCAGTGACCATGAAGTACCGAAATGTGCAAAGTTCCTGAAAATGAGCGTCGATGAAAGATGGGAATGGGTACGTACTGCTAAATTATGTTTTAAGTGTGTGTCAAGCCGCCATCGACGTGAAAACTGCCGAGCTAAGCGATGCGGCAAAGGGAACTGCAGCCGCCCACACCACGCGTTGCTGCACAAAGATCGAGAGGAGAAAGAGACGCCGCCAAGAGAGAAGCCAGACAAGGCGACCGACGCACTATGGGCCAGAACGGTGCGTACCGTCTCAAAAATCTGTAACTTTTTTGTTGATTGAAGTATATAGCTGAAATTTGGCACGTAGTATCTCCAGAGTATATAGAATCCAATAGTGACACATTTATTGTCAAAACTTTAATTATTAATATTTAAAAAATAAAACAAAAATAAAAATGTATTTTTTTAATATTAAACCATAGTTTGTTTATTTATTTATTTATTATTTATTTAATACTTTAAGCACAAAACATGTACAGAGGCGGACTTAATGCTTATTTAACTTATTGAATTACAATTTTACAGTTTTATGATATTAAACCTATTTTCTTTTATTTTATAGGTATTACATATAAATCTTACATTTAAATATATGACAAATATGATATAAATCCACTCTAAAAATATATTTTACAATTAATGTAGGTACGTAATTACTTCTATTTAAATAGCTAAGAGGCTCTTAGCTTCGTCTAACAATTCCTTGGAAATAGTGACTGATGGTTTTCTGATACTTGATATATAAGGATCTGACGTAAATAGAAGACCATGAAATACGTCTTGATTCGTTGCGGACCTAGAGCATTTTCTAGCGTGATGCAATTTGAATTTTTTGTAATCTTTATTACGAGATTCTTGGGCATCCTCAGATAAATTACCAATGGGCAGAACAGCAAAATGTCTTATTATACTTTCCCCATGTATTAAGATTTTATGTACTGAAGAAGGCATATTATACCACATATATTTTGTTACGTATAGTTGTGCGGTTGCGCGAGTATATTCACCAATTTTTTCTGGATTTACAGCAATACCGGATGCCAAAGTTTGAAGAATAACATAGAACCTTTTAATAAGTTCCTCGTCAACTCCTGTAATTTCTGAAGCGCAATAGTAGTTCTCAAAAAAACGCCGAGCTGTATTGCCGTCATTGCTGTTTCCACTTCCTTGTCGGGGCTTATCAACGTGCAATCCCATTCGGCTTCGAAATAAACTTTGTGTTAGACACTGGTATACATTTCTATTTTTATAAGCTGGCAACTTCAACTCTTCCCTGTCATGGCTTGCACCGAAAAGAAGGTATATGTATTTTATAATAAATTATAATAAAGTAGTTTGGTATGTGGAAATAAGCGTTTCTTTAAATACGATCCAATAACAAAATACTTTGTACAAGCTTTTTCTTGTCTTCTTTACTTTTTTTATCTTCTGGAGTTCTCGCAGCCCATTTTTTAAATGAAAGGTTATATGAAATATGTAAAATTAACTCCATGCACCTGATGCACGCGTGCAACGTAGACAAACCGTATTCGTAAGCATTTATATTATCTGGCTTTGATTCAATCTTCTCCAAATTATTCATTTCGCTTGGTTTAGCCCCACATACTGTACACACAGCTCCAGAACTTGTGTAACTTTTCCATCCACCATAGTTAGAAATAGGTCGTGACTTATTTCAATTACCTGCTCCTCCTTGTTTATCTTTGAAGTTTGCAAATTATTAATTTGACCCCGAATATCACCAACCACTGATCGGGTTTTCTCGGGGGTTTCTTTTGCAAATTCCATCAGGATTGGTCGGCAATAACGAATAGACGAACAAGCCGAATTTTGCCAAATTACCTCATTTGTTTCTGTGTCAGTCAGCTTTATTGGTACCAAAGACGCTATAAATAAGTTTGCATCTGAGACTAAATCACTCTCACCTGATAAAACTTGTATATATTTACTTTGCCCCGATGACCCATCACATCCCCACTTGGTAAACAATTTAAGAGATTTTCTTGTTGAGTTGTAAACATTTTCAATCTTTAAGATGCGAGCAGAAGTGTGGTCCAGCAAATCTTGTAGATTTACTTTGGCGCTTATATCGGTTATTTTAATGCTGGATGGTGGAGGATAACACAATTTTTTGGCGTTTGACAGTATATTATATGATGGCAGTATGTCGAAGTTTTTGTTAATCAGACTTGCTCGAAGTAATCCGTATTGTGATTTCGAAAGATCTAAATCTGCAAATATACTTAAAGCTTCATCCACCGTAAAATCTGTTGCATTGCGACTTTCATGCAATAATTTTTCCTTCATGATCCTTTTTTCATTTCTATCACAACTCCGCAACATTGTAACAACAGTAGCTTCTTCGAATTCTCCTTCAGACCGCAATCCTTGAACGTATGCATTATGTATATACTCGATTCCATATTCTTGTACCAACTCCATATTCTTCCTTTTTTTCGATTTCTCTGATAGATCTTAATAAGACTTTGGCGGACGTCCACGTTCTCCAGATGTTGTAGGTGTAATATCCAACGGTGCTTCTTCGAATTGTACCTTAAATTCACCGTCTAACCACGATGTATTTTTATTAAAGAAACGTTCTTTAGTTCGGTTAGATTTGGTCCACCTATAGTAAAAACAACTATTTTCTTATAAACACAGAACTTTTACACAGAACTTAGAGAAGGAAAGTATAAAACCCACATCAAATGTGTCCATATCATAAAAGCATATATAGTGAAATATAATAAGATAAACACGTATTTCAGCTCTAAGTAACAAGAATATTTATTCAGAAGTGACAACATCAATTTTCCATATAAATCGGTAACCTAGCAACTATATTTGCCAGAAATTCGAATGTTGCTACTAAGTAGGTATGAATGTATACCTACACCACCCCCCTCCAGAGTCCGTCATGGGCGATAAAAATCTGGGAACTTTACACGACGTCCAGAACGAGTCGTGTACTCCTTTATGTCGCCAGATGGGGTATCTTCTTCCAGGTCAGCTTTGTCGGCCAATATGTAGGCTGGCTTTAGGCGGTCTATTGAGACCGTGACCTCCTTACCCTTAAATAAAATTTTAAAAGCTTTATCGCTCTTGTGCAGAACTTTGTGAGGACCTGTGTAGGCTGGTTGCAGCGAGCCACGTAATGCGTCTTCACGGAGGAACACGTGATCAGTGGTCTGCAGATCCTTAAAAACAAAAATGCTCGTTTTGTTGTGACGAGAAGCTGGAGTTGGCTGAAGTCTCTGTGCAAAGTTACGTATACGCGCGGTAAATTCCGTGATGTCGGTCGTTCCGTCATCACTGGGAGTAAAAAACTCTCCTGGGAGTCTTAGCTGCTCGCCGTATACCAGTTCGGCGGAAGACGCTTGGACATCCTTTTTGAATGCGCTCCTTATGCCAAGCAATACCCACGGCAAGGACTCTGTCCAATTGTTAGTGGCATGGCACATTATGGACGCCTTCATTTGCCTGTGAAATCGCTCCACCATGCCATTGCACGCCGGATGGTATGCCGTTGTCCGCTTGTGCTGGAAACCAGCAATTTTTGACAATTGTTCGAACAGGGCCGATTCAAACTGACGGCCTCTATCCGTAACGATGACAGTAGGACAACCAAACCTGGCAATCCATCCGGACAGCAATGCTTTAGCTACTGTCTCGGCAGTAATGTCGACAATAGGTACGACCTCTGGCCACCTCGTGAATCGGTCGACTGCCGTGAGACAGTATTTAAAGCCTTGTGACATTGGTAGCGGGCCAACAAGGTCGATGTGGATCGTAGTGAACCTGGCGCGTGGGAGGTGAAAAGTCCCTAATGGCGCGGAAACGTGACGGCTGACTTTAGCCCGCTGGCAAGCGAGACAAGCTCGTGCCCATTCCCTGCAGTCCTTCCTGATACCTGGCCAAACGAAGCGCTCTGCGATTAATTTGGCAGTCGCTGAGACGCCTGGGTGACTGAGGGAATGCAAGCTATCGAAGATTTGTTTCCGCAGCATTTTGGGTACAAATGGCCTGGGGGACGTTGTACTGACATCACAGTACAAAGTTGAACGCTCCCCGGGGACTTGTACCTTCTCTAGCATAAGCGAAGACCCTTCCTGAAGAAGTTTCTTCAGTTCTGGATCTGACGCCTGCGATTGCGCGAGGATGTCAAGATTGACTGGAGCTTGAAGCTCCTCCACGCGAGATAACGGGTCGGCCACGACATTGTCTTTTCCAGAAATGTGTCGTATGTCGGTGGTAAATTGGGCTACGAAGTCTAGGTAGCGGAATTGCCTAGGCGAACAGTTTTTCTTCCTCTCGTGGAATGCGAAACTGATCGGCTTATGGTCCGTATACACGACGAAGTGCCTAGCCTCCAGCATGTGGCGAAAATATTTGATGGCCTCGTAAATGGCCAGCAGTTCCCTATCATAGGGAGAATACTTTGATTGCGAAGGGCTGAGCTTTCGGGAAAAGAAAGCTAATGGTTGCCAACCATCGTTACTAAGCTGCTGTAACACCGCGCCAATTGCAGTATCCGACGCATCGGTGACCAATGCGAGATTGGCATTGCAATCGGGGTGAGCTAATAAAGCAGCATTAGCCAGGCTTTCCTTGCAATCCTGGTTAAACGCTGTTATAAGCCATTTTTGAATACGGTTCACAACTAATTCACTTTTTTCAGACGACAAATGGTGGTGTTCTTCTAAGTATTTTTGAATATCTTCTGATTTTGTTCCATGATCAATGAAAAATTCGCATAATACTCGTCGAGGCACAACAAATTCACTCATTTTGTTTTTACTTCTAACTACTACTTTTTTACCGAGGTTGGTGAAGACTATATTATGTCAAAGCACACTAAAGTACTGGTAAATGACAACGTAAATAAATAACTTTTATACTGAAATTTCGTGTGAAAAAATATTATTGTCTAGTGCATTATCACGTTCCTAACCACTATCTACGAAGGTGGTTAGTAGTACTGATATAATGTACAATAACAACTTTAACTACCATTTCCTCCCTTTTCCTTCACCGCGATAGAGAAATACATAAACTACATGATAAACATGTAATTCACACAGTGATAACAAAACATTAACCACATCTGACCGAACGATAAAAAAAAAATACATTACCCAATACTCCCACCTTACCTAAAGATTAAGTAAATAGATAATTTTAAGAAAAAAGTAATCTAAATATCCAAAAATCTCATCAATCACAACTAAAATCATTTTTGGTATATTTTGTATATTCCCCCCATCAGGCATTTTTCGTTTCATTTCAAGGGGGGCAGATTCGGGCAATTTTTTTTTTTTTGCCCTAACTTTTTTATTAGCTGCTCTATGTGATACTATCAAAATTACGACATGGGCAGACATTGCTAACTGCCAAAAGTCTATGTAAAGTTTCTAATAAGGATAAAATATTAGGTTCTGAAAAATAATTTATATACCTCCCCAGTTTTCACATAATGGTCCACTTAAATTATTTTTAAATAGAATACTTCATAACCATTCTAACCATATATCACACTTAAAAATTTGCTGTGAAAATAATGAAAATATGACCATGTAAACTGGTGAAATTGTGTTCTACATAATTGACATAACTTTGAGCGTCAACTTGCAAGCCTTAGTCTAATAGTAAAAATGAGAAATAGTATATTTTAACTGCTATAAAATATGCATTGGACATTCAGTTAGACATGTGCATTAACATTAATATTCAATATAGAACATTACGAAAACCTATTTTTGAGACGGTACGCACGGTTCTGGCCCATAGTGCGACGTCGAGAAGCCGCATCCACAGGAAGTAGTAATGACCGTCTCCGAGTCAAGCGATGCGACGCAGCGCGTACTACTGAAAATGTGCCCCGTGATATTAAAAGGACCAGGCGGGCAAATACTCACGTTTGCCCTATTGGATGAAGGCTCAACGATATCACTCATCGACGAAGAACTGACACGCCGCTTACAAGTGAATGGGCCAGTTTCCACTCTACGCATCCAAAGCGTGACTTCACAACAACGCGAAGAACTTAGCCAGGAGGTCAAGCTACAGATACGCGGCCGGAGCGGGGAATTCCAGGAGCTACGCGCACGAACAATGAAGGATCTGCAACTTCATAGCCAGACTGTGGACAGGTCGACGCTGGCCAACTACCCACACCTCCGAAACATACAAGCACACGCACTCTACGGGGAAGCAAAACCGATGGTGTTAATAGGCGCTGACAACTGGCACCTGATCGTCACGCGCGAACTACGCATGGGCAAGAAGAATGAACCTGCTGCTTCCTACACCCAGTTGGGATGGGTGATCCACGGGACTGCACCGCGCGCCACGCTGAAGGAACAAGAGGGACAAGTCGTGCTACACCTATACGACGTGTCTACGGCAAGAGAGACAGATGATGTACGTCGTGTGGAAGAGTTAATGAAGTCGCACTTCAGAATTGACGCCCTAGGAGTTTCTTTGGCCAAGAAGATCAAACCGGAAGATCAGAAGGCGATTGACGTGGTTCAGAGCACCATGAAGAAGGTCGGTGATCACTTCGAAGTCGGGTTACCATGGCGTGATGAAGATGCATCGATGTCCAACAACTACAACTGCGCCTTGCGAAGATTGAAGACTATAGAAAAGAAGATGGACTCATCGCCTCACTTCGCGGCACAGTACAGCACTTTGGTCAAAAACCTACTCGACAAAGGATACGCCCAGGAGTGCGATGGAACGGAAGATAAAAACAAGAAAGTGTGGTACCTACCGCACTTCCCGGTCGTGAACCCAAACAAGCCAGGGAAGATGCATCTAGTGTTTGACGCCGCTCACCGATACAGTGGAGTGTGCCTTAACGACTATCTATTGGAAGGACCGGACCTTTTGAAGTCACTACCAGGAATACTGTTCCAGTTCAGAGAACGTCCAGTAGCCGTGACTGCAGACATACAAGAAATGTTTCTCCAAGTGAAAATAAGAGCCCAAGACCAAGCTGCGCAGATGTTTCTCTGGCGAGGCGAGGAACGCACGAAGCTACCGAAGAAATACAAAATGACGTCAATGATATTTGGAGCTTCGTGTTCACCCTTCACCGCGCACTCAGTACGAGACGCCAACGCGAGACTGTACGCACGAGAGTACCCCAACGCCGTGCAAGCTATAACATCAAGCCACTACATGGATGACTACGTGGACAGCGTTGCGACTGAGGACGAAGCAATCAAGACGGCGCGTGAAGTTTCGAAGATCCATCAGAACGCGCACTTCAATTTAAGAGGATGGTGCTCAAACAAACGCAACGTAGTGAAGAACCTAACGATGGAGAAGCCGGCACACGACACGGAAGTAAGATTCGGGCACAGAGAAGAAAACACAGACAAAACACTAGGCCTACTATGGCAAACAGGCCCAGACAAGCTAGGCTTCAACACTGGACTAAGTCGGCTGTCACCCGAAGTAAAGACTAAAGACAGAGCGCCGACAAAACCAGAAGCACTGGTAGCAGTGATGGCAGTCTATGAACCTCTAGGTCAAAACACAATTTGACCGACCCAAATCCGAGTTCACAGCTTGCGCCATCAAACTTCTGATGGACCTCATCAAGCCCATTAGGCAGGGCCAAGATGTGGAGACAGTCATCCTTGACGGCCTGGCCACGTTATTAACGCTTTACCGTGTCTAGGCCGTTGAGGATGTTACACTGGAATGCCCGCGGCCTTCGGGATAAGGTCGCCCCCCTCCGCCACCTCCTGAGGGAACAAGATATCGACGTGGCGCTCATAAGCGAGACGCTCCTGGGACCCGAAGATAGGGTTAGGTTCCCGGGATATCTCGTTTATAGGAAGGACGAACGGTCGGCTCACAACGCCAAATACCGTGGTCTGGCGGTACTAGTGAGGCGAAAAGTCGTACACCAAGAGCTCCCCTTGCCGTCGCTCAGCACGTTTTTCGCGCTGGGTGTCCAGCTGCACGTAGCCGGCGAGGATACAGACATATACGCCTGCTACAAGCCGCCCGCGACTTGATTGGACCTACCAGAGTTGCGGGCCTTGTTAGCACACTCGCAGCGCGCCACCATCCTCGCCGGTGACTTAAATAGTAAGCACCCAGCGTGGAACTCCAACATAACGAATACCGAGGGGAGACGGCTCTTCGCGGACGCGGAAGCCTCCGGGTACACGGTGTCTAGCCCAGAAACGCCTACTCACTACCCGGACAACAACGCCTACATGCCGGACGTGCTGGACATCGTAGTCCACCGGGGACTACACTGCCAGACCACGCAGCAAGTGATAGACGATGAGTTACAGTCGGACCACCATCCTGTACTCGTCGTCTTATCGGGTATGCCGACCCGACTGAAGCCCATAGCGCCACGTCGATTAACGGATTGGAAACAGTTCGAGGAAAAAGTAGAGACCACCACGCCGACTAGGCCTATCACGACCTCCGCGGACGTGGACCGGACGGCGGATGAAGTCACTGCTTGCATACAAGACGCCTTAGAAACGGCGACTACAACACAGTCGCAGGGGAGAGTGCTACTGCCGCCCCTGCCTGTACACATCAGCACGATGATCGCCGTGAAGAGGCGCCTACGCAAGCAGTGGCAACAGCTCAGATGCCCCACGCTCAAGACGCAGCTGAACCGTCTCGCGGAGAAGGTCAAGGCCGAGCTTAAGGCACACGCCGCCGCGGGCTGGGAGGAACGAATCGACGCCACTACGGATAGTTGGCCGTCGGTTCACAAACTCTGCGGCCAGCTCACCAACATCCCAGCCCCGGTGCGCCCACTGCTAAACCGCGACGGGGCGCTAAGGTACGTATCGGAGGACCGGGCGGAGGTCTCCGCCGATTAGTATAGATAGATAAAGAAAGGACATGGCCGGAATTTGTAGAGAGTTTCGCCCAAACAAAAAATATTCATGTACATTGACCTACGGTACGTCATATTAAAGCTTACAGGTATGTCTTTACAATAGTTTAAGTTTTATGACCAGAGAAGAAGCGAGAGATAGAATAATGAAAATATAAAAAATAATTACTATGTGGGTGCATACCTCTTGTACAGATAACCATTCAGTCAATATATTTTGTAACTGCGGTGTTAGAGTTGTTACAATATGCCTTCGCATTCGATTTGTGGCCACACTACAATTCAGGCACCTTGACATCACGAAAAGAGCTGAGCTTTGTTCAACGGTCTCTAAATGTTGTATGTCAGAAGATTCGTTCACTAAAGACGGATCTGCATCTAACTCAGGGTGAGCGGGCGAATTACCTACATCGTCTTTATCTTCTAGCTCCATCTGAAGGTCTCTTTGACTCTAATCCCTAGTAGCAATTGCCGTTAGCTTTCATACGCCAACAGTTGATGTATTGGCAGACGGTAAGTTATTCCGCCAACCTAAACTTAAAATAAGCCCATTGTCATAAACATGCACTATTTGCCCAACGGATAGCCAACGACAGGCCTGCTGTTACTATTCCTACTGTTGGGTGATTTTTGTAGGGATTTAAGGTATAATGACAACATTGGGCCAACTAATGCGGGCCTGCTGCTTCTATTCCTACTGTTGGGAGATTTTTGTAGGGATTTAAGGTATAATGACAACATTAGGCAGGACATAATGGATCTGTAATTTACCTAACATCTGTCTGTATAACTTATGCCCACAATAAAATAATTTGATTTGATTTGATTTGATTGGGCCAACTAACGCGGGCCTACTGCTTCTATTTCTACTGTTGGGAGATTTTTGTAGGGCCAATTACTACTCCAACGGGGTGGTAGCGGGGTGCGCGGGGAGCGGGCGGCGGCACGCGTCGCCCGGCCCGTCCGCCATTTTGTTATTCATTTGTGTACCTGCGGCTGCGGAGTGTTTGTTTTGTTTGCATCAACAAAGATATTAGCCTGATATCAGGCTGGCAGGCTGTGTTTTAGTTTAGTTAGTTGACCTTTCCCTAGTAGCATATGCCGTTGGCTTCCATACGCCAACAGTTGGGAATGTATTGGCAGACGGTTAGTTATTCCGCCAACCTAAACTTAAAATAGGCCCATTGTCATAAACATGCACTATTTGCCCAACGGATAGCCAACGACGGGCCTGCTGTTACTATTCCTACTGTTGGGTGATTTTTGTAGGGATTTAAGGTATAATGACAACATTGGGCCAACTAATGCGGGCCTGCTGCTTCTATTCCTACTGTTGGGAGATTTTTGTAGGGATTTAAGGTATAATGACAACATTGGGCCAACTAACGCGGGCCTACTGCTTCTATTTCTACTGTTGGGAGATTTTTGTAGGGCCAATTACTACTCCAACGGGGTGGTAGCGGGGTGCGCGGGGAGCGGGCGGCGGCACGCGTCGCCCGGCCCGCCCGCCGTTTTGTTATTCATTTGTGTACCTGCGGCTGCGGAGTGTTTGTGAGTGTTAGTTTTGTTTGCATCAACAAAGATATTAGCCTGATATTAGGCTGGAAGGCTGTGTTTTAGTTTAGTTAGTTAACCTTTAGTGTTTGTGAAAGTGTTAAATGTATAAAGTTGTGGAGTTTTACGACGATGATGGTAACGGTGGGGAACTAGGTGTGGTGCGTGAAGAATGGATGACGCCACGGAAGACTCATTGCATGTGTGTTACAAAACGTGTAAAAATCGTCGCTGCACATGAACCTTATCGGCTTCAAAATAAGGTTGGTTTTTCAAAACAAAAATTTTGTTGGCATTTAGTTGGGCCACTTACCTCTGGTTAGTTGGCAAATGCATACGCCGGCGTTAGGCGCCGGCCGTACGCGCATCGCTATACATGAACCTCATAAAGGATAATCATGAAATAGTGTTGTTTGCGGATGACACTTCACTTTTGTTTAAACTTAAACGTCAGGAGCTGGTTACTGACGATGTAAATAGCGCGATCTCAAAAGTAGTTCATTGGTTCAATGTTAATAATTTACTTCTTAATGAAAAAAAAACCAAATGCATTAAGTTTACGCTACCTCACGTTAGGCAGGTGAAAAATAATGTGTTGATGAAGGGCGAAGAATTGAATCCTGAAGATAGCACAGTATTCTTGGGCTTAACTTTGGACGCTAAGCTTCAGTGGGGCCCACATATAGATAAATTGTCTAAGAAGCTGAGCTCCGCAGCATACGCCGTTAGAAAAATTCGTAATTTAACTGACATAGAGACAGCCCGTTTAGTGTACTTTAGTTATTTTCATAGTGTAATGTCGTACGGTATTCTGTTGTGGGGAAATGCCGCCGACATTCAGTCTATCTTTGTTTTGCAGAAAAGAGCTGTTCGATCAATTTATAAATTAAGTTCGAGACACTCTCTCAGAGAGAAATTTAAGGAAATTAATGTTATGACTGTGCCTTCTCAGTATATTTTTGAAAATCTTTTATATGCCCATAAAAACATAAAATTGTTAAAAAAATACAGTGATATCCATAATATAAATACTAGGAACAAACACATGTATGTTGTACCTAAAACACGGCTCAAGAAAATAGGTGGTTCGTTCAGATGTCAATGTATACGCTTTTATAATAAACTTCCAAGCCACGTTCAAGATCTAAGCATTAATCAATTCAAATCATTCATTAAACGTAAGTTGTGCCAGAAAGCCTTTTATACCATTAAAGATTATATTGAGGACAAAAAGGCTTGGGATTGAGCTGCTCCAAATTTTATATATTGAAACTTTTTTTTTTTTTATTGTGATTGCTTTATACACATTGACATGAATATTTACTTGTGAAGTATAATGTTATTATTTTAATTATTGTGAATGTGAAGACTATGTGGGTCTTTGTTTATTTAGATTTTTTTTTTCCTTCTCAGTATATTTTTTTTTTTTTCCTGTTCATGGTATGGCAGTTTGAGTAATTTATGCGGCCTGCCCAAATGTCCTTTCTTTGGTATTGTTCGTCGAATCGTTGAGCTCCTTATGTTCTGAGTTGAGCTGCACGATTACTGACAAATGCGTGCACTGAATGGACAGGTCCACTCAATCTGTGTGGTTCTTTCTTCAAAAGACCATTCCAGACACCAGTCTACATGGTCTTCACATGATTTGACCAAGATTATGTCTGGACTTTAAAAGAGACTGTGACCTCTGAGTTTGTTTCGGTCTTTCTTCTCAGAGTAGTCAGATACGAAATGCCGACCTCATCTAGTTTTAAAATATGATTGACGTGTAAAAGTGTTTGTAAAAACCTACTTACAGAAATAAAATCATTTATCATTATCATTTATCATTTATCGGTTTCAAAATAAGGTTGGTTTTTCAAAACAAATCGCTAAAACCAAAGGTTGGTTTTAGCGATTTGTTTTGAAAAACCAACCTTATTTTGAAACCGATAAGGTTAATGTATAACGACGCGCGTACGGCCGGCGCTGGCGAGACGCATCGCTCTGAAACCAGCCAAAGAACCAACCAACATACAACCGCTTGCCTTAATGTATTGTGTCGTTGGGCCTACCCATAACACGTTTTCGTTGGGCCTTCGTAGGGCAATGTACGTTGGCCCCATCGCAAGTTGGGCCTCAAAATAACAGTTGGACATTAAGACAGTAGTGAATATACAATTATTTTAAGTTTGCGCGAGCAGTGTGCTAAAATAACCACCTTAAAAAAACACTATCTCTCAAACTTACTCATAGTATAATTTTAGGTTAGTAGATGTCGTTACGTGTTTCAACTGAATAGTTAAATTCTTGAAGACTTTAAATTGATAATATCTTTTGATAGAGTGTAACAAAAACTAATCACTACCCCGAGATAATATATACAAAATATTTAAGTATAAAAGTTAACCATATTGATTTGGTACTTTTTACGTTGAACCTGTTGAAACAATATCTGACAGACAAACAGACAAAAATTCCAAAAATTGATGAAATGGCATCTGTTGGTTATTCTTTAACACCCCCTTTTTATATTTTCATTGTACAGAAACTCCTCATCTACAGATTTACTATATGTATAGATATAGATAGATAGATAGAAGATATAGATATAGAATAGAAGATAGATATAGAATAGAATATAGATAGATATAGATAGATAGATAGATAGAAGATATAGATAAGTTCATTGTTTTAGGTTTAAAAATATGTCAACTGCAATGAAAAAGAGGACACAATATTATAAACCCAAAAAAAAGAAGAGAATATAGCACAAACTAAAGGGAAAAAAAGAAATTAACAAAAAGAAGGGTGAAGAAAACAACAGTGGGGAATCGTATTGCTACGCTTGTTATGAGGATCGTATTGCCGATATGAGATCATGTGTGAATTGTACAAAATGGTACCAAGATGAGTGTAACGTTACTACCTCAACTGGGTATAATAACGCCTACGGTTGTTTTTTTTTATTTTATTTTTATTTTTGTTTGATTATCTGTTTATATTAATTAAAATTAAATTATTTTATTTCAGATAACTACAATCCATACAATCCGATAATAAATTAAAACTAAATATTAAAATAAAATAAAATACAATTATATTACCCGCTTAATAAATGATCTCCATAACGGGGAAGAGATCCTATCAGCAACAGTCTTCAGAATTCCGTTGCAGCTGCCACGCATTCTGCAGATCAGGGATACAGTTTTCTTGCGAATGACGGCATGAAAGCCATTAGAGCGATACAGCATAAACATCCCCGATGCACTACAGAAGCGAGGCAGCCCCAACATCATCCTGAAGATGTTATTATACTGGACGCGCAGGACATCCAGCGATCTTTTGGTGTGGCTAACCCACAGATTTCCCGTCAACGTTATCTTAACGTGTTTAGAGCAGCGGGAGAATCTGCGGGCCAGCATGTTACCTCTGACCGCTAAAGCCCTGCGCTCCCTCTCAATATCCAGGTTGTCCTCAAGACCTTCGGTAATTAAATGCCCCAGGTATTTGAATTTCGTGACACGATTTATGCACAAGCCGTTTAGGGTAATATTATGTGAATACCCGAGACATCCATCGGCGGCCTTGAGGACCATATATTCAGTTTTTAGGACATTATATACAAGGCCATGTGCACCAGCATAGGTCTCACACACTCTTTAACAACTCTCCGAGACCTCTCTAGACTATTTGATTATGTTTATAGCATTTGCCATTGAAAAAAAAAACATATTTATGTTGTTACCTTAGTAATGTTAGTTTTTGTTTACCTGATTGTATAACTACGAAAACATGTTGTAAAACTTAAAAGTACTGATGATTAAGATACTCCTTAGCTTAAACTAATTATGTTCCTAATTATAGAAAATTGTCATAATGCTTTAATAAAAATAATTTCAAACTCAAACTCAAACTTAAAGCATTTATTTCAAATAAACCAAATACAGGTACTTTTGAACTGTCAAGGGGTCGGTCAGTCAGAAAGATGAAGCTAGTTGCCCATTCCAAAGCGTAGTAGGTTCCTATGGAGAAGAACGGACAAGAAACTCCATGGACACTCTTTTAAAACAAAATATTGTTACAAAATATGGGTTACCTACATCATTCATGTTGAAGTTATACATGTGAGAACAATGTAGAAAGACGTGCACAATTTTAAGAAAACTGCCGTAGGCGAAATTTAACTTCAGCAGTTTAATTGCGCCAAAACGATTGTTTGTATTCTGATCTTTTTTCATTATTTTAATAAAGATACCAATAATATTTTGTGTTTTATTTATATAATAATAAACACAATATACATCCCATAAACACATTCTGTTCTTCATTTTCATTAATTATATTAGAGAAATTTAGGTTCATCCTTATGTAGGCGTAATTTGACAGACCTACCTTACATATTTTAATAGGATATAAAATAATTCTAACATAAAACAAGGACATTAATAAAGCGCTCTTCCTCTCGCTACTTATTTAAAAATTAGCTGTGCCCGACAGGGTCCAAAATTGTTTCTGGTATTTTTTTTTTATTTACCTATAATTGTACATTATGGATTGCAATAAACGATTTGAGATTTAAAATTATATTTTTAGCTATTCTGTTCTGTGATCTCTTCATAGACTAACAATAACATAGTATGATCGTCTTAGACACAGATCACTGGAACTTCCTGGTGACCGTCGAAAGAAAGGTCGTATCCTAAAGAGTGTAACATATCTATTGCTCCCTATAATACGAGCTACGGTGAATTAGCAGCGTAGTGCAGTAAAAGTCAAATCAATAATTTTAAGTAGGCCATTAATAAAAAAATACTTTTTAACGTCAACATATAGGTACCTACAAGAAAATAGAATTGGTTTTAGTTGCCGTTTCCAAAAGGTAGTTTCGTAGAGAGAATTCGAAAGAAAATCCATTAGGTACACTTTTAAAATGTTTTACAATATTTTGTTTGTATTAATTATAGATAATTATCTATTTGAAGAAAATGGACCTACCTGGAAAAGAACTATACTACAGTAGGTACAAAGTATCAAAAATTCATGGTGCACACATACCTACTTACAAATATTGCAACCACAATGCAGCGCAAAATCCGAACTAACAATCTTGTTTTTTTAGATTCTACGATTTCACATTTTTTTTAACAACAGCGTTATTTTTTCAATGGCAAGCTCCTTGTAGCGCTGTACCACTCTTAGGCCTGTGTTCACCAACATTTAAATCAACTGTTTAGATATTTAATCAGTTGTTTACTCAAAATTTGTTAGGAAATTTAACATAAACCAACTGTTTAAATACCTAACCGGTGGTTTGAATGTTGGTGAACACAGGCCTTAGTAGTACCTACTTACTACTTAGTTTCTGGTAAACCGACACCTGTGCCTGTACTCAAAGAGTACTTTAAACTATCTGTACTTGTATAGCGGGCATAGCGGCGCTCTGGCCTATCTGGCAGACTGGCAGTGTGCGCCACACCGCCGCGCGCGCCGCACGTGTGACGCGTGCGCAGATTGTTGAGAGCCGCGAGTGTCAGTGTAGTGCGGATAACGGCACCTGTTACGTGTGCGTGTACACATCACCAAACAATACTCCTTGCACTTGACTCCTGGCCTAGCTGTAATTTACTGCATTTTCTATTTACCTACTGGTCTGCAATATAACAACTACCTACTTAACTATTTGCAGATAAGTTTGTTGTCAATTGCCGACACCACCATGTTTTATACCTTAATCAGTATAAAGTACAACTGACCTACTTACATTATACTTCAAATAAAACATACTTACTATTTTTCCTGTGGTTTACTTATCCAGACTGACGTAAAAAATGAGGTTGACGTAAATATTGCGCGATAATTGATACAAGAAGACCTTACCTCAAGCTGCAACAAATTATAATACTTAGGTACACACTAAGGGTACACATTACCAGCCGATCCATTTTCTAAAAAACTCACCGTGAAAACTTAGGCTAACTATCCACGGACGCGTCATTTGACGAATGCATGCAACCTATAAATGACGATAGGCGTATTTTGCATATTTGCTATATGTCCACGCTGCTTCATGCAATCGCAAAGACATTAAATTATACGTAACAAAATCTCTTTGTGTAATCGTCAATCACGCTACAAAACATCTCAGTTTTCTTTCAACTAGTATCGAGAAAGTACGTCTTTTCGTTGTAAAAATGTCAAGTGATGATGATGAAGTGATTATAGCATACAACTTTATTAGAAAACGACGAAACAGGCGAAGAAAGTACTGGTACTCGAAAAGTAAAAAAAAAAGTAAAGTACTCGAGTTGGTCGAGTAGTGACATGCTGCCGCGCGCACCGCATGACGAACGCATGACGAGAGGCTGACGCGACGTTGCCGCTCCGTGGACACAGTTTTGATTGTTTCTACGCAAGATGCAAGCATTCGTCTTGCAATCGTCAATTGACGAAAGCGTGCGCATGACGTACGGTTTACGTGGGCAATAGGCCTTAGGTGAAGCGAGCTGTCAATTGCCACAATTGACAGCTCGCTTCACCTAAGTTTTCACGGTGAGGATTTACAGAATAGTTCAACTGTTCTTTAGAACGCCATCGTAGCAGATGTGTCAGCCACACAACACGACGCCATCCGCTGATGTGCCAGCTCACGCAGAGCCCGTGCCAGCACGCTCCAGCGCGGAGCGCGTGCAATACATGTTGAGATGTTACCAACATCTAGCAGCTCTGCAGATCAGCGTCACGGTCGTCAGCGCCACATCCAACAGCAAACTAGTAAATTCAACAACCGCGGTATTACTAAATATGTTGACAGTTAGGTAATCCTTTCTAAGCCGACTGATAGATAGGCAACAGCGTATTTGCTCTACCCACAGATTTTAAAATTAAGTTCCAATAGATCCATTAATTGAATTTACGTTGGCGGTCAGACCATGAAGTAGTAAGAAAAGGCATTAATTTAAAAAATGCGGGGAACGAAGCCCCATAAAATAATGACAAATAGTAAATTCTGTTAGCAGATATTGTTTAGTGAGCCGTGGTGGTGACCCTCTATTTGAGTGACGTGATGCGCAGCGCAGCGCGGCGTCGCCATGAGGAAGTTCATGCGCACGCGCGCGCCCCCCTCCGCCTCGCCCCCGCCGCCGCGTGACCCCCCCGTGCTCAACGGACACGCACACAAGACCAACGGATACGCCAGTGAGTATACCACCACTACCTCCACACTAGGTACTATTAAACAGCTCATTTCGACTGGGGATTCGTGCTCCAATGGTTAGGTAGCTCGCTGATCACAAACAGGTCATAATTGAAACTGTTGATAAGCGAGATATCTTGCAGGCATTCATATTCTGTTGGTTGTATAGAGTTAGATAGAAAAATAAACTTTTAGTCACGTCTCACGATGATGGTGCTCGGTACTTGTTCGCTCAGATAGCTCTGATTCTGAGCTTGCTCGTTGTAGACGACGTTGAGGTGACACTAGAGTAGCTCAACAGCGCGGAACAAACGAGGCCTCTTCGCCGGACAGGCATCGACGCGGGGAGCTCTGTTCTTTGCCCCACTACGTGATGTGATGCTCAGTCGGTATTTCAGTTTTCGGTAATTCAAGTATTCATCATGTAAGGGCTTCATTCGTAGGGTGCATGCTGTGGTACAAATATTGGCCAGTTATCAAGGTGGTTGCGGGGCTAAAGGTTACTGCTCAGGATGCGCCGTACGTGAGAACTGTTACCAAGGTGATTGCGGGGCTAAAAACTGACTGCCCAAGATGCGCCGTACGTGGGAACAGTTCGCAGGGTGGTTGAGGGGTTGAAAGCTGACTGCCCAGGATGGGCCGTACTTGGGAACATTTAGCAAGGTGATTGCGGGGCTGTAAGCTGACTGCCAAAGATGCGCCGTACGTCGGAACATTTAGCAAGGTGGTTGCGGGGCTGTAAGCTGACTGCCAAAGATGCGCCGTACGTCGGAACATTTAGCAAGGTGGTTGCGGGGCTGTAAGCTGACTGCCAAAGATGCGCCGTACGTCGGAACATTTAGCAAGGTGGTTGCGGGGCTGTAAGCTGACTGCCCAGGGTGGGCCATACGTGGGAACAGTTTAAGCATCGCTATTTCGTCACTCCATCTTGTAGGTGTTTCAGTTACACCTGACCCGGGCTGCAATAATAATAATAGTCTTACAGTGAGGGTCTCAATTTTTTTTTTTTTATAATTTTAAAAGTAAGAAAGTTATAAGTGAAAATAGACGAAAATTTACCATTATCTCCGAAACTACTGAACCTAAAATTTTGAAAAAAAAAAAAACAGAAAATAGTTCTATACTTATAGATTACAGGAAAATCTATAAAAGTCTATGG
The DNA here is from genome assembly GCA_947523025.1 of Dryobota labecula. Classification (NCBI taxonomy): domain Eukaryota; kingdom Metazoa; phylum Arthropoda; class Insecta; order Lepidoptera; family Noctuidae; genus Dryobota; species Dryobota labecula. The sequence continues at coordinate 24,954,994 of OX383299.1, forward strand.
TCTTAAAATAACATGGTAAATCTTTCGATATTGTGCGTACAAACTTACATTTGCAGTTGGAATGTATGGGTGATTATGTTTACCAACTCAAACTCAAACTCAAAGCATTTATTTCAAATAAACCAATTACAGGTACTTTTGAATTGTCAAGGGGTCGGTCAGTCAGAAAGATGAAGCTAGTTGCCCATTCCAAAGCGTAGTAGGTTCCTATGGAGAAGAACGGACAAGAAACTCCATGGACACTCTTTTAAAACAAAATATTGTTACAAAATATGGGTTACATCATTCATGTTGAAGTTATACATGTGAGAACAATGTAGAAAGTCGTGCACGTTAGAAGCGTCCGTAATAGAAACAATTCACAAAAATTAAAATAAGCCGTGGCAGCTAAGAGATGACCAGTCCCAACTGACGGCGCCCGTTCACGAACATGACGCATGGATCAGCACCATTTAGCTCAACCATTTTGAAGGGAACTTAATGATCCAACACACACGCCACCACCAGCGAGACATTTGAGTGAGCATGACATACTTTCAGCCGCCAGGGCACATTCAAGTCAATAAAAGACATATTACCCGGTAAATGGTAGCTCTATAGTACATAGTACTCACACCTGTGCTATGCAATTATATAATTCAAGGACATTGAGTTTATACAATGCAAAAATAGTTTACAATCTTCAGCAGCTCCAATAATATTTTCAAATTCTAATCAATTAGTTTATGCGCCCTTATGGAGCAGGACCAGCATTGAGCCAAGCATTTTTGTCAGCGATGTAATCCCCCAATTTATAATATGCTTGGCTGCATAGTGTGCGTTTTATACAAGTTTTAAATTTTGTTTCGTTCAATTGGAGTATGTGGGGAGGTATTTTATTGTAACATTTTAAACAGTACCCCATGAAGGATGAGTCTACTTTAGCCAGTCTGAAACCTGGTTGAACTAATTGGTCCCTATTTCTGGTACTATAATTGTGTCTTTCACCTCTTTTACTGAAAATATTTACATTTTTCCTTACGTACATGATGTTTTCATAGATGTATTGACAAGGTACCGTCATGACGTTAATATCTTTAAACAGTTCCCTTAGAGAATCGCGCCTGCGGAGGCCATATATTGCTCTGATGGCTCTTTTCTGTAGAATAAAAATAGATTCGATATCTGCAGCCCGTCCCCATAGTAAAATACCGTAAGACATGATACTATGAAAGTAACTAAAATAGACTAGCCTAGCGGTATCTACATCAGTAAATTGACGGATTTTTCTCACAGCATATGCTGCTGAACTTAGCCGCCCTGCAAGAGATGTTAAATGAGGACCCCATTGCAGCCTTGAGTCGAGCGTGATCCCTAGGAAAACAGTTTTATCGACGAATTCTAGTTTCTCCCTATTCAATACTATGTCACAATCACTACTTTTAACATTCGGTAAAGCAAATCTTATGCATTTAGTTTTTTTCCCATTTAATACTAAATTATTAGCAGTGAACCAATTTTGGACCTGCAATAGGGCGTTATTTACGTCGTCAAGATTTGATGCACGTCTATTTATCTTAAAAATTAAGGAAGTATCGTCAGCAAATAACACCATTTGTGGTTGGTTTTTTAATAAATGGGCTAGATCATTAATATATACTAAAAAGAGGAAAGGACCCAATATCGAGCCTTGTGGCACACCCATTTTTACTCTTAAGCCGAGTGAATTGACTCCATTTATTTGAACTTGCTGTTGTCTATCATTTAAATAAGATTTTACTAAACTGAGCGCAAGTTTACCTGGTCCGTAATGCAGTTTCAAGAGTAAGGTTTCGTGATTTACGCAGTCAAATGCCTTGGAGAGGTCACAAAAGATTCCTATGGCATCTTGGGCCTCCTCCCATGCTGTAAATATGTGTCTTAATAAGGTGACACCGGCGTCAGTCGTACAACGTCCTTTGGTGAAACCATATTGCTGATCGTGTAAGATATGGTTGGTGTTAAAATGATTAAGCATTTGATTGAGCATCACCTTTTCGAACACCTTGCTGAATACCGGCAACACGGATACTGGTCTATAATTGTTAGTGTTTTTACTGTCCCCTGATTTAAAAAGTGGTATAACCTTACTGTATTTCATTAAATCCGGGAAGACTCCTTGATCCACACACAAATTAAATATTAAAGCCAAGTATGGTGCTATAGTCTCGATTATAGATGTACAAACTTTGATAGACATTCCCCATAGATCTTCGGTTAATTTGATTTTGATTTGCCGAAAAGCTTTTATAACTATCATAGGGTTTATATGTTTAAATTGAAATTCAACCGGGCAGCCTGGAACGTTCGCTCTTAATAAACCAATTGAGACATCGGGTGAGGAATTTAAAGATTCCGTCGTTCTAGATGGTATATCAGTAAAGAAATGTACAAATTCATGAGCTACTTCTAAATTGGAGCTTATGGCGCCACGTGAAGTCTCCAATGTGAAATCTGTGTTTCGTATTTTCTTTCTATTGGATTCATTATTTATAACTTTCCAAACTGTTTTTATTTTATTTTCAGCTGATTTGATCTTGTGGCTAATGCATAAGGCTTTAGCTATCTTGCAGGTATTTCTAAAAATTTTGGAATATGTAGCAACATACTTGTTGAAAGTTTCAGTGTTAATAAATGGCTTAAGGCCATACAGCTCGAACAGTCTTTCCCTACTTATCCTAATACCTCTAGTTGCCCAGTCACTAAATATAAAATTAGGGCAAATATTTTTTGTTTTCTTTTCAAAAGTTTTATTGAATTCAGTGTGCACTACTGAAAAGAAATCCTCATACAATTTATTTGCGTCGTCCATATTATGGCTCAGAACATTTAACTTGTTATTTAGGGTACTATTGAATCTATTTAATTTGCCAGTTGTTATTGGTCTAAATTGAATTTGCACTATTTGCAAAGGTGTTTTAAACTTAAAAGTTACCGTTTGTCCACTATGGTCAGATGGTAAATAATTTACGATGGCTTTATCTAAATAATCACAATCGCAGAAGACATTATCGATACAAGTAGCAGAAGTTGGAGTTACTCTAGTTGGTTCTATAAAAACATTAGATAAATTAAACGATTTAAAAAGGCTTAATAATCTACTGCTATTTGAATTATTTTCCAGAATATTAATATTAAAATCACCACAAATAATTGCGGCTTTGTTATTGGATGCAAGTTTCGCTAGGACATCTTCCATTACTGACTCAAATAAAGAAAAGTTCGGATTATTAGGGGGTCTGTACACGCACACTACAACATGCTTATCTAGCTCAACACAGGACAACTCGATGCAATGTTCAACTGATAAACCAACTATGTCATTACGTTGCTTAGACTTTAAACAAGATTAGAGACCCTCCACGCAGCATAGATTTACGGTTAAAACAACTGCCCAAACTATAGTTCTCATAATTAATTAGCATTTGGTAATCCTTTAACCAATGTTCAGTAAAACAAACAATGTCAAACTTTGTTTTTTCCAAAAACATTTCAATTTCTAATAATTTGGAAGAAATACCTTGAATATTTTGATGAAATAATTTCAAGGCATTCTGCTGATCTCCTTTTTGATAATTACTTATTTTTGAGCAAGAAGACACCTTGTTGTTGTTAAGTATAAGAATATTCGTACTGGTGCCTTCTGTTGTCTTACAACCTAGTTTAAATGACTATCCGGAGTTAACCCCAATACTTCAATGTCATCACCTGAGTGATATGAGTGAGCTCATAGTGAGTGAGGGACATGGAACCTCCTTCGTACAATTTGTATACATATTTATAGCATTTGAGCTACATTTATTCAGGCTCACCACCTTATTATTAGTATTACTACTAACTGTTGTGGTATTAATTACACAAGACTTCGACATACTACTTATGTCTGAGTTTATATAAAAAGCTAATAGTCTTGCTATTATGTGTCTAAAACTAAAAGGCAGATACACAGTATCCCTAGTCGACCTTAAAGTTTCCACAAAACTGTTGGTGTCAAAAAACACAAGCTTGTCACTATAATGACTAACTAAGAAATGCATATGCTTATTAAGCATATGAATATAATTGTTTTGTCTATTGGTCAATTTTTCAAAATATGGGAAAGCACACAATGTTATTTTACTACAATTTAACTTTAACAACTCAGTTATATAGTCAGTGATTTCTTCTTTTTTGACCTTGGAACTATTACCTACAAATACAGTAATGTTGGTTTTAGGATTATACTAGCTTTTGCCCGCGGCTTCGCCCGCGTGGATGTCGGTTATCGCATAAAAAAGTACCCTATGTCCTCCATATCCCAGGCTATATCTCAAAATTCTAACTTAATATTAATTTTAATGTGACTCACTATGTGAATAGAAACCAAAACAAATGATTTAATATAATAAAAGTACTTATGTTCTGAACGTGAATGAGTCTTTACCTAAAGACAAACACAAAATCAAAATACGAAATTTCACTTAAATTCTTAGCAATCAATTGTACAACACGAAATAAAAGTGTGACACAAATGATAATTTTAAAATAATTCACGTAAGTCCCAACAATATGAAAACAAAACGAAATCCTCCGAAATGTCGCATGATACATTTATGTCGCACTTTTATTTGTACCATTTGTGCTGATAAAACGCTCGAAATATACAATGAACACCATTGGTGCATAACTTTTCTCAGGGTCACGTTCGCAATTGGACGAAATATTTGACATTTCTTTTGTACTTGCAACACGATCTGGCTGTATAATTCGATTAATCGACTAATACTTGACCGGTTGACATTTTAGCGGGAACACCACTAAACGAACGAAAAAAAAAAGAAAACAAAATATTTCTGTACTCTGTGGTCGTGTGGCGGTATGGTGCGGTGCTTAATGTAAACATTCATTAAGGTTATACGTGCGTAAAGATTCAATGAGAAAACGGTATAATCTTTGAGAAATAAGTGTAGATTTCGTATTGAGTGTTAGTTTATCGAAAAGTGAAAAAGTAACGAAAGTTTTGGAATGCACAAATGTTGATCATAAGGCTGCCGTGTTTAGTAATGTTTTTATGATAAATATTCTTGTACACTGTTTGAAATACACATAAGTAGCTAGCTTATTTATCTACGAACAAAATTTGGCTAATAGCTACTGATATTATAGCGTATTGTTATCGTAATCGTATTTCCAAGAGTAAAATTCGGCAAACAAATACCTACAAAAAGTCAATAAAATGGATATAGTATGTTATCCTTAAGAGATAGACATATGCCATCGCGGACTTTTTTGAAGACCTTTATAAGATACATAATTCCACCATACATTATTTTGTTATATCTCAAAGGGTTTAGACAGCGTTTTCGTTGAAAGCTCCTAGACGGCTTATTTTTTTCCGACAGCTCCAACAAATATCGTTAATTCATACAAAAATGCATACAAAAACATAACAAATTATATACTATAAAACCTTCCTCGAGAACCAAGCTATCCATTGGTGAAAACAGCATGAGAATCGGTGCAGTAGTATTTGAGTTTATCGCGAACAGACAGACAGACAGACAGACAGACAGACAGACAGACGCGGCGGAGGACTTTGTTTTATAATATTCTAACTTAATATTAATTTTAATGTGACTCACTATGTGAATAGAAACCGAAACAAATGATTTAATATAATAAAAGTACTTATGTTCTGAACGTGAATGAGTCTTTACCTAAAGACAAACACAAAATCAAAATACGAAATTTCACTTAAATTCTTAGCAATCAATTGTACAACACGAAATAAAAGTGTGACACAAATGATAATTTTAAAATAATTCACGTAAGTCCCAACAATATGAAAACAAAACGAAATCCTCCGAAATGTCGCATGATACATTTATGTCGCACTTTTATTTGTACCATTTGTGCTGATAAAACGCTCGAAATATATAATGAACACCATTGGTGCATAACTTTTCTCAGGGTCACGTTCGCAATTGGACGAAATATTTGACATTTATTTTGTACTTGCAACACGATCTGGCTGTATAATTCAATTAATCGACTAATACTTGACCGGTTGACATTTTAGCGGGAACACCACTAAACGAACGAAAAAAAAAAGAAAACAAAATATTTCTGTACTCTGTGGTCGTGTGGCGGTGTGGTGCGGTGCTTAATGTAAACATTCATTAAGGTTATACGTGCGTAAAGATTCAATGAGAAAACGGTATAATCTTTGAGAAATAAGTGTAGATTTCGTATTGAGTGTTAGTTTATCGAAAAGTGAAAAATATGTCATTGAAAGAGTAACGAAAGTTTTGGAATGCACAAATTTTGATCATAAGGCTGCCGTGTTTAGTAATGTTTTTATGATAAATATTCTTGTACACTGTTTGAAATACACATAAGTAGCTAGCTTATTTATCTACGAACAAAATTTGGCTAATAGCTACTGATATTATAGCGTATTGTTATCGTAATCGTATTTCCAAGAGTAAAATTCGGCAAACAAATACCTACAAAAAGTCAATAAAATGGATATAGTATGTTATCCTTAAGAGATAGACATATGCCATCGCGGACTTTTTTGAAGACCTTTATAAGATACATAATTCCACCATACATTATTTTGTTATATCTCAAAGGGTTTAGACAGCGTTTTCGTTGAAAGCTCCCAGACGGCTTATTTTTTTCCGACAGCTCCAACAAATATCGTTAATTCATACAAAAATGCATACAAAAACATAACAAATTATATACTAAAACCTTCCTCGAGAACCAAGCTATCCATTGGTGAAAACAGCATGAGAATCGGTGCAGTAGTATTTGAGTTTATCGCGAACAAACAGACAGACAGACAGACAGACAGACAGACGCGGCGGAGGACTTTGTTTTATAATATGTAGTGATAGTGATATTTTTGATATTACTGATGCCATTATTCGTTTGTAGGTTGACCCTGGCATACAATAATTTTGATTAGAATAACACAGTTTGTTACTAATTAATTTACCTACACCTCTTCCTATACTATCTGAGAACATAACTGAATGATAAAGATCCTGACTACTGGAAGATGGACAACTAACAATCTCAGGCCGTACCACATGAGATAGATCTTGTACTATATCAGATATACTACTATGTTAAGTTTATTCTTAGGAATTTTGACATATTATTTAAATGAAATAGTGGTTACAAAATTATTATTTAAGTACTATATACAGTTATATTATATACAAAATAATTTAAAAACTAATTTATGGAATTAATACTACGCATAGGTAAAATAAAGTAACATAAATAACAAGAAAACATGAAAAAATATCATTAAATATTACAAAAAAAAAAAAAGAAACAAGCGAAAAAAACCAAACCAAACGCAAACACACACAAATACAGATTTACACATACATATATTTTTTTTATTGTCATTGACGAATTTGTTGCTGAATTTGACCAATCTGACCATCGAAAAAAAATGTTAATGGTATTTAATAAATGGTGGTTATTGCTTTGTATGGTGTTCGATCGCGAGCTTCTTCTATGCTCGATAGATGGCGTTGTACCATTTGGGTATCTCGCTGAATCGCGGTGTTATGACCCTCCGCGAATATCGTATATGTTTTGTTACATAAAAGATTTTATGCCTCTAGAGGTAATGGAACAAAGCCTTCATGCAAGGTGGTTACGTATCGAAATACAAGGAAACAATAAACTGTTTGAAATAACATATATTTAAAAAGAATACTCCTTCTTAAAACAATATACGGTAGCCTTTAAGGGTCTACCGCATTAATAATTAATTACTTATTTCAAACACATAAACTAAGTTAACCTTTATATTAAGTATGTGACAAACTGTCACTTATTAATGCCAGCCAGCTCAAACTTCAGCTTACAGAACTAAGGTCGTGGAGAGTTGGAGATAAAGCCAGTACTGTTCCGAATTTAAGTTAAGATTAAAATATAAATAAAAGATTGTATATTAAGGTGTAACCTTCCAATTATTTTGTAAATAAACAATTAGTAAATGGGCGCCAGGGATTTAGAAAATCCCGGATCCCAGAGCCAACGAAGATGTCCAATATTCTTCCAGATTCAGATAACTGAGGATGTTGAACTCGGGGTCCTTAATTTAAATTTCTGATAAAGACCGGGTTCCCAATATTGAAACCCGGACAAAAGTAATATACCGGTTTTTATGTATACCGTATTAAACTGAATAAATATAGATGTAAGGGTAAATAAAAAAACCGTCCCGCCTGCGCTAACGCTAGGCGGACTTGACCAGCCGCATAGTCGTCTCCGCAAGAGGCTTCGAGTGGACTCGAGGAACGGGTCTCGCGTCCAGGCCCCAGACGCCACTAGATACTGGCGGCGAGACGAATCACTCGAGGTGCCTCACCTGGAATTGACAATACGGAGACCCAATAATATAATGAGAATCTAATTTACTTTACTTGAGGTGACCGAGCTAGGAAATCTCAAAGGCTAAAACATTAGCCGGTTAACATAGCCTGTTGCAAACACAACATAATGAGCTACGACTTCTGTTTGCCTTATCTTGAGTGGTGGGACAATAGGAATAAGAATTACCCACGCGGCATCTATCAACTTCACAACAAAACCTCAATACGCTGCCTTGAACATTCTAATCCAATACCATGAGTAACCTCCTATGGCATATCTATTGTAAATAGTCAGCTGGTGAAATACTCACGGTTGGTTTAAGGAGAAAACACTCGACTGCAATATCTTCGACCGGCCGGAAAGCAACCTGCGTAGAAGCAGCTAAGAATCCTGTAATAAATATCAAATACTTCACAACGATTCCCTTTATGCAGGGGGTGATTTGCACACTCATTAATGGGCCCCCGGAAACGGTCGCTAGCACATAGTGATGTAGCGACAAGGGGGCAATATATCCTGAGGTGCTCGAGGAGTGGAGAGGTATTCCACGGCTCTTAGAACAATCCCAGAGCCCGGAAGATGGTCAAGATCCCTACAAGCACTTACTGGAATACTTCCTTCCTCCGAGCACGTTTGCTCTTGCGAATCTCCACTCAAGCCGGCCAATAAAGATAAGAATGAGGTGGGAGCTCAGTTCCTCGTCAGTGTTCACTCCAGTCGGCCAATAAAGGCAAGCCAGAGATGAGGAACATGACTTCTCCCGGGAGATAGGGTCCGTGGGGTCGCAACTGCCCAACAGCTCGCCACATGCTGCCCTGCGGGTGTCTGTATCTCTCTTGGTCTGGCTCCTCACCCTAGACATGTTCCGGTAAAGTAAACTCTACCGGCACAGACTCAGAGTCCGGAGCGCTCAAGCCCCACCACGACGTCAACGTAGAGATACGGCGGTGGGGTTATTATTATTATTCCTACGAACTGTATGTGAAAAGTTTTCTGCGATTTTTGACTTTTCTAGTAGGTACTCAAACCTGTGTTGGTCTCATAGAGTTTTTTGATCCTCGTAATAAACAGGATCGATTGGCATAAAAAAAAATTGTGACATTTGCTCATTTTCTTGCTGACTGTACATTTTTTTTTTTTTTGTTTTTCAAAATCCGGGAATGCAAATTTTCTAAAAGTTAAGGGTAGTCTCTTAAATTAATAATAAATAAATAAAATTCATTTATTTCAGGTACCATATAACCCATATTTTACCTTATTCAATAATAAATACAAAATCACACAAATAAATGGATATGGATGGAATAAATACAAAATAAATACAACATCAACACACAAATTAAATAAATTAAATTGAATTATTAATTACATTAAAGTTTCTTACGTGCGACACTATATGTAACTTGTCTGTCACAGCAGTGTCGTACATAAGGACAGTCCAACCTATTTGCTATCATATTCAGAACGATATTGGTGCTGGCCCGCACTCTGCACACAAGAGCCGCGCAGCGCTTCCGCATGGTCGCATGAAAACAGTCCGTGCGCGCCCATGCGAACATACCCGAAGCGCTGCAGCAGCGAGGCAGACCCAACATCGCTCTGAAAGCGGAGGGTGCTGTAGCTTTTCTGCGTGTAATTAGCCCACAGACTGCACGTGTACATGGATGTGCAATGTGCTCGGAAAAGAGTTATTTTCACGCCATCCGAGCAACGCGCAAACCTGCGGGCCAGCATGTTTGCTCTTTTAGATAAAGCCTTCCGCTCCCGTTCCAAGTCAGCATGATCCCTGAGGTCAGCCGTGACTATACGAGTATGTCCTAGGTATTTAAACTGATTAACCCTGTCTAAGGGTAAATTATTTAGACGAATAGGTGGTACATAGTCGGGGCATATAGCACAGCCGGCCTCAAAGACCATGTACTGACTTTTCTTAATATTATAAACAAGTCCATGTTTAACAGCGTAATCCTCACATGTCGCTATCAACCTCCTCAGGCCACAAATCGACGCGCTCAGTAGAACCATTTGGTCTGCATAGCTTAAATTGTTGATATACACGTCGTCTATATGACAGCCGACGTGCTGACTGCTCAGCGCGCCGATCAGCGCGTCCATGTAAAGGTTAAATAACGAGGGCGACGTCAGTCCACCCTGCCTTACACCGCATTGTAGTCGATATGGCTCCGACGTTCCCCCCATCCATCTGACGCTGTTGACTTGGTGCGTATACCAATACTTGAAGATGGTGACAAGTTCTGGTGGTAGGTTGATACTCTCAAGTTTCCCCCACAATAGATCATACGCCACCAAATCAAAAGCCCTGGACAAGTCGAGAAAACACACGTATACCGGGGTTTTACGGTCATTATAGTATATTAAGACTGTTTTCTTGTAGCGACTACGGTTAAGGTACACTGAAAAAAATGTTTACTTATACATAACCAAACTTTCGTCAACATGTAACACAAAAAAGTGAAAAAGTGGCATAACTTTATGCAACATGTAACCAAAACCTGTGCTGGCTGTTGTGTATCACTTTTATTAAATCAAGTTAACTTTTATAAAGTCTTGTCAAACTTTGATTATTCCTGAAATAGCCGAAATAGTTAGGCATAATATTTTTTTCAGTGTACCCTGCCCTTATTGACCCATCTCAAAACATAATGCAATACTGCTCATCCCCCATAGCAAATAGCGTGATAATTTATATCTTTTTTTGGGTGGGAAATTATCAAATAACTTTGGTGAGTGTCAGACTTTTACTGACTAAAACCCACCCGTATTTCTTTAGTTGCCTTGTGTGCCAGGGCCACGGTATCCCTTTCAGACAAACCCGCAACCTTGGCAGGATAATTTATACCCTACAGTTTGACCAGACTTATAGGAAATATCTATGCAAAACTTTAACAAAATCCATCCGGTATTTTTACATTCAGACAAAAATTCTAAAGACTATATTTTCGTGGCAATTACTATCTATTATATATTGGCACGACTATTTGAACCGAGCACTGCCAGCAACGTTCGGACGCGCCTAACGTGGAAGTGGCTAACGTGTGTGTTGTGTGCAGATGGCGGCGGCGGCGCGCGCGACGAGCGGCACTCCTCGCTCTCTAGGTGAGTCTCCCTCTCCAGCACCCGCGTCGCGTCACCCTGCAAGGGTCACACAGCCCCGCACATTTTTAGGATTCCGCACCCAAGGGGTAAAACGGGACCCTATTACTAAAACTGCGCTGTCCATCTATCTGTCTGTCTGTCTGTCCGTCTGTCACCAGGCTGTATCTCATGAACCGTGATAGTTAGACAGTTGACATTTTCACAGATGATGTATTTCTGTTGCCGCTATAACAACAAATAATATATAATAATATAAATTAAAAAAAAACAACAGAATAAAATAAATATTTAGGGGGGCTCACATACAACAAACATGATTTTTTAGATAATGGTACGGAACCCTTCGTATGCGAGTCCGACTCGCACTTGGCCGGTTTTTCTTAACTGCCAAATATTTTACTATGATCTCATTTGTAATTACTATACCCAAAGTCTCTAATTCAGATAATTTATGTAAACAAAGTAATGTCAAGAAATGTCACTGTCAAAATGACAGGTCAGTGGTGCAAAACATGTAATCATTAAATGTTTTTGTAAATAATCATCGATAAAATTAAAGTGAATTCATTATAAGAACTATGCAAACAAAATACCGTTGCCAAACAATGTATTTTGCAGTGTGTCGGAGACAAGGTATATGATAGTCATAATCAGCCCTTTTAAGCCCAGTGCTAGATGTAGGCGTCCCAAAATCGATTTCCAATCGAAACAGTTTACAACCGTTTTCATCCAAAATGTGGCTAGATATGCTACTTACAATATGAATCTATTTATGAGAGTTGTAATATTAGTGTTGTTGAAGATGTAAAAAATGTGAAAATGTTTAGATCTCCTGCATTGTTTGTTACCAGTATCATAAAATATTTTATACCAGAAAATCTCCTTTTAATAATAACTTTGTTTAAAACCGAAAATTTATAAAAATAATTACGGTATGATTATTTTTTAATTATTATCTCTTAAATTCAGTACTTAAAAGAAAATAGAACCTCTTTTTTCGCAATTTTATGTGAATTACCATTACGAAGATATTTATTGTTGTGTTATCCCCTTTGTTTACATAAATTATCTGAATTTGAGACTTTGAACATGTTAAATTGAGGAAACCAGACCACTCCAAACTGATTGTTACATGTAACGTCGCTGCACAGTGGGCTGAAAATCGACTCTCATAGACATATAACACTTTTTTCCCAAATGTCCACTTTTATAACTTGAAAATGTTTTGGGAGACTAAATACATGCCTAAAAATATCAACATTATGGAATAGAATTGCAAACAACGCAAACAGAATTTTTTCATTAAAAATTACTATGGAGCTGGCATGAAAAAGTCATATATCTCCGCCATTTTTCAATTGGCCCTAATTCCCTTGCAGGTGGTTAAACTTTGAATTATTTAGATTTTTTTGACATACTCTCCGAACCGGCCAGTGTCTCGACCATTTAAAAAAAAAATTGACTTCGATTTAATATTTTCAATGTTTTTTTAAATCAAATGTTAGCTTAATTTAAGCTTAAAATCTACACGGACTACTTAAGTGATGAACTACCGACCACTACTTTGTATAAACACGCCACATGATCATAAAAAAATAAGTTTCAAAGACTTTTTAATGCCAGCTGGTATGAAAAAGTCTTATATCTCCGCCATCGTTTAATTGGCTCTAATTGCCTTGCAGGTGATTAAACCTTGAATTATTTAAAAAAAAATGACATACTCTCCGAACCGGCCAGTGTCTCGACCTTTTTTTAAAAATCGATTTCGTTTTTTTTTTTTAAATCAATTTTTTTGTTTTTTTAATCAAATTTTTTGCTTAATTTTAAGCTTAAAATCTACACGGACTACCTAAACGATGAACCCGACTACTACGTTGTATAAACACGCCACAAAAATTAATTATGTAACGATCTTAATTATCGTCATTATTTTATGAGTTTAAGTAATAATGTTATTCATATCCATTCTATGAGTTAGCTAATGAGGGTAGTGAATAAATTAGTTTACTGATCACACAAATTTAATTTTTAAGTACATTTATATATTTAAATCAGCAGTTCAAATTAAAAATATATTAGGTTGGGGAAAAAGTCTTTTCACATTATAGTATGTATGAACTTGTCATAAAATCTCTTTGGCTATACTATTTGTATCTGGCTGGTTTTGGTATCATTGAAAGTTTAAATTTTAAAGAACATAATTCCAAATTCAAATTAGGAAAATGTGTGATTTTCATATGTTTTTCGTACTGTCAAGATGAGTGAATCTAATGAAGAAATTCGATACATTTTAAAATTTTACTATAAAAAAATGTAAAATTGCAACGAAAGCCGCGAAAAAAATTTGCGATGTTTATGGTCCTAGTGCAGTATCTGTGAGAGTAGCACAAATTTGGTTTAAGCGTTTTCAATCCGTAAATTTTGATGTCGAAGATGCACATCGCTCTGGTCGCCCTATTACGGATAAAATGGATGCCATTTTTGAAAAAGTGGAGCAAGATCGGCATATCAGTAGTTACGACGTAGCTGAAGAACTGGGAATTGACCACAAAACAGTTTTGGCACATTTGAAAAAACTGGGTACACAAAAAAGCTCGATATTTGGGTACCTCACGAGCTCACTGAAAGAAACCTAATGAACCGTGTACTCATTTGTGATTCTTTATTACGACGTTATGAAACCGAACCATTTTTGAAGAAGCTAATAACTGGTGATGAAAAGTGGATCACGTACGACAAGAACATGCGAAAAAGGTCGTGGTCAAAGGCCGGTCAGGCTTCACAGACTATGGCGAAACCCGGGTTAACTCGCAACAAAGTGATGCTGGGTGTGTGGTGGGATTGGAAGGGCATTATTTATTATGAGCTGTTACCACCAGGCAGGACCATCGATTCTGAACTTTACTGAGAACAACTGATGAGATTAAAGCAAGAAGTTGAGAGAAAGCGGCAGGAATTAATAAACAGAAGGGGTGTGGTTTTTCATCATGATAACGCTAGACCTCACACATCTTTAGCCACTCAGCAAAAATTAAGAGAGTTTGGCTTGGAGGTTAATGCATCCGCCGTATAGTCCTGACCTTGCACCTTCAGATTTGCACCTGTTTCGGTCACTTCAGAATTCTTTAGGCAGTGTCAGGTTAACATCACGAGAGGTTAACACCACTTGTCGCGGTATTTTGATCAGAAGTCCCAAAATTTCTATAGCAATGGGATCATGTCCCTACCTACAAGATGGCAAAAAGTTATCGAACAAAATGGTACCTACATACTATAGTTAACACATTGAATGCCGACTACGGATATATCCGTATATGGTTTCTATGCAGGACGCCGACTACGGATAGATACGTAGGACTTCTATACGAGTTTCAATAGAATCTACAGTAGCTGGCCTCACCAATAAGGTATTTTTATATAGGATGGCATCTCAAATAAAACAAGCTTCAATAAAAGAGTAACTTTATTGATTTTTCGCTGATGCCACATATGTATATATCCATAAATAGACAAATGTATGGTGGCAACCAACTTAGGCCGTATAGCCAATTTCGGCATTCAATGGGTTAAATGTAAATAAACTATATTAAAAAATGTTTTGAATTTTCTTAAAAAATGCGAAGAAACTTTTTCCCCAACCTATTATTTACAAACATAAAGGCAAAATAAAAACAAAAGAAAAACTATGGAAAAAGTAAACTAAAGCGACCATTTTCAATGTTGAAAAAATATAACTTTAAGAATACAAAAAAATAAATCTATTATATACTAATTATAAATATAAACAAGAGTTCTTGAGGTTTTAACAGTGTCAGCGTTTTCTCAAATAAAGTTTTCTTTTTTTTTGCGTCTTAATGGGTTTTGTTGATGAAACAAGTGGATCTGATGAAAGAAAAAGGATATTAAAAATATCCTCATTAGAACTCACTCTACTATTCTTACGGGAGTGGTGTTCCCTGAATCTTCTAAA
Source organism: Dryobota labecula (assembly GCA_947523025.1). Classification (NCBI taxonomy): domain Eukaryota; kingdom Metazoa; phylum Arthropoda; class Insecta; order Lepidoptera; family Noctuidae; genus Dryobota; species Dryobota labecula. The sequence goes on from OX383299.1 coordinate 24,970,481, forward strand.
ATCCTTGTTCCGGGTTTCCGATGCCTCTTCCGAAAGATTCCTAATTGGTACTCCCGTGCTGCCATCTTTGGTAGTTCCATGACCCTGCTTCACCATGTCAATTAGCAGACCGAGTTCTGTTTTGAAGCAATCTTGAATTAATTTCTTCCTTGCGTCCCTTACATCTTGATCAGCTTTTCCTTTAACAGCCCACTTTTTAATGTCCAATCTGTAGCATATGTGTAAAAGGCATTCCATCAAAAAATGACGATAATTAAGATAGTTACATAATTAGGTCTTTGAAACTTATTTATTTTTATCATGTGGCGTGTTTATACAAAGTAGTGGTCGGGTTCATCGTTTAAGTAGTCCGTGTAGAATTTAAGCTTAAATTAACCTAAACATTTGATAAATTTTTTTTTTTGAAAATGTTAAATCGAAATCGATTTTTACACCGATAGGAGTTCCTCTGCTTCTTCAGCTATTCTTGGCTGACTTAAAAAATATTTTCGTTTTTGTTCTTTATTTTATACTCCCCGGTCGTGCATCTCTGTCGCGCGATATCGCGGGCGCGACAGGCACCGACAAAGAAATTGTGCTACCTACTAGTGTCGCGTCGCGCCCGCGATATCGCACTAGTCTGTACGAGCCTTAACTAACTTACTTGGACAGGACAAGCACTAAGACTATACCTACGTTACGTCGCTTGTCATCTTTACGACTGGACGGCAGGACAGGGTGGTACACGTATGTGTGAGTGCAGGTACTGGAGTGGGTCAGAGGCGTCGGGCGCGCTGTTCGAGGACGCCGAGTTCCCGCCGGCGCGTGCGCTGGGCGACGCCCGCCTCGCGCGCGCCTCCCGCTGGCTGCGCCCGCACGTAAGTCGCGCGAGACAAGTGTCTCGCGACATGTAACACGGTAGAGAAGAGTCCGGTTACCTGTAGTGTGTGGAGACACGTGTCGCGGGACATTTTCCTCCTAGTTTAGGACATAAGCCAATATCTTTTATTTGTCAAAAAAAAATTCCCCAGACACAGACATGGCAGGCAAGATGTTAGGTACATTAAATTATATCGCAGTCGCATTGATATATAAAAAACCAACCATCAATGCGCAGTCGTGTTTTGCCTTAACTGCGTACAAATATAAATAGGCACCTAGGATAATATATTAAACACCAAATAATTATAAGTTCAAATAATTAACAATCCAAATTAGAATAATGTACTTACTACAGAATATAAGTGTCATCAACTCATCTTCTATCTTCTTTACATACATACTTAAACATACAAATACATACATACCTACATGCAAATAAAATAAAATTGAAGTGTCCGTTTGTAATGTCAAAATAACAGCTTTTTACTATATTCATATAAAAGTATATACATCAGTTACAACAATTTCTTTTTTTAATTTTGTCTGTCTATCGGTCTGTCTGTCTGTTTATTCCGTCTGATCTCCGAAACGGCTGGACAGATAGCTGATGTTAAGGAGTAACTTATTTTAGAAAAAGCCACGCGGGCGAAGCCACGGGCAGCAGCTAGTATATAATAAAACTAATGTCAAAGTACTTAGGAATAGAATCTAGATATTTCTCACAAGTTATATAAATTCATTCAGAAATCGGCTTGCTTATTCCCAAACTACTCCATTCTTATGTTCTAAAAAGATAAGAATCTCATACATTAGTTCCCAAGTTACTCCAAGGAATTATTATTATTTAAAAATACTTATTATTTTGTTCCCATTCTGCTCCATAGGTATCTGGAATCATTCTCAAAGTACTCGACCGATTATTCGTTATCAATTCCCAAACTGCTCCATCTACATTACCTACAACATATCAAAAATTCTTAATAGAAAGATTAAAGTTTAGCATTTTGTTATAACGTCAATGCATATTTAAAATTGCAGGCTTTAATCCTTACGAATACACACAAAAGCACACCATTATGCATAATACACACCACGTCGCGTCGCGTCGCGACGTTTATCTAGTATAGTTTTATTTTAATATTTATATCTTTGCTTTTTTTTTAGTTTCAGTTAGCATTGTACTATGTCATCAAATTGTACTATGTAATTAGGAACGGTACTGTCTTTTGAGTTACAGGTTAACTACCTAGTTCAGGAGGCAGAGCTTTTTTATGTATATGTCAAATTTATTATTATTATTATTATTTCCGTTTCTTTACGTTTCTTCTCATTTAAGAGAGGTTAAGAAACCTTACATACGCGTCGGACCAAGTATGTAAGGCGAAAGTATTGTAAGGCCTATTACGGTGCATTAGGCATAGGGATAATCTTCATAATAAGGTTTTAAAAGACCCAACCACTATGGAGATTTCTTATAAACGATACCGCAACTATTGCAATTTACTACTTAGAAATTTAAGAATAAATCATGAAAAATCTGCTCTAAAATTTTCACAAAACAGCAAAGAAACATGGAGCATAGTGAAATCCATAACTAACCAAGTCGAAAAAAAAACAGTGGCGGCTGAACTATTGCCTGCTACAAAGAATGCATCGATAGAAATTGAGATCATAAATAGGTATTTTGCTGATATAGGCAAACAACTTACAGATACTGTCAGTCAAAACCGAAGATCCCAACCTGGATCATATAATTTTAATTCACCGCCAGCACTTAATTCTATTGTCCTACTTTCCCCTGATGAGACTGAAGTCGAATCTGTGGTTAACAATCTAAAAACAGACTGCGCCACAGGTTGGGACACTATCTCAGCGAAACTACTTAAAACTGGCAAGGCAGTTTTTATTCCCCCGATCACAAAACTCATTGGGATCTGTTTTGAGCAGGGAGTTTTCCCCCAAGTCTTTAAAAAGTCTCTTATTACGCCAGTTCACAAGAGCGGGAATCGTGATGAAGTTAAAAACTACAGACCTATATCAGTTTTACCGGCACTGTCAAAAATACTAGAAAAGCTTTTAAATACTAGACACATTAACTTTTTGGAAAAAAACAAAATCCTATCTGAAGGTCAATTCGGTTTTAGGTCTGGGAAAAGTACAGAAGAGGCAGTTGGCCGACTCGTTGATCACGTTGCTGAGAAGGCCGATGCTAAACAGAAATGCATAGGGGTTTTTCTCGACCTCGCGAAGGCCTTTGACACCGTCTCTATTCCCACTCTTGTGACCAAACTAGACCACATAGGAATTCGAGGAGAAGCTCTCAGTATATTTACTGATTTTCTGGGTGATCGGACACAAAGGGTAAAGATAGGTGGAGTCGTCAGTAGCGAAGCCAACGTTACCTGTGGTGTGCCGCAAGGTAGTGACCTCTCCCCGAGTCTCTTCCTGATATATGTTAATGATTTGTGTCAGCAACAACTTATTAAGGGTAGAATATTTAGCTATGCTGATGACACCGCGCTCATATTTCATGGAGAGACTTGGGAGGAGGTGCAACACATGGCTAAGCTGGGACTTTGTAAAGTCAGTAACTGGTTGGAAGAAAACTTACTTACCCTTAACATTGCCAAAACTTCATACTTACAGTTCAGGTTCGCCAAAACCAAACCTATAGCAATAACCCTTAAAGTTCACTCTTGCAATTTCCCTGAAAACAGGCTTCAGTGCTCATGTCTCCCAATATCACAAAAAACAAATATTAAATATTTAGGTGTATTGATGGACGAAAAACTAAGTTGGCGGCCCCAAGTCGAACTAACTGCTTCTCGAGTTAGGAAGCTTATTTGGGCCTTTAAGAGACTTCGACATGTAGCTGATTTTAATCTTCTTCGCACTTTATATTTTTCTCTAGCCCAGTCGATAATTGGTTACTGTATCACGGTGTGGGGAGGAGCCTGTAAAACAATTATGATCCACGTTGAAAGAGCTCAAAGATTTATTTATTTATTAAAACTTTATGCACAAGTAAAGAACTGTACAAAGGCGGACTTAATGCCTTGGGCATTTTCTACCAGTCTACCTTAGGGTGATGCAGAGATAATACACAGTAGGTGCAATAACAGAAAAACAATTTAGAAGATATTTATAGCTAAGATATAAGAATAAATACATATATACATACATACAACTAAAAATAAAAAGTTATGAGAGTTAAACAAGAAAACCTACAAAAACTTAATTCTGAGACGAATCTGCCAACTTCTTGTGTATGTGTTCTCGAGCTTTCACTTTAAATGTGAACTGATTGGTTACCGTCCTGATATTCTGAGGGAGCGCATTCCAAAGGAAAACCGCCTGGACAAAGAAAGAAGATTTTATGAAACCAGAGCGATGAGAAGGACAACGAAGAAGACGATTATTCTCGGACCGAAGATTCTTGCTGTGTGCAGCGCATAAATATTGACAAAGGGAAGTCAGATAAGAAGGAGAAGTGGGTTTGTGAAGGAGAGAAAACAGGGTTGTCAAAGCCCTCAACGCTCTGCGCTGCCGGATAGGCAACCACTTTAAAAGCTATCGATGTGCGGATACATGATCATACTTGCGGAGATTGAAAACAAATCGATCATTGCTCAAAGTTCTGACCTTCAAACCGTATCGATTTCCGACCATAACTTTGTACCAAAACTGTAAAGTGCTCACAGTGAGACAGCTATATCTTCTCAATATCACATTGAAGCAACACCTTATAACACCTATAAACAAAAGTTACAAAAGTAAACGCACAATCACTAATGTTTGTAAATACGTCAAATGTAAGACTGCCTCAGCTAGACGGCAACATCTTTTTCTTGCTACGCATATCTATAATAAGGTAAACAAGGCCCTACTGATTAACCTATTCTCTAAAAATGAAATTAAAAATAAAATAAACACCTGGCTACAAACATTGGATTACATACAGACTGAAAAATTAATAACATAAACCCTGCAATTGCCAGGTCCCATTATAAACATGCACGATAAATATATATATAAACCATGATAGACATGCACACGCACGCTCACGCATCCACACACACGCACCCTCTCACACACACACACACACCCACACACACCCACCCATACACACAAACCCACCCTCACACAAACGCATGGAGCAGAAAATGTATAATTTAAAATTCTTTAAATTTTATTGCATAATATCTGTGTAAAACTACTGGGAGAAGACACTGATTCCTGTAACACAGGTTACACCTAGCGCAGGAGTCAGGGTTTCCATATAAATGTAACATACTTTTATGTCAATAAAAATATTATTATAAATATTATTATTAATTTAAATAGAAAAGGTCGATGATGATGTTGAAGAAGTCAGGAACTTTCGGGTGATGCGACAGGTGTTAAGGATGGTGGCTTTTTGGAGCATGTAAAGTGTGTGAGTAGGCATCTGTAGGGTGTTAAGGCTTTGTGTGAGAGATTTTGGTATTACACCAGTAGATGAAAGAACAATGGGGACAATATGAACGGTTTGTGCTTTCCATTGGGTTTTAATTTCTATGGCGAGATCTTGATACTTACTGAGCTTTTCGGATATGGTGGTTTGAATATTGTGTGAGTTAGGTATTGCTATGTCTATCAAATAAACTGTTTTATTGGTTTTATCGTGAACGGTAATGTCAGGTCTATTGTAATGAATAGTTTTATCTGTTATTATTGTTCGGTCCCAATAAATTTTCTGATCCTTATTTTCTAATACTATTTCTGGTTTATATTTATAATATGGTATCATTTCGTTAACGAGTTTATATTTATATGCTAACTGTTGGTGTATTATTGCAGCGACTTGATCATGGCGGTGTTTATATTCGTTGTGTGCAAGTGATTTACAAGCTCCTGTTATATGTTGTATGGTTTCAGAGGCAGTGTTGCAATGTCTGCATAAGTCAGTCGGCTGATTTTGGTCCTTCATGATGTACTTTCTGTAATTACGAGTGGCTACTATTTGATCCTGTATGGCCAGCATAAAACCCTCGGTCTCGGGAAACAATTCGCCTCGTTTGAGCCATTCGTTCGACTTAACTTTGTCGACGTGTGGCTGGCTCAAGTAGGCTAGGTGTCTTCCGTGTAGGGCTTTTGCAGACCATGCTGCAATTTTTTGTTGTGTATTTATAATGTGTTCATTTATTTGCGTGTTCCTGTTTTGTAGGTTTAGTGGTGTAAGTTTTTTATGTTTCCGTTACCTGTTTGTGTAGTGATGAATGTTCAGATTTATTATGGAAGTACGCTCTGAGTGAAAGTATCTGTTTGTTGTGTAAATTGTGTATGTCAATTAATCCTCTTCCTCCTTCTTGGCGTGGCAGTGTAAGTCGTTGTATGCATGATTGTGGATGGTGTTTTCTATGTTTGGTTAGGAGTGTATTGACAGTGCGCTGTAGTTTTTTAATATCTGTCTTTGACCATCGTATAATTCCGAAAGAGTATGTGAGAATAAGTATTGCAAATGTGTTGATGGCTTTAATTGTGTTTCTAGAGTTAAGGTTGCTTTTTAAGATGAGGTTGAGCCGGTGTGAGTTTTTTTTTTTTCCAGTTTTTTTTTGACATCTTTTGTTGTATCTGCCTGGACTGTTTAAAGCCTAGATATTTGTATGTACTCTGTTCATCCATTGGCTCGATAGATTCACCTGATGCGAGTGTGTAACTGTTATTTTGGATTTTTCCTTTTAAAATTGATAAAATTTTGCACTTATCTACTCCGAACGACATGCAAATATCGTTAGAAAATTTTTGTGTTGTATCAGCTAGTTGGAAAAGCGCTTTTTTGTCAGCTGCGTATAACTTTATGTCATCCATCATAAGGTATGTAAGGGTGTATTGTGTGTCATTGTTTGCCAGGGTGAATCCTGCGTCTGTTTTATCAAGCAAGTGTGAGAGTGGGTTGAGTGCCATGCAAAACCACAGAGGACTTAGAGCGTCTCCTTGAAAAATTCTACGCTTTATACAGATTGGTTCAGTAGCTACAGTCGAGGAAGATGAATTAGTTTTAGGAACAGTTTGCCAATTCTGCATGGAAGTTTCTAAGAATTTTTTTAATGTTGGGTGAATTTTATACAGATTTAAGACGTGTTATAACCAGCTGTGCGGAACTGAATCGAAAGCCTTTTGGTAATCAATAAACATTGTGTGTATATCCTTCCTACTTTTAACAGCGCTGTTCATAGTAATCGCGTCAATGGTAAGTTGCTCTTTACATCCTTGGCTATTCTTACGACATCCCTTTTGTTGTTCTGCTAGAATGTTATTTTTAGTTAAATGTTCGTGTATTACTTCACTTACGCAGGCTGTTAAGATTTTGTACAAGGTTTGTAAACAAGTAATTGGTCGGTATTTCGCTGGGTTTATAGTGTCACTCATATCTCTATGTATCATATAAGTGACTCCGTGTGTTATGTATGTTGGAAGTAAATTTGGTGATTAGATGAATGTATTTAAATGGTTTTGTAAGAATGGATGTATGTATGAGAGAGAATTTCTTGTACCAGTAGTCGTGGATGTGGTCAGTGCCAGGCGATTTCCAGTTGTGTGTGCGTTTGATGACGTCTATAAACGTATCTATAGGTATAAACTCAAATTCAATTTCCTGAATTTCTCGTGTTGTTTCGTTGACCCAGTCTGCGCGATTATTATGGTATACTGGATTTTCCCAAAAGTTGGCCCAGAATTCCCGTAGTGTTTCGGATGAAGGTGTCTCTAGGGTTTGGTTAGTGGTGTCTTTGTTACTCGTGGATGCAAGGTTCCTATAAAATATTTTTTCATTGTTGATAAATTTTGTGTTCTGTACTTTGCGGTTCGTGCATGTTACGTATCTTTTAAGTCTACTGGATGCTGCGCTTAATTTTTGTTTTAAGGTGTCCAAAAAGTGTTCTATTTGTGTATTTGAATTTTCGTATTGTGCGTGTAGTTGGTATTTTTTCTTTATTTCTTCTACTGCTGCTATTAATTTTTGGCTTCTACTACCGGTAATGAAATGTGTCAGCCTACCTATGTTTGCTCTTAGATTTTTAATTTTCTTTTCTAATCTGATTTGCCACTTTGGTTTTCTCTGTGTATATGTGCGACGTTCATTTGGTGTAGAGTCTGATAATATTTTAGCTCCATTACATGTAGCTGCCGTCCATGCTGCACAGTAAATTATGGTCTGCAATTTGATGTATTCAGTGTCGACGTTTACGTGTTTCGGGAGAATGATGGTATTTATGTATGTAACTATGGCAGAAAACTTTCTAGATGTCTTCTGCTTGGGGATGTATGGCCTGTTAGTAGGGAGTGTGTCAGTAAAATTATGTTGTGCTTGTTGAAATGTAGTTTCAATTTCTATGTTGATATCTGGGGCAGCTTCAAAGTTAGTTAGCGTAGGTCGAAGTTGGCCAATATGTATGTTGTTCAAGAAATTGCCGTCATCTGTATTTACTAATGTCTGAGATACGAAGTCAGTATCTGTGCTATTGTTTAGTGATATATGAGTTATGACTGTATTTGTAGGTGTGTCCGTGAAGTTAGTATTTGTATACGGTTGCTCTAAATCTTTCTGTGTTTGTGTATTCAAGTGATCGATACTTATGTATTCAGTATTTTATGTATTGGTGTTACTTTCCCTTAATTGTGCAGCTATCTTGTTTTTAAATTCTTCTAATCTGTTGGGGTTTATATAATTGTTATTTAAAATCGCTCTCACTTGATCGGATAATCTTTGCTCTGTTATATGTGTTAATTCTGGATAAATATTTATGAATTCCTCATGTAAATATTTTCTAAAGGCTGTTTTATCTGTTCCTAATTTTGTGGTAGTGTAATATATTTTAATTATTGTTTCATTATATTCGGTCGTCCATTTCATGCGCTGACCGGTTTGTGTATGAGATTGTGTAGAGTGTTGCTGTATTTGAGTATGTACCATTTGTAGTTCGGCTCTAACTTCCTCATAAATCTGATCTATTGTAACTTGTGGTAGTAATTTCTTTTGAACAATGGCTCGACGCTGGTCACCTATTCTTTGTCGGCTTACTTGCATAGCCGGGTATTTTTCCAGAAACTTTGTGTGGAGAGATGGAAGGTATTCATTTTTTTCTGTTTCCATACTAGTAAGATGAAGATAAGTGCGTAAGATGAATTTATTCATTTCAATGGTCCATTTCCTACGAGTTGTTGCAGTTCTTGCGGTGGGTACAGTATCATCGACAAAATTTGTCTCCTGTACAACATCCGCTGACTGTATACTGATAGATGATGTTGATGGTGTCGGAGTGGCGCAGAAAGATTGTGATGATGATGGAATTGATTGAAAAAGAGATGAGGGAGATGACGAAGAGAATTGTGAAGTTTCGTCAATTATCTGAGGCAGATTCGCCTGAAGTTGTTTTTTTGTTTTAGATCGGGTATTCATGTTGTTCCCACGAGTAGCTAGGGACTTAAAAACTCGGCTACAGCAGAGCCCTGCGTTCACTGTAGTAAGGGTGAATGAAACTGGAGGTCCCCTATTATCCAGAGTTGGCACACTAACGCCTAGTGCTCTCCCCTAGCCATGAAGCCCTCGGCATGTGCGACCTTGGCTTGGATTGTATCTCTCTTGGTCTGGCTCCTCACCCTAGATCTGTCTCGGCAAAGTAAACTCTACCGGCACAGGCCCAGAGTTCGGAGCACGCAAGCCCCACCACGACGTCAACGTAGAGATACGGCGGTGGAGCTATTATTATTATGACGTTTATTCAATTTTTTTGATATAAAATACATTTTTAAATATTTCTTAAAAATAGATATAAAAAACATTTAAAAATATAAAATATAGTGGTCCGCCGGTGTCGGGAGCAGGGTCCAAGCTACCGGTGGTTAGGGTTGCAGAGACAGGAACCTCCTCACAATACGAGCCGTATCAAGGAGTACTGCCTTCTGAATCAGGCCCTTGATCCAACCGTCTAACGAAAGCCTCGAGAGATGTTGATCGAGGCTTTCGGCCATCAGGCCATTGGCCGTCACGACAATCGGCACAATGATAGCTGAGCTCACATTCCACATGTCAACAACCTCGTGTGCTAAGTCGAGATACTTTATTTGTTTCTCTTTCTCAGCTTTCACGAGGTTCTCGTCATGTGGAATGGTAACATCAAGTAACATTGCGCGGCGCGCTAATCGATCTATCACCACCATATCAGGCTTATTGGCAACAATAGTCCTGTCAGTAATGATAGACCGATCCCAGTACAACGTGACATGATCATTTTCAAGAACTGGGTCGGGCACATACTTGTAATACGGTACCTCAGAATCCACAAGTTTATATTTCAAAGCAAGCTGCTGGTGAATAATCCTAGCTACTTGATTATGTCTGTGCATTATTATTATTATTTCCTTTATTCGAATAAATACATATAAATTATATTTTTAAATATTAGAATACAAAAATATAACAACATTTAAAAATATAAAAAATAGTAGCCCACCGGTATCAGGAACAGGGTCCAAGCTACCGGCGGTCAGGACTCCAGAAATAGGAACCTCCTAACAATGCGAGCCGTGTCCAGAAGTACCGCTTTCTGAATCAAGCCCTTGATCCAGCTGCCCAACGAGAGCCTCCTTAGATGTTGGTCGAGGCTCGTGGCAATTAAGCTATTGGCTGATACGACTATCGGCACAATGATCGCTGAGTCCACATCCCACATGTCGACAACCTCGCGAGCCAAGTCAAGATACTTGATTTGTTTATCTTTCTCGGCTTTCACGAGGTTCTCGTCATGTGGAACTGTTATGTCAATGATCATTGCGCGCCGCTCTGTTCCATCCACCACCACTATATCAGGCTTATTGGCAACAATAGTCCTGTCAGTGATGATGGATCGATTCCAGTACAATGTGATATGTCCATTTTCGAGAACTGGGTCGGGCACATACCTGTAGTACGGCACTTCCGATTCCACTAGGTTGTATTTCAGAGCAATTTGCTGATGGATAATCCTGGCTACAAGGATGTGTCTATGCAAGTATTCTTCGTTAGCTAGACGAGTACAACCGGAGATAATGTGTCGGATTGATTCTCCCGGACGGTGGCATGCCCGACAGATGTCAACCGTGCCTTCTTTCACAATAAATCTCCGGTAATTGTTCGTCATGATAACTTCGTCCATAATTGCACAGACAAAACCTTCGGTTTCCCCAAAGAGGTCACCGAAACGCAGCCAGGCTACGGACGCTAGCAAATCTACATCGGGTCCATGTAGGGCCCGGAAAAAGCGTCCGTGAAGCTCCTTACTCTGCCATACCTCCTTGCGATCGTTAGTGTAAAGCACTACAGGCTTGCGCCAGTTCTCTTTAGCCAAGGAGAGTGGGGTGAGGCCCTTGTCCATCGCGACCACATCTCGATGCATCCCCACGTCGGCTTTTAGGAAATATTCCCTGAGACTGCATATCTCGCGATTGTGGAGTGTCTTAACATTTAAAAAGCCTCGACCTCCACACTTTCGCGGGATATACAGTCTCTTTACCGATGACCGTGGGTGATGCATTCGATATGCAGTCAGCAGCGTATGGACCCTTCTATCCAGGGCGTCCAGTTCGGTCTGAGTCCATTTGAGTATGCCGAAAGAGTACATCAAAACCGGCATGACCCAACCTTTGAAGGCGCGCACCTTGTTTCCGCCTGATAGAAGACTATTAAATACTTTTTTCAGGCGGCCAAAGAAGCGTTCCTTCAACGATTGCTTCATGTCAGTAACATTGATGCCCAACGCTTCCGACATACCCAAATACTTATAGGTTTCGGATGCGGAGGGGGCTCTAAGGTTTATGGAATCCGAGAGTTGGGTTCCCACGGATTCTACAATCTTTCCTCGCTTTACATGTATGACCGCACATTTGTCCACACCAAATTCCATCCTGATGGCGCTACTGAAAATTTCAGTTACTTTCAGTAGCTCCATCAGTTGCAAATTGTTGGGGGCAAAGAGTTTTTGGTCATCCATGTAGAGGAGGTGAAATATAACCTGACCACCTCTCCTCAGCCGATAGCCTAGACCTGAATCCTCCAGCAGTGTGCTTAGAGGATTCAAGGCTAAGCAGAACCAAAGTGGACTCAAACTATCGCCCTGAAATATGCCTCGCTCAATCCTTATCGGTTCGCTATTCCTCTGGATATTTCGACATCCTGGATAGCGAAGGACTGTCCTCCATTGCCCCATACATGACATCAGGAAGGTGCGCAGAGTTGCATCTACTTTATACAATTCCAGCACCCTCATGAGCCATGTATGTGTGCCGAGTCATAGGCCTTCTTATAATCTATCCAACATGTCGACAGATCCTTTCGGGAACGACGAACCTGTTGGCTAATGGCCATATCAATGAGAAGTAGCTCCTTAGTACCACGGGACCCGTTCTTACATCCACCTTGAGAAGCAGACATGATGGAGTTGGTGTCTACATGTTGGTTAATTTTAGCTCTCAAAATGGATGAAAGAACTTTATAGACCGTCGGTAAACACGTGATCGGCCTATAATTTTTGGGTTCCGCGGTGCTACCTGATTTATGGAGCAGGTGGGTAACTCCTGTTGTTAGAAACTGGGGCAGCGAACCGGACTCGAAAGCAGTCTGGTACTGAGCCGCCAAGCAAGCGTGCAAACTCTGTAACCATTTGATCCAAAAGTTGTGCAGTCCGTCCGGCCCTGGAGACTTCCAGTTAGGCAACGGACGGACTGCACGAGCTACATCTTGGGGGCAGATGGTAATAGCCCCCATTTCTGGTATTGGATCACACCCTCGCTCAACTTCCCGAGTCCAATCACCTTCGGTGTGACTGACAGGCACCGACCAGATATTGCGCCAGAAAGAAATCATGGCATCATCATCAGGTAGGCACGTGTCAGTCACACTTTGGTCGGGTCGCTCCCAATCCCTATAGACCCACCTTTCATCGCTCTGGAAGGGAAGGTGCGATTCTGAGTGTATCGGTCCACCCGACGCTTATACCTACGAATACGGTTCGCCCATGCATACACTTTCTGCTTCAGGAAGTCGATGCGCTCTGTGACACGGGATATATAGTCCTGAGGACTGATATCAGTCCCTAAGAACGCCCGCCTCACAAAGCGCATCACTCTAGGGCGAGTATTGCCCTCCCTGAAGCAGATTAGTTTGCCGATGAGCGCTCTGACCCCACCAATACGTCGTTCAATTCTGCACTGCCAAGCTGGTACAGCTGGTTTTGGTCGTGTAGCTCTGGAGTCATTAGTAAATTTGACGTGAGCTACACGACATGCTGCTACAGCCGCGCAGTACAGAATCGAATGAGCATCGGTGAGGTTTTCGCAGTCATCAAAATAATTTGACAACTGCGAATCCAGAACCTATTTTTGTTATGCATGGGCAAACGAGGTAAGCGTGGTCTAAGTTCGGGCGACATGAACCGATATTCTCGAATCGCACCCTCCAAAGCACTCCTCAATTCCTCATTGCACTGGGTACTTACGTTTGTAGCCCTGTCATCACTCCCCTCATCAGCTTGGTTTATGTTGAATTGTGGTGGTACTACAACAATCTGTGACGGGGGGGCCATGACATGGCTACTCTGCATTTCACTTCGCAGGCGATCAAGTACAGTGTCATCCAACATATGATTACGTTGGATGACCTGCACCTGATCCGACAGTCGTTGTGTCGAAACGTTGACAGCTGGCTCAAGCAACTGAAAAAGAGACAGCATCCGAACACGGTACGCGGTCAGATTGTTTCCCCCCTCTGTAGCCCCATAGTATGAGCGCATGACGTTTTCATTAATGGATCGTGTCCATCTCATGCGCTGCACACTTCCGCCGGGAACTGGGACCCTATCGGAGGCCGGTGGGCCTCGAGGTCCTAAACCATCCGGCGGCCGGCGTCCTCCCCGTCGACGAGCAGGTGGTGGCGTCGTGGGCGGGGAGAAATACTCGTCGCTCGAGCTCGACGCAACTACCGCGGCCGGTCTCGTCACAGCGCTCACAGTGGGGCTGGGTACCGGCGGCGGCGAGGCGGAGCTGAGTGAAGAGTCCGGAGGTGGTGGGCGTGCTTGACGTGCGGCTGTTCTTGTCAACATATTAAGATCTTTATTTTCCTATTTTCCATGTTCATTGTAGTTTTATCGGAGGTGACATCTGTCATGTCACCTCCGATTCGGCAGTTTTTAATTAAATTCTATTGCATTGGGGTGAATTATGGTCTCTTTCTTTAATTTTCAGTGGTTTTCCGGTTTCAGGTTTCGATTATGTTGAGAAAATCTGGTAGAAATGCGTCAAAATTAATATCACTATTAAAATTTAGGAAAATGAGACGTTTTGTTGACACGGTGTTGCCATTATTATTAGGCAAAAAAAATATCCCTAGTCAACAAACAATTTGTAATCTTATCATACATGTCTCAAAATAGTGTTAAGTCTGATTCCATATACTTGAAATAATACTACATTACCTTAGTTTTATCTTATGTAGTAACTTTATTTGATAACTTTTATTAGGATTCAGTATTTACGAAAGAAAGACTGTGACTTTTGAATTTATGTATAAGTATTTTTTACCATCTTATGTAAAATTTCAAATGATTATTGGTCGAATTTTGAACTTACTTCTGAATCCAAAGCCCCGTTTTTTAATTTTGTCAGTTGATTTTTGAATATTTTTAATTAACAATAATAACAATAATAAGCCCACCGCCGTATCTCAACGTTGACGTCGTGATGGGGCTTGCGCGCTCCGAAGTCTAGGTCTGTGCCGGTAGAGTTTACTGTACCGAAACATGTCTAGGGTGAGATACAGAAACCCGCAGGGCAGCATGTGGCGAGCTGTTGGGCAGTTGCGACCCCACGGACCCTATCTCCCGGGAGAAGTCATGTTCCTCATCTCTAGCTTGCCTTTATTGGCCGGCTGGAGTGAACACTGACGAGGAACTGAGCTCCCACCTCATTTTTGCCTTTATTGGCCGGCTTGAGTGGAGATTCGGAAGAGCAAACGTGCTCGGAGGAAAGAAGTATTCCAGCAAGTGCTTATAGGGATGTAGGGATCTTGACCATCTTCCGGGCTCTGGGATTGTTCTGAGAGCCGTGGAATACCTCTCAACTCCTCGAGTACCTCAGGACATTTTTCCCCCTTGTCGCTACGTCACTATGTGCTAGCAACCGTTTCCGGGGGCCCATTATTGAGTGTGCAAGTCACCCCTGCCATTTTATCCGTGTATAATAAAACATTGACCAGGCAGGGGCCATAGTCCTTCCAGAGTTTTAGGTAACCATTGCATTTTAACCACCCAAACCCATAGTCCAATATCTTTGGTTCCATATCCTAGAATAGTCCCACACCAACCGGGGGTTGTCCTTGGGTGCACTTGCATAGTGTGTACAGGGATAATCGTCGGTTGGTGCCTCATTTAATTAAAACGCGTCTAACGGGCCTCTGCGAGTTGGCTTCGGCCCCTCGTACGCCTTCCAAAGGTCCGGGACCCCAGGGTCCCGAGATATGTAAATATATAAAAATAATAATAATAAAGTGCAAGTAATGATGGTTCGGAATTACAATATTAGGTAGCGACCCACTCGATCTAGGTTAATTTAAACCTGTGTTTCAGGCCATCACTTTACATTTGAATTAAATTGGAACACTATTAATATATATATATATATATTAATATTATAAAGCTGAAGTTTGTTTGTTTGTTTGAATACGCTAATCTCAGGAACTACTGGTTGGAATTGAAAAATTCTTTTTGTGTTAGATAGTCCATTTATTGAGAAAACTTATAGGTTATATAACATCACACTACGACCAACAGGAGCGGAGCATAAATGAAAAATGTTGCAAAAACGGGAAAAAATATTCCATTTTGGGAGCTTCCGTTGCGTGCGCTGCGTAAACGGTTTAAGTTACGCAAATATTATGTATGATGGAATTGTTCCTCTATAAATGTTCTAAAAAAAAGTCCACGACAGCATATGTCTATCTTTTAAGATTGACTCACTACAACCTTTTTTTATGGTAATCATATTTGTTCGAAATTAATGCATTATTTGCGAAGGAGTTTTTATAAACATGGTATTAATCCTTATCCAAATAAATACGTTATTCATCACAAGTATTTAATTCTGAACAAAGTTGCCCTTACATCATTTCATTTCAATGAATATCTTAGGAGATAAAACTGTTTTATAATAATGTATGTAAAGTTAGTTTCTATCCTGTCTGAGGCTGCAGCCAGTTCTAATGAACAAGGCGAGCCACGGAGGAGAGGTGGCTATGTTGCTGGTTAGAATAGGTATGTGGCAGGTTTTCACAGGGAAGCGAGGCTAAATTTTTTGGCGTGGGTTCAAGCTAGGAAGCCTAATAATGGCCAACTGTATTTAGATATGTGTGAGAGTAGAAGGGCTTTCAAAAAACAATTAAAATGGTGTCAAGATAGACAGGATCAAATTAAAATGGATATTCTAGCGTCACACCACACTGCCAGAGATTTCAAAACGTTTTGGAAACAAAAGGACAAAATGAATGTAAAGTCTGGCTTCCCTGTGAGTGTAAATGGTATTGGTGATCGTACTATGATAGCTAATCTTTTTAAGGATTATTTTAAAGTGGAACCGCAGTCTGATTCTCACACAAGCCGATGTGACGGTGCTGGGGCTATCGACCAGGAGCGAGCTGTTAAATTTACTGCTCGTGATGTGCAAAAAGTGATACTTGGTATGCAGAGGGGTAAATCTCCTGGGCATGATGGCCTCAGCATTGAGCATCTAAAGTTTGCCGGTACTCACCTGCCGCGTGTGCTCTCCATGTTGTATAATTTATGTTTATATCACGGTTACTTGCCTGAAGAGCTGACGAAAACAGTTGTAGTACCGATTGTCAAGAATAAGACTGGTGACATGTCAGATAAAGAAAACTATCGGCCCACCTTCTGGCCACTATAATGGCCAAGGTGCTTGACAGCTTGCTAAACAACATTCTTCTGCAGCACATAAAGCTGAATGATGCCCAATTTGGGTTCAGGAGTGGGCTGTCAACAGAGAGCGCAATCTTGTGTCTTTAGCAAGCTGTTAGGTACCACACGGAGAGGAAGACGCCGGTGTATGCATGCTTTCTGGACCTTTCCAAGGCCTTTGATAGGGTCTTATATAATAAGCTGTGGGCTAAATTGGAGGGAGCGGGTGTGCCGGCTGAAGTCATCTCCGTGTTGCGCCATTGGTACACATGTCAGAGGAACCAGGTGAGGTGGGCTGGTGCGCTATCTGATGCATATGGCATGGAGTGTGGCGTGCGGCAGGGGGGTATAACCTCTCCTCTGTTATTCAATCGGTATGTTGATAACCTCATCGGCGAGCTCAGCAGTACTCATGTGGGTTGTTTTGTTGACGGAGTGAGCGTAAATAACATTAGTTATACGGACGACATGGTACTGCTGGGACCGTCGGTGGGGGCGGTGCGAAAGCTTGTGTCAATCTGTGAGGCGTACGCGGCGGAACATGGACTGAGGTATAACTCGAAAAAGAGTGAAGTGCTCGTTTTCAAGAGTGCAAGGCGTAGTCCAGTGCATGTTCCACCTATTATGCTCAATGGTGCGGCTCTGCGGGTGGTGAGCAGCTCCAAGTATTTGGGCCACATTGTGACAAAAGATGATGCAGACATAGAGAGGGAGCGCAGAGCATTGGCAGTCAGGGGAAATATGGTTGCACGCAGGTTTTCTCGAGCAGCGAGGGCGGTGAAAATTACTCTTTTCGTACTGCCAATCGTTATAGTCGAGCAGTCTGTGGGTAACCTTTACTCGCCGGGCTGCTAGTGCTCTGCGGGTCCAATACAACAACATCTTCAGGATGCTTATGCGGCTGCCTCTCTATTGCAGTGCATCCGGAATGTTTGCAGAGGCGCGGACGGACGGCTTTCATGCAGTAATACGGAAGAAAGTAGTCTCCTTATTGCAGCGCGTGCGAGGTAGTAGCAACAGTATCCTGCAGATGGTTGTATCTCGTGCGGATTGCCCCATCCAGAATAAATGGATGCATATTGTGATGGGTGTTGACTAACATAGTTCATAAGATTTCACTAACACAATAGGTAATTATAAGTAATCGTATTGTAATTGTAATAATTTATTTCTCTGTATTTTATTTTATTATCTGTATTTTTCTATGTATTTTTATAATTTGTAATTTGTATTTTGTATTATGGAGTAATTTTGATCTGAAATAAACTAATTAATAATAATAACCCCGCAGCAAAATAATGATCGACTCTGCGAGGTAGTCTATTCTAAAGCTGAAGAGTTAGTTTTTAGGGTTCCGTACCGTCTGTCCGTCTGTCACAAGGCTGTATCTCATGAACCGTGATAGTTAGACAGTTGAAATTTTCACAGATGATGTATTTCTGTTGCCGCTATAACAACAAATACTAAAAAACAGAAAAAAAAATATTTAAGGGGGGATCCCATACAACGGACATGATTTTGTTGACGTTTTTTTAGATAACTAGCTTTTGCCCGCGGCTTCGCCCGCGTGGATGTCGGTTATCGCGTAAAAAGTAGCCTATTTCCTTCTTCATATCCCAGGCTATATCTCTGCCAAATTTTATGACGATCGGTTCAGCGGTTTAGGCGTGAAAACGTAACATACAGACAGACAGACAGAGTTACTTTCACATTTTTAATATTAGTATGGATGGTAAGGAACCCTTCGTGCGCGAGTCCGACTCGCACTTGGCAGGTTTTTTTGTTTAAAAATATAATCTTTTTGCATTTTACAGCCCAATTCTTGAGGAAGAATTACATTCCTATTAACTATACTCCATAGGTTTAGGTAGTTAAAAAAGGGTAAACAAAAAAAAACACGTGATTCATAGATGTTAAACCTTTTATTTCAAATGCTAAAATCATATTATATGGTGTCACATATTAATAGGCTCTATTCTGAATCTGAGTCTGATGAACTATCTGTCACATTAATAACATTACTAAACACGGCGGCCTTATGATCAAAATTTGTACATTCCAAAACTTTCGTTACTTTTTCACTGAGATATTTATCACTTTTCGATAAACTAACACTCAATACGAAATAAGTTTTTAAACTGTCATGGTCACTAATATTATTATTAACATAAGCGAGATATTGAACAATGAATAAACATGGTAAATATCCCGCTTATGTTAATAATAATACTCAATACGAAATCTAAACTTATTTCTCAGTAATTCTGTATAAGATTCTTCTAAAATTAAACCGTTTTCTCATTGAATCCATTACTTTACGCAAGTATAACCTTGATGAATGTTTACATTAAGCACCGCGCCACACCGACACGACCACAGAGTACAGACGTATATTTTTTTTTTTTTTTTTCGTTCGTTTAGTGGTGTTCCCGCTAAAATGTCAACCGGTCAAGTATTAGTCGATTAATCGAATTCTACAGCCAGATCGTGTTGCAAGTACCAAATAAATGTCAAATATTTCGTCCAGTTGCGAACGTGACCCTGAGAAAAGTTATGCACCAATGGTGTTCATTAGATATTTCGAGCTTTTTATCAGCACAAATGGTGTACAGTGCGACATTTCGGAAGATTTCGTTTTGTTTTCACATTGTTGGTACTTACGTGAATTATTTTAAAATTATTATTTGTGTCGCACTTTTATTTCGTGTTGTAATTTGGTACAATTGCTTGCTTTAAGAATTTGAGTGAAATTTCGTATTTTGATTTTGTGTTTGTTATCTTTAGGTAAAGACTCATTCACGTTCAGGACATAAGTACTTTTATTATATTAAATCATTTGTTTCGGTTTCTATTCACGTACTGAATCACATTAAAATTAATATTAAGTTAGAATTTTGAGATATAGCCTGGGATATGGAGAAGGACTTAGGGTACTTTTTTATGCGATAACCGACATCCACGCGGGCGAAGCCGCGGGCAAAAGCTAGTTAAGTATAGATTATGATATCTCCTAAGATGTTGATTGAAATCAAGTGATGTCAAGGACAATTTTGTTTACATTTAAATACTTGTGATTAATAACACTTATTTGGATAAGGATTAATATTCTGTTGATAAAACTCCTTCGCAAATAATGCATTAATTTCGAACAAATTTGATTACCATAGAAAAAGGTTATAGTGAGTCAATCTTAAAAGATAGACATATGCTGTCGCGGACTTTTTTTTTTTGAACTTTTAAAGAGGAACAATTCCATCATACATGATATTTGCGTAACATAAACCGTTTACGCAGCGCACGCAACGGAAGCTTTCAAAAAGGAATAATTTTTCCCGTTTTCGCAACATTTTTCATTTATGCTCCGCTCCTTTTAGCTGTAGCGTGATGTTATATAGCCTATAATTTTTCTCAATAAATGGACTATCCAACACAAACATAACTTTTCAATTCCAACCAGTAGTTCCTGAGATTAGCGCGTTCAAACAAACAAACAAACTTTATAATATTAGTATAGATATAGATTTGTTTTTTATGTTTTTTAGACTTCTGAATCCAGAGCCCCACTTTTTTAATTCTGTCAGTTGATTTTTGAATATTTTTAATTCTTGAATAAAAAAAATAAGACTCAAAATGATTGTTGAATTATATTATAGTATTTTATTTAAAAACATATTTATACTTAAAAATATATTTGCAAAGCTTTTGAGCCTGACTGTACGTCAGCTACCCTTTTATTGTATTCCGGTACATATTTCAATTAGCTTTTTGATTAAAATGGGGTAGAGTACTTTGAGAACATTTTAATGTTATCATGGAGTAGAATAAAACTTAATTAAAAATATTATATTTTTCATGGAGTAGTTTGGGAACTCTTCTTGGAGTACTTTGGGAATAAGCCCAGAAATCAATTGATTTTTTCTGTAGTATAAGTGGTTATCGTAAGTGCCGCGGCAGCTAGCGTTCTCTCTCATGTTGTCCAGCATGTACTGCTGGTGGCAGCGAGTGGTCGGTGCCGACTTGACTGCGTTGCACGTTGTGTAGGTATGTGTGTAGGCCGCAACGGGATCCGCTTCCGTCACGCTCCGCATGCCGCATAACGATACCTGTACTTAGTATCGTGATACTCGTAAACTATTCTAATTACTTCTTTTTATGATAAACAGTACCTACCCCTTTTTTTAAAGCATTTGTCTCTTTTGAAAATGTATATGTAGGCTTGAAAATCGGGCACAGTTGTCTGGCGAATGGGGCGTTTCGGCCGTGGGGTGCGTGGGATGCGTGGCCCGCTTGGGGTATGCCACAGAGTACTGGGGTGTGCGGGCAGTATACATGACCCGGCTGTTGACGCAGTGGGCTCTGGCACTGACTCGCCAAGGTCGCGGAAGTGCGAACCTGATGTCGCATAATTAAGACATCAACGCGCGCGGGCACGCCCCGACACGTGTCATGCGCATGCGCAATGAGTTGCCATTCGCTGCTGTGAATATCAACACTCTGCTATATATCGCCACTTCATTCATACTTACTATACTGACACATTATATCCAGTTGGATTCCACAATTCGAGGCACTTCTTGCGAATCACCCATTTGAGGACACCCATGCGCGGATCACCAATACCAGCAATAGTACCTATTTCACATTGCGCACCCACGGTGGTAGTGTTTGTTAGAGAGAGGTATGACCTAATGAAACACATTGATAGAAATTTAAAAAAAAGTGTTTTAATGAGTGTTGGGTGATCTTCAAATTTGTGATCCTCACGGAATACATCCACAACTCTTCAGCGCTGTAATGCGCTCTTTATGGTCATTCAAACGGCGTAACGTATCCTGGCCTCAAGAGCGTTCGCGGGATCGTCGACATTAGACGTGAGAGAAATCAAGCTTGGCAGGCGCCAATCGACGGCTGCACTGAGTCACTGATCCATTGTCATCTGACAGAAACACCGACGCGGCGCGGCGCGCGGCGGCGGCGTAGTGCCGTACCGCGGTGTGGCACACAACTATTCGATCATCAATAATCATCCTCGTCCTCAAGTTCTTCGTGAGGGATATTGCTTGTGTTACAAGGCCCTGCTTATAATGGCGCCTCGCGTGCGTTGCCCAAGTGAGCGGTTTATGCAGCTATCCGGACAACAAACGTGCACGCTGCACGCGTCACACGTCGCACGTCACACGTCGCGGCACGTGTACAAACACGCATTGAGGTTGCACTTGTTACAACAATGAGTCGCGAGTGTTTGTCGACTGTAGCGCGGCGCGCGGCGGCACGAGGTCACTTGCCCAACTGAACACTGGAAACACTACACCCACGAACTTATTTAATAGTCATACAATAATTTATAACATGATCTAAGAGAGTATACGTTGAAGCATTTTCTAACAATCTATAGCTCTAATCTAAGTATATGTAGATGAATTACTTTACCAGAGTAAAGGCTCTTAAACAGGCGCGACACGCGACGCGACACAAAGACACCGCGTGCTGCGCGACGAGCGGTCTCGTGTCGCGCCTGTTTGTAGGAGCCTTTACTTTGGGATGAAAGTTAAATACAGGTGACAGCTCAGGTAACAAAACCTGTATTATGTATAGTATAAGCTGGCTTGTTATTTTATTGAAACACTTGAAACTTGTAGCTATTTCGCTAGACCAGCTCAACGTTAAAGTGTTAGTACCGACGACGGTGTGGTCGACTGTAGGTACTTTTACTTCACGGCGATCTGAAATATAATGAATTAAACAGAGTAGTGTTTCTCATACACACGTATTAACATCGCGTTTTTTTAGAGATAATAGATAGATTTTTTTCGTAAATAGCAACACTAGCATATTGGCAACACATGGATGTCACTTTTCTTTTCGCGCGTCAAGACATCGCAAGAAAAATTTCTTTCTCGTCAAATTATTCATTTTTATTAAGTTTAAAGTACACTTTACATAAATAAAATTATACAAACAAAATGTTACAAAATACAAAAGGTTAACTATTCTAAGTGATAGAAAGTGTATTACGAGTATGTGCACCGTTAGCGGAAACTAGAGACGGCCGCGGCATTCATCAAACACGTCAACAGGAAGAAATTAGAACTGATCAGAAGCAGACTCTTAGTCCATACCCATATTGGATGTACTTAAATCCTGAGGCCTGCCACAACCCTAATGTGCGGGAATGCCTGGCTTTGGCTGACCGCCTTGTACGTGATGCTGTGATGCTGGGTGTTGTGAATCAGGCGCTGTGGTGGACCTCAGCACTGCATGTTGCATGTGCGCTGCAATCTTGTTAAAGCATTATCTCTTCAGTGACACGAGATGTCTTTAGTAACGTTATCTCCACGCTACTATCTGAATGAGAAGCTGCCAGGAGCGCGAGACGCTCATAGCGATGTTACTGTACAAAGCTATAACTGGTATTGTCAACATAAACTCCTCAGGCGAGTACGAGATACTCTCAGTAACGTTACTTTAATGTACTGACTGGGTGAGAAACTACACTAGTGTGGCACGAGATGCATTTAGCGATGTAATTCTACATAGCTAACGCTGGTGTACCTACTCTATATGACAGGTGAGTCCCATTTCTATGATATAGGTTAAGAAAATGCAAAAAGGTGGTTCAATATGTCTTAAGAGCATGAAAGCCGCGAGACGGCCTTGCTTAACCCTGCACATTGTCTGTGCGTCATAAACTTGCAAAAGCATTATAATCCCTTAGTGAGTGCGAAATACTAAGTCGCTATCTAGATTGTTATCATCGAGTATGAAATACTCTTAACAACATTGTGTCAACCTTACCTATCCATTAAGTACGAGGTGCTCTCAGTAAAGTTACTGACTGGATGAGAAAGTACTAGATGCACAAGATGCATTTAGCAATGTAACTCTATACATATAGCTAACGCTGGTATGTACTTGACATGACAGGTGAGTCCAATATTTCTATGTTATAGGTTAAGAAAATCTAAAAAGCTGATTAAGCTAAAAAAGGCCGCGAGACAGCCGTATTTAACCCTATACATTGTCTGTGCGTTATAAACATGCAAAAGCACTACACTCCCTTAGCGAGGGCGGGATACTAAGTCGCTACCCGGATTATTATCAGTGAGTATGAAATACTCTTAACAACATTAACTCGTTATGTTGTTAGCTGATACACATTTACCATAATGTGCACATGCCTACCACGAGATGGTCATAGCATGTTATCTCAACACTGTGATCTAGCTTTCACATCAAAGAGGATATTATGAAAGTACACCTTGTCCTGACATATTACCTTAACTAATGTTACACATGCCTGCTACTGATATAAACACCAGCTCAATAAAACGCTATTATATTTCTGTTTATGGCTATGATGCTGAGCTACCATTGTTAACAAACAAATATAAAAAACTTAAAACCAATCACCATGTACAGTCGCAGAATGAAAAGGTTGACCACCTAGAGATCTGTTTTTGCTTGCGCAGTTTAGGTTATCAGTATCTGCTTTATCGACCGAGTATGACAAATTCCGTCATAATGAATGTCATTTCACTACATGAATGAAAAAAAATGGCAATGACATTTGACATTGACAGGAACTGTTATTCACATTTATAGTTTTAATCATTAAAAGCGAAGAGGATGTAATTAGATTTATCAAACTTGACACAACGTAATGGCAAGAATAAACTAATAAAAAGGTTCTTGTTCAACTATTAATAGTCAAGGAACATTCGCCTAAGTAAATTTGAACTTTGTTGTCAAACAGTTTAACATAATTTTCAATACAACACTCTCGTCTGTTACACAGTTTAAAAAGGTAACATGTGCTTGCAACGCGTAAATGAATTTATTTGAAAACTGGTCAACCTTTTCATTCCGCGACTGTACAAGATACTCAGTGCTTATATGAGGTATAAGCACTAGGTGGTTTAATCAAACTGACAAACGATATCTATCTTGCAAATTAAAATTATAAAGCAAAATTGCATAAACTATGCACTCATACATTCAAATACTAGTACAAGATATAGATACTTAAAACAAATCACCATGCACAAGATACTCAGTGCTTATATGAGGTATAAGCACTATACCCAAAGTTTCTAATTCAGATAATTTATGTAAACAAAGTCATGTCAAGAAGTGTCACTGTCAAAATGACAGGACAGTGGTGCAAAACATTTTACAATTTTTTTTTTTTTTTGTAAATAATCATCTATGAAATTAAAGTGAATTAATTATAAGAACTATGCAAACAAAATACCGTTTCCAAACAATGTTTTATGTAGTGTGTCGGAGACACGGCCTATGATCGTCGTCAATCAGCCCTTTTAAGTCCACTGCTAGACGTAGGCCTCCCGAAATCGATTTCCACTCGAAACAGTTTACAGCCGTTTTCATCCAAAATGTGTCTAGATATGCTACATACAATATGAATCTATGAATGAGAGTTTTAATATTAGCGTTGTTGAAGATGTAAAAAATGTGAAAATGTTCCTGCATTGTTACCAGTATTATAAAATATTTTATACCAAAAAATCTCCTTTTTTAGTGACTTTGTTTAAAACCGAAAATTTATAAAAATAATTAAGGTATGATTATTTTTGAATTATTATTTCTTAAATTCAGTACTTAAAAGAAAATGGAACCTTTTTTTTCGCCATTTTATGTGAATTACCATTACGAAGATATTTTTTTGATATGTTATCCCTTTGTTTACATAAATGATCTGAATTTGAGACTTTGGGTATAGGTGGTTTAATCAAACTGACAAACGATATCTATCTTGCAAATTAAAATTATAAAGCAATAAAAAAGACGTGTGGCACTCGGGGACTGCCGCGGTAAAGCTATTGCATAGCATTTTGTATCAACTTATGCAATTATAATTATTTATTTATTTTATTTATGCAGTATTTCTTTTTCTTTGATATTAATTCAAGTTACACTTTTTGAGCGTGGTGACCGATAAGAAAACAAATTTTTCTTTTATTAAATAAATAAAAAGTTAATATTGTTTAAAATATTTTTATTATTTTACAATACATGTGGGTTTTATTATCTTACAGTAGCTGTTGGTTATTCAGGAATATTTATCATTGAAACTATAGGTTTATGATAACTGAAATAAGAAACATAAGTTTGCGACTTAATATCCTCTAAATACCTAGAAAATACCGCGTCAATGTTTACATCTAGCTGGAACATTTTATCACATTATTATGATTATAATAGTAGTGTATTTAAACTTATATCTCTGTTATTTTGGTTTTGCAGTATTAATAGAATAACAGAGAAAATTAAATGAAATAGGAATATTATAATAAAAATATCGACAGTCGATAAAAAAGTAACATGCGTCAAGCACTAGCATATTTATAGGATACTTTGTAATTTTGTAAATTTTGGACTTTAAATCAAGTAATTTATTTTCTGTAAGAGCTTATCAATGTTTTTTAACATAACAATTGAAAATATATGCTTACCTATCTTCATTCAAAGGAAATTTGGCTATGAAGATTCGCATTTGACCATCTGACCGGCCGGATCTTATAACACATATTTCACACGTTTTGTAATGCATTGCAACTTAAATTACGTCACACGTACATACATAAATACAACAATAACTCTAATTTACGATAAATATCCACAAAACACAGAATAAAAACAAAAACAGCGCTTTGTTGACAAAGTTCTTGACAACAAACAAAACAAGAATATGGCGGCCGGTAGCTATGGCGGCTGAGTAGCGTAGTGCGATAGAGTCGGATAGATGTTAAAGCGAGACAGCGATAGCCGCCATTAAATTTAGCGCACGTTTCATACATCAAATTTTTACTAGTGCACCGCCCTGACTGCCGAACTGAAACGACGTTAGACGATGCACGGCCTTCAAGCCACACCTCCGTGCCCGTCGGAGTGGGGAGCGTGAGGTTTTTTCGTTACGGGATTTCTGGATTCGGTCCCCGCTCTCAAGGCCCGCGATAGAAGCTATGCAATAGCTTAAAATTACATAAACTTTGCACTCATACATTCAAATACTAGTACAAGATACTTTGTTAACATAATTCTGGGATATAATGGCTGACGACAAATGCTTCAGCATATCGCACGTATGGCAATCCTTGATCTCAGACATAACTGAAATGGACCAAACATACAAAGTGCTATTTTATGTTCCCCTATCTATTCTGAGGTGAAAGCCTTACTCCCAGATTCCTCCTAAACTGTGGGAACAAGGAATTGAGATATTCCAGAAACAAACTGGACTAACTACTAACTAACTACTGGACTGGTTACTTCTATCATAGCGAAAGCAATGACTGACCCTATGCCAATGAATAAAATAAGACAAACACAAACTTTTGACTAACTTGGCTGACGCAACAAAATGACAATGTTCAAAAGTAATATCTCTAATTGCCCTAGTAGCATTTTTTGTTGGCATTTAGTTGGGTCACTTACCTCTGGTTAGTTGGCAAATGCATACAGTTGGCGGGCAGTTTGCGCGTTGGGCCAACAACTGATGGCCTACGTGGATTTGCCTACGAAGGCCCAACTTGCGATGGGGCCAACGTACATTGCCCAACGAAGGCCCAACTTGCGATGGGGCCAACGTACATTGCCCTACGAAGGCCCAACAACAAAACGTGTTATGGGTATGCCCAACAACACAATACATTAAGGCAAGCGGTTGTATGTTGGTTGGTTCTATGGCTGGTTTCAGAGCGACGCGTCTCGCCAGTGTCGGCCGTACGCGCGTCTCTACACATGAACCTTATCGGCTTCAAAATAAGGTTGGTTTTTAAAAACAAATCGCTAAAACTAACCTTATTTTGAAGCCGATACGGTTCATGTCACCGGAAAGCCAATACTACTTAAGCGCCATTTTGGCCAAAATGAGTTATATTGGCCCCTGTAACACAGGTCCCACCTAGCATAGGGGTCATTGATCATATCTCTGTGCACTTGTAAGTTCCACGTTGTAAATGCTGCGCATATCTAATTGTACTGTACTTTGCTTTTTGGAAATAAAGTTATTATATAAATGGCGCTAACTATCGTCAATCCGTTGTTTCACAAAATTATGCCCTTGACGTTCGTTAAAAAATAACGATTACAGTAACAGGTTTACCCACCGGTTAAAGTCATTTTATTCTTTTACATTTGAATTTTGACGATCGGTTTTTATGCAGTGAAACAACGCTTTGTATTTAACGAACGTTAAACATCATATGTAATCGTTATTATTTGACGTACGTATGTTACGTTAACCAACCGTTTTTAACATCCGGCCCTTAGTATCGCTAGATTGGATTATTTGCGGGTTTCCAGCGATATAATATAACCCATTTTGGCCAAAATGGCGCTTAACTAGTATTGGCTTTCCGGTGATGATATATAACGTCCATAAAATGTCGTAACCGGAAAGCCATTACTACTTAAGCGCCATTTTAGGAAAAATGAGTTATTATATCGCTGGAAACCAGCAAAACAATCCAATCTAGCGATATATAAAACTCATTTTGGCCTAAATGGCGCTTAAGTAGTATTGGTTTTCCGGTGACGATATACAGACAATTTGTACACTATTCAATTATTGTTCATTATGAAAACAGATAGGTACATATATGATTTCATCCTATGGGTAGGTACCCCTATAACTTAGGGCTACCTGCAAGATTTTTCCCATTACGAGATAACCAATAAAACGTTAATCATACATATATTTTCTAATAACTCCATATTAGAACTTTCATACTTCAACAACTTACCGTTTAGCTCTGCTGTATTTACTTAATCACCAGTAGTGTGTGACAATTACCAAAACTAGGTTTTCTATCAATCTACCCAGATTATTTACTTGTATACATCAAGATAAGAGATGTCTTAAAACATAATACCTATAAATACCATTTTACGCGTATTTAGATGTTTGAACATGAAATTAACCATGACAAACATAGCATTTGAATTGTTAGGTTCGATTAATATGTTATTTTAATTAAAACGCGTGTTTTGATTATTAAAACAAAAGTCAAAATATTAGTGACCTCACTCGCTTTACATAATATCAGCCCCTTTTTCTCGAAGGGCTGGGCAGAGATGGGAGAGCTTATTTAATGGTTATAAAATCAAAATTTCGAACAAAACATCGAACCATTTTAAATATTTAGCAGTAGATTTTTTTTTTTTTAAAGAACGGTATATGATTTATTTAAACGACTATTTGATAAATATAACAACACAGAGTTACATACATTGCACACACATACCTATATAAAAATAAACAAGTATTTCTGTTTCATGAGAACAGGCTGTTAAAAAAGTATTCCTGCTCCATCTTCACATTAAAAGGCCCTGACATGTTTTCGCGTGATTCTTACTCTCATTGAAACTGCTCTTATAACTGAGATTTGTATTTTTACTTTTAGCCAGTACACTATTTGAGAATATGCGTTTCCCAATTTCTCATTAAGCTTTGATGCGGTTTAAAAAAAAAAAACTGTTATATTCAGTTCCTAAGGCTCCATCGCATAAAATTACTAATGGGGTGAATGAGGATCTTAGGTCTTCAGCTGCTCGGTCGTATTTTAAGTGTTTCTCTCGGCTATGTCTCTGTGCTGTTTTTTGCCATTTGATGTTGCTGTAAGAGGAAGCGTCAGCATTTACAATGCGAACGTCGAAGAACGCTTTCCCTGCAGGTTCCCACACACTGTTTAGTAACATATCACCTATAAGTGCTGGTTGATTGATATTTGCGTCTTGCATTATGGGTTCTATTGTGCCAGTTCCCCAGGCTAGTTCGGCCCAATTTTTACAGTCATCTCTGTGTTGATCATGACCTTTTTTAATTTAATCCTCCTTTCTTGCAGTTTAGTGCGTGGTTTAAGTCGAAATCACTCTCTCCGCATCCGTCGCAGGCCTCAGAGTGGTTTGCAGGCTCGTGGGCGTATCTAATAGCTAAAGCATCCCTAAACTGGGTAGCTGTGAGATCAGTGTTGTTAGCGGTGGTCGGTATGATAGTTAGCCATTGTGAAGAGTTCGTTTCAACAACTCTGGATACATCTTTTCATTTTATTTGGTAGTTTAGATATTATGAGTGTACTTTTTTCGGCGTCTCTCTTTTGCCGCGATAGTTTTACTTCTTTGGCAGTCTTTGTAGGATGAGTTAGATGGGCTAGTAAATCTAGCTTTTCGTCGGATTTGATAGCATGCGTTAGTATTCTATTTGATTCTACAGATGTTTTATAACAGTCGTTGTTATTCATGGGGTCAGTGATACCTAATCCGCCAAGTTTCACCGATAGCCTAAATAGTTCATGTTCTAATGACGTTATTTCTCTGTCTAAGATTGATGGTATCAGTGTTGTCATGATGGTTTGTTTTAAAGTTTGAAATTCCTCACAGGTGTTATCCATGACTGTTTGTAGGTACCTCCATTCACATTGGAGTGATTTTGTAAAGGCTGTATGTACAAGTTGTGGGTGTTTTTTACTTGCTTTTTTTTGTCTTATACATTCAATCCATTCATTAACTTTGTCTTTGATGTATTCTTTTCGTCCATTCTCGTTTCCGATGACGCCGCCCAGAAATCGATGTGAAAGTACAATCTTCACTCCAAAGTTTCCAAATATTCTGTTTGCTTCTTCAGTTGATTTATTTTTGACTATAATATAGCTTTTAGAAGGTTCTGGGAAATAACCGTATTTCGGACCTAGTTTCATCAGTTTTTCTAGCCAATCTTTTAAGTTTTTTAGTTTACCAAAACAAGCAGAATCATCAGCATACCAGTTTTGTATATATTTTCCAGGGTCTTTGCAGCTTTGGGTTAAGGGTAGAATTCCGACTGCCTATATTAGCATTGCTAAAGGATCCCCTTGTGTTGTTCCTTCCTTGCTTAAGACGAATTCTTTTGAGCTTGATAGGCAAATGACTGCGAAGCCTCTATATGTGTTAAAAAGAAATATTGCACAGCGCGGCCAGTAGATTCTAGCATTCCAGAGAGCGATTGGACGACTCAGCGCATTGAAGGTGTTCGTGGTATCTATTAGGAGGAGTCCTTCATCATCTTCACCTTCATTAAAACATTTGGTCATGGCATGAATTCCTCCTTCAATACCCGATTTCATGCTTGCGCATAGTTGATCAGAGCCGCATGCTAGTTGAACATCAAGCCCTGTTGTGGTCGCCATGGCTTTTGCAATGATGCGTTGAAGTATTTCACCTATGCCAATCGGGCGACACCTGGACATTTATCCAGTGCTATACCTCTTCTTGCTAAAAGAGCTCTTATGAATCTCTCTCTCTCTCTCTTAGCTCTTATCTTTAGCAGTAGATAGACTTCAATGATAACTACAACATTAAAGTGAAATTGTCAAGGAAACAAAGAGGGGGGAAGTGCAATGTAAGGACAAAATATTGATGGATTGTGATTAGAACGTGAACCAATAACTTTGCACTAAAACCATCAGCTCACCAAGTACACATTGTAGCTAATT
Source organism: Dryobota labecula (assembly GCA_947523025.1). Classification (NCBI taxonomy): domain Eukaryota; kingdom Metazoa; phylum Arthropoda; class Insecta; order Lepidoptera; family Noctuidae; genus Dryobota; species Dryobota labecula. The sequence continues at coordinate 25,001,814 of OX383299.1, forward strand.
ATACAACTCCCTCACTTAAAATATGTACCTACCTAATTCATTCAATCATTTAATTTTGTATATACATATGTATATTAGGCGAAGGTAAAGAGATTCATACTTTTTTCTATTAGCTCTCTGTAGTATATTTTGTAGTGTATTTACTGGTAACACCATTTAAGGAATAAACAAAAATATAGGGCTAGCAACCCGACACATTCCATTTCCGTCCGCTTCACTAGAAAGTTTCATTAAAACTATTTTTGATAGTAAAGTGTTTTATTTGGGAAATATTGTATTGTTATACAAGGCGTATACACAGTAAATGGCGACGAGGATAAACAAGAATTTCGAAGCGTAAAAGGTACATTTTTACGGCTGAAACATGACCAACGATTTTCGTATAGACGCTTTCAAACAAGATGGCGATATCTTGTGTTTTTTGGAAAGAATAGAGCAGTATTTTGAAGCGAATGAGACTAAAACTGAAAAAAGATGCTCAATATTATTAATAAGTCTTCACGAAGATGTATATAAAATTCTAAAGAATATGTGTCATCCGAAGATGCCCAAGGAGTTGTCATATATGGAGCTGCAGAATTTGTTAAAACTAAGGTTCGAGAAAAGAATTTCGCATTTTAGAAAAAGGATTCAATTCGAAAAATTACAACAATTGGAAGGGGAGAGTATAGCCAAATGGTATGCTCGTGTTAGAGAATTTGCTGCGGGATGCAATTTTGCGAATACATTAGAAGAACGTGTTAAGAATAAATTCGTTACGAGTCTGCGTCCAGGACCAATCCAAGTTCAAAGAATGGATTATCCAAAGATATGTCAAAGGTTGACTCTGTTGTTAATGCACCTGCGCCTAAGAATGTTTCAGAAGTTCGTTCATGGCTAGGAAAGGTTAATTATTATGGTAAATTCATTAACAATTTATCTATAAAACTAAAGCCTTCATATGATTTATTACAAAAAAAATACAATAATTTAATTGGAATAAAGAATGTCAAAAGAGTTCGATACAATTAAGAAGGATATTATTTCTGACAATGTTTTAATTCATTACAGTAGAGATATGCCTTTACGTTTAGCTTGTGATGCTTCACAAAATGGAATCGGGGCAGTTTTAAGCCACATTATGCCAGATGGGTCAGACAGACCAATTAGTTTCATTTCTAGAGTTTTCTCAAAGGCTGAGAAGAATTATTCAATGCTTCACAAAGAAGCGCTTGCAATTTATTGGGCAGTGTAAAAATTCTATCAATATTTAATTGGCAGAAAGTTTGAGTTATTATCTGATCACAAACCGTTATTGGCATTATTTGGTGAGCACAAGAGTTTACCACAAATGGCAGCAGGTCGTCTGCAAAGATGGTCATTATATTTGTCAAGTTTTGATTATACATTTAAACATGTAAAAGGCATAGAAAATGTTAAAGCAGATTGTATGTCAAGATTGCCATTACCATCAGTTATTCCAGATAACAGGAAGGAATGTGATTACATTAATTTCATTGAAGATCAGAATGTTATAGATTTAAATTTAGTACGTTCAGAAACTAGAAAGTATCCAGTTTTGAGTAGTGTTTATAACATGATCAGGTATGGATTTCCAAAACATGTGAATAGTGAAGTCTTGAAACCGTTCGTAAACAGAAAAAGTGAACTTTATATTGAAACGGGGTTATCATGTGGGGTTATAGAGTAGTAATACCTAATAAATTACAAAAAAATATGTTACAGGAACTTCATGTTTCACATGAAAGCATTGTTAAAATGAAAAATAATGCTAGATCTTATTTTTGGTTTCCTAATTTAGACAGTACAATTGAAAATTTTGTTAAATCCTGTCAAGTCTGTATGTCTGCTAGACCAGAACCACAGAAATCTAAAGTTATAACATGGCCAAAAGCTAATTTTCCATATGAAAGGGTACATGCTGATTTCTTAGGACCTATAAGTGGTAAAATTATATTAATAATAATAGATTGTTACACTAAGTGGCCAGAAGCATTTATAGTAAAGAATTTAGAATCTAATACAACTATAGAAAAATTCAGAGAATGTTTCAGTAGATTTGGTTTGCCTAAAGTAGTTGTTACAGATAATGCTGCTACATTTTGTTCTAAGGAATTTTCTGAATTTCTATCTAAAAACGGTATTCAACATGAAACTTCTCCACCGTTCCATCCTGCAACAAATGGGTTTGCAGAGAATGCTGTAAAAAGTTTAAAAAATGCTATGTACAAGTCTTTAAATGATGTTAGAAATAGAAATGTGTCATTGGTAACTTTAATGAACAGATATTTATTTCATTACAGAAATTCAATTCATTGCATTACAAATATTTCACCATCGGACGCTATGCTAGTGGCTAGTGGCTTTTGTGGACATGATATTTATTCAGATATGTTACTGTAGTTGTAATTGCAATCATGTCATTAATATTTTATATACTTAGATTATTTTATATTTTGTGAATGTGAGAACGTTGTAGGCCTAGTAGAGTGTAGATTTGTTGGCGGTTTTCTATTTTGTTAAGTACCTGGTAATTGTTGAAAGGCCTACACTGTCCTCCCATACCTATTATCACTGTTATTTAATAATATTGTAAAGCCAATTATTTTTAAAAGAGTAACCGTGGAGTTTCTTGCCGGCTCTTCTCCATAGGAAACGACTAACTCGAACCGTGCACCTAGCTTCTGACGTTTCATAAGTGCCCATGTAGGTTTATGTGAAATAATTATTTTTTTTTTTTTTTTGATGTTTAATAGAAAACTTAGATCTAGATTAGATTTGTTGTCTACTAAAAAAGATAGAAAATAGTGTAATGTAGGAAAAAGAGAAGAAAAGTTTAAAGAGGGAGAGTATGCTTACTGTAGAGATTATAGGAATCCTAATAAAAAGAAATTTGTTAAATGTGTAATTGATGAGGTATTGGGACAAAGAACTTATTTATGTAGAGTTTTAGAAGAGAACTTAATTTGGAAACGTCATTTAGACCAGATTATAAGTTCTTGACCTCAAGACCAAAAGGAAGATTTAAATGAAACCAGTTTTGTAGTAGATGATATTTTATTGCAAAATTCTAAGGATTTAAGAGATAATAATTATGATAAGCAAATAGTTCTTAATGATGAATCTCATGTTATTGTAAATGAGCCAATTTCAGAGATATTGCAAGAAGTAAATGATAATGTTACGAGTAATATTATACCAGAAGGTTTTAATAAAGTCTCTGAAGTTAGCCCACACATTTCAAATACTTACCAGGATGCAAAAACTTGTAATAGTACATACAAACACTTACCTGGTAATCAACCCGTTATTTCTTGTAGTAATGAGAATCAAACTTTGAGGCGTTCTGATAGACAGAGGAAAGCACCTCAACGTTTGAATTTGTAAAGGGGGAGTATTGTAGTATATTTTGTAGTGTATTTACTGGTAACACCATTTAGGGCATAAACAAAAATGTAGGGCTAGAAACCCGACACATTCCATTTCCGTCCGCTTCACTAGAAAGTTTCATTAAAACTATTTTTGATAGTAAAGTATTTTATTTGGGCAATATTGTATTGTTATACAAGGCGTATACACAGTACTCTCAACTTGTCAACTAAGCATTTGAAAAGTCCACAAAGGGAAATTAGCCAAATTAGTTCAAAACTTTCTCATAACCAACACAACACAACCCTACTAAACGGTATGGTATATTAAATGATGGGTGGTAAACAACCTATTAAATGGTGCTTACAAAACTTAAGATTGATTAAAAAAAAAGAACATTAAAAGTAAAAAAACACAAAAAAAAGCTAAAAGTATATTAAAACATATACAATCATAAAACAACATAATTCAGCATAATTAATTAAAGAGCTTATGAGCTTATTGTAAACTCATGCATTAAGTCCCACACTGCATCTCAAATAAGTGAAACTTTATGTTTACAGAGACATCTACGACTGATATTCTCGACCATGAAAACTTTTAAAGTATTCAATCTCACAAATATATTCCCGTGGGGTAATTGTGCAAACACACAGCAGGTCCCATACGTTCGTTGCGCCGCCGTTCGCTATCGGACGAGGTTCTCGGACATGTTAAGCAATGGGTTGGCAATGCCCTCCAAAATCATTCAGATTGCAGTTATACAGAAAAAAAAAAAACTCTAGGAACACCTACATAGAAGCTGGGTGGCCTAATGGCCCTAATGTCGACTCTGTGGACTAATATAACAAATACTGAGTGTTTTAAAGTTTCTATGACTGTAAGTTGTGTTAAGTGAGAGCGATATTAATTCTTCACCTTTTACAAAACCAAATTATACAGCAGCTCAATTTAGAACTGGCATCAACCGAGACAGACACAATGTGGGTTAAACGTTGTTGATTATGCCTTTCTGCTGATGAATAATAATTCATTATTCATAAATAAGCGATGCTAATGAAGATAAATAAAAGCACCTACTTAATAAACCAAAATATTTATAAACCAATAATTTACTAACTAACTGAATTATTGTTTAATTAATTATATTTCAGATCGTCGTGAAGTAAAATTGGGAATCAAACGAGCTTACCTGTTAAGCGAAGTCTTGATTCTAATTTTATGAACGGCGATCTGAAATATAATTACCCACCCACCACTAGCTAACAGCCCCAAAACTGCAATAATTAGTCTACCTAATTCACTTATCCTTTCAGGAAAACCCAGTGAATGTAAGTATGTGGAACTACTCTGTACAGAAAACAGAGCTCGTTCCTAAGGATCTCTAAAATAAGTGACATTCCTGTGTTGCCAATATGCTAGTGTTGCTATTTACGAAATATATTTTTATTCTATCTCTAAAAAAACGCGATGTTAATACGTGTGTATAAGAAACACTACTGTTTAATCACTACATATTATAAAACAAAGTCCTCCGCCGCGTCTGTCTGTCTGTCTGTCTGTCTGTCTGTTCGCGATAAACTCAAAAACTGCACCGATTCTCATGCTGTTTTCACTAATGGATAGCTTGGTTCTCGAGGAAGGTTTTAGTATATAATTTGTTAAGCTTTTGTATGCATTTTTGTATAAATTAATGATATTTGTTGGAGGTGTCGGAAAAAAATAAGCCGTCTGGGAGCTTTCAACGAAAACGCTGCCTAAACCCTTTGAGATATAACAAAATAATGTATAGTGGAATTATGTATCTTATAAAGGTCTTCAAAAAAGTCCGCGATGGCATATGTCTATCTCTTAAGGATAACATACTATATCCATTTTATTGTCTTTTTGTTGGTATTTGTTTGCCGAATTTTACTCTTGGAAATACGATTACGATAACAATACGCTTTAATATCAGTAGCTATTAGCCAAATTATGTTCGTAGATAAATAAGCTAGCTACTTATGTGTATTTCAAACAGTACCTATACAAGAATATTTAGCAAAAAAACATTACTAAACACGGCGGCCTTAAGATTAAAATTTGTGCATTCCAAAACTTTCGTTACTTTTTCACTGACATATTTATCACTTTTTGATAAACTAACACTCAATACGAAATCTACACTTATTTCTCAGTAATTCTGTATAAGATTCTTCTAAGATTAAACCGTTTTCACATTGAATCCATTACTTTACGCACGTACAACCTTGATGAATGTTTACATTAAGCACCGCGCCACACCGCCACACGACCATAGAGTACAGACGTATTTTGTTTTCTTTTTTTTTTCGTTCGTTTAGTGGTGTTCCCGCAAAAATGTCAACCGGTCAAGTATTAGTCAATTAATCGAATTCTACAGCCAGATCGGCACAAACGGTGTATCATGCGACATTTCGGAGGATTTCGTTTTGTTTTCACATTGTTGGTACTTACGTGAATTATTTTAAAATTATTATTTGTGTCGCACTTCTATTTCGTGTTGTAATTTGGTACAATTGGAATTTGAGTGAAATTTTGTATTTTGATTTTGTGTTTGTTATCTTTAGGTAAAGACTCATTCACGTTCAGAACATAAGTACTTTTATTATATTAAATCATTTGTTTCGGTTTCTATTCACATAGTGAATGACATTAAGATTTATATTAAGTTAGGATTTTGAGATATAGCCTGGGATATGGAGAAGGACATAGGGTACTTTTTTATGCGATAACCGACATCCACGCGGGCGAAGCCGCGGGCAAAAGCTAGTTATTTATATTTCAGATCGCCGTTCATAAAATTTGAATCAAGACTTCGTTTGATTCCCAAATATACCTATCCTATTGTTGTCTGAATAGTGACAGAGCCGCGTAGTCACCTAGTTATACCTTCAAGTTTCTCGTGATTAGCTTCCAGTAATGCGTGCTCCTGCGCGGTAATCAAATATTAGACTTTCTCCGCTGCAGCCGCGCCCGCCGCCGCCGCCGCGCGCCGGTCCGCCGCACTGGCCGCTTGCGGCCTGACTAGGCAGCAGTCGCACGGTACGCGCGACTGCGCGCTAATGAGCTACATGACATCGCATTTACATAAACGTCGGCTGCACCCGTCACAGAGAAACCTTCACGTGGAAAGTGCAGCGAGCCGCGCGACCTGCCGAGCGCGGCGCGTGACCCGGACACGGCCGCCAACACGAGCAAATAATGCCACAGACCGAACGCTGTGCTGGAGAGCTTGTGAGGAGAAGTTGTAGCACGTTGTAGCAACGAGAAGTTCATCCCAAATCAACAACTCCCTAATACACAAGAAAGGGGTGAATAGTTTTGGGGGCTGTCTTGTGTAAATTAAATATTAACGTTAAGAAATTATTGATTTTTGACCACGCAAAATTCAAAAATCGTTTGTCCATATGACAAACGATTTTTGAATTTTGCGTAGTCATAATGTAAAAAAAAACCAGGACAGTGCAGCGAGTGCGGCAATAAGGTGAGCCGGCACGCATGAGTAAAAAAAAAGGAAGGTTATGGTGGTTATGCACACTTGTATGTCTTGATCGTGAACTTTCGTCGTTGTTGATCAGTGATCTGTGAGGCAGCACATTGACGCCTGAGCACGGCGCGCGGCGTGGCATAAGTAGCGCACCGCACATAACTCTATGTAATAATATTACCGGCGCGGCGCAGTTATAGTTGCGCGCGAGCCGTTATGATAGCCCCCCGCGTCGCGCACTATCGCCGCGCCACTCACCCCAGATTCAAGCGTTAAGGCTCCAACAAACAGGCGCGACACGCGACGCGACACAACGAGACCGCTCGTCGCGCGGCGCGGCGCGGCGCTGCCGCCGTGTGTCGTGCTTGTTGGTAGGAGCCTTTACTCTGTTTGTAAGGCGATGTTACCTTGCGCCGTTTGTAAGAGTTGATACTTACGTTATCTGTTAGCCGCGATTGTTCTACTGCGGCATCACACGAATATACGACTGATCTACTTCCTACAAGTGATCGTTTTCCGGGAAGCTGTGTGCGGCTCTGCCATGTTTCTTTGAGCGGTGATATACTTCTTCTGGCATACTACACCTTCTTTATTACTTGGCTCAGATTTGCAATAACCCTAGAAGTAGACTTGCTGAACCGCCCCGGCTTCGCACGGGTGAAAGCGGGTACAGTCAGAAAAACGTTATTGAGACTATCTCGTGTGCAGCTTGGCATAACTGTCACCCTTCCGCACGGCGGGCGCAGCTACCTCAGAGTCAGGGGCCGTCTTGACACAACTGTCACCATTTCGCACGGCGGGCGCAGCTACCTCTGAGTCAGGGGCCGTCTTGACACAACTGTCACCATTTCGCACGGCGGGCGCAGCTATGTACCTCAGAGTCAGGGGCCGTCTTGACACAACTGTCACCATTTCGCACGGCGGGCGCAGCTACCTCAGTCAGGGGCCGTCTTGACACAACTGTCACCCTTTCGCACGTCGGGCGCAGCTACCTCAGAGTCAGGGGCTGCACAGTGGACGGAAAAACAAGGTTCCCTTTCGTAGGATTTTTGAAAAATAAAATAGTTTATTTGATAGTTTCAAGTATACAGTTTTGTCGAATACATTAAAACATTGAATAAATTGGTAGTTACGGATTTAAAAAAAAAAATGACTATACTATATTTCAAATGTATGAAAATGGAATTAGTTTTCCTCGTAACTTTTTTCTGTCTTGGATTGTAAAGCTAAAACTTTTAGGTATTGTTGCCGAGCCTATACAACGTGTAACGGAATAAACGCAAGAGCTCATACACCCCAATTAGAATATTAAATTATAAGACTAAAATAATATCTGTAATTTAATTTAATTAAACCACACCTAGTATTTTTTTATAAAATAGACGTCCTGAATAAACATGAAACGTTTGAGCAAACTACTCGGTCTCCACGCACACTAATAGCGCGCAATAGCGCGCCGCACACGTGTGTTGTACGGCCGGCCAGCTGGCTAGGTAGGTAGGTCACAGAACATATATTGAGGTAGGTACTGCAACCGTACGCACTAGGTATGTATGTACGTTAGTTCAATACCGAACATTAGTAGTAAAATTATGATTCCATCTTTCCATCACACTTTCACAGGCTTTGGACTGTAGGCTATGAATAATTTTGTTTACTTAATTCTAAGATATTAAGGTTTACGTTTTGAAATCAAGCAACTTTTCGCCCGTCTACGTTCTATCAGTAAACGTAGGTAGAGGGTGGTCTTTTCGGCGGCCGCCCGACCTACTTAATATTATCTCTGATGCGTACCTAACGGTCGCCATATCATATTCAAAGTCTGCAAGTTTAAAAGATTTGAATCATAATTACAGTAATTAAAATCGCGAAAGATAAAGGTACTTACAGAACTGAACTATTTACACTACACTATTTCTTCGTCGCCTTTTTAATAGACTTTCAAAATGTCCACCGCCTTGCTCGATGCACTTTATTGCACGTTTTCTTAAGTTAAATTTTAGTTTATTTAGCACTTCGGTGTCACTTTGCACAACACTAAATGCATGTTAAATTTTTTGTTTGAGGTCTTCGACACTTGTTGCTTCGTTAGCGTATACGAGCGATTTTATTCGACCCCACAAATAAAAGTCTAATGGCGATAGATCTGCCGATCTGGGAGGCCACTGCACTGGTCCTCCACGACCAATCCAACGGGGGCCATATTCCGCATCAAGATGCTGCCGAACGTCCCATGTGAAATGCGCGGGAGCACCGTCGTGTTGGTAAAACACGTCTCTTAAAAAGATGAGAGGGACGTCCTCCAATAATTCGGACAATGTTTCCTGCAAGAACTGTAGGTAGGTATCTCCAGTCAACCTCGGTAGAAAGACAGGGCCGAGTACGCGTGTACCTAAGACGCCCGCCCACACGTTCACGGAGAACCTGTGCTGAAAAGAATCAACACGGCATGCATGTGGATTCTCGTGTCTCCACAAATGCTGGTTATGCTGGTTGTAAATGCCAACTCGCGTGAAGGTGCTCTCGTCCGTCCAGATGATGTTTCCTTGCCAGTTCTCCAACAACCATCTACTAAAATCCAGACGTGGTAAGTAGTCGTTCGGCGTCAGCTCCTGACAACGTCGTAGGTGAAACGGGTGTTCACCATCAGCGCGTAACGTGCGCGAAACGTACATGTGGCTGCAGACAAACAATGGCGCTGCTTCTCTCGTGCTGCTCTCTGGGTGTTCGTCAAAATAATTGAGAATGTTTGCTTGTAACCTTGTAGTGCGCACATTCGCCCCTCTATCTATTGCCGTGTTAGGACGAAAGGTACCGGAGTCCCTCAGACGCTGAGTTGCACTTAACATTGTCCTGGCGCTCACTCTGGTACCATATCTTGTGTTGAATTCTCGACACGCTAACTCGACATTATCGTAGCAACGAGCTAGTGTCCTCACCATCTCCGTGTACTGAATGTTGGTGTACTGGGAAGCCATCACGCGCGTAAACAAATAAAAATTCGGGAACACTTGTCACTGCCGGCTAATAACTGAAACCCTTTGATATGGAGCGGGCGCGCCGCGGGCGGTGACGGCGCTCGCGTCGGCATATCAAACGTCAAAGGGGCAAGTCGGCAAATTAATGTATCTCGCTCTTTCACATAAATCTTCCATTTGCAAAAAAACGAACCAAAAAATTCCTAGTATTTTGGCATTTCTCAACAAAAAATTGTGAAATACGGTCTACACACACATTCGGTCGTGCATTTAAAAAAAGCTTTATTACTTTGGGATTAGGTCTAAATTTCCTTAAATTGACATTTATTTTAACACAACTAGCTCAAATGTAATAAAAAGTAATGTTTATGTGTGTGTAAAGAAAGCTATGACCGAACTAAGTACAAATTCGGTTTTGCATTTAAATAAGACTTATTGCTTTGCAATAAGGATTAAGCTTCCTTAAATTAACTATTTTATTTAACGCGCACTACACATAGGATAGCTATGAGCGTATTACAAATTCAGTCATGCATTTGAATAGGCTTTATTCCTTTGAAATAAGGCTTAAATTTCCTTAAATAAAATAGGTATATTATTGCCTTGTTATGACACGGTGGTTCTAATTTCAGTTAAATAAAAGATTTTTTCCTGAAAAATTAACATATATAAATAATACCGGAAATCGATTCAGAAGCCGATTCTGAGCAAGCTACTTTCAGGTCTTGCGCTTATTCTGTTACACGTTGTAAAAAAGCTATCTGACCTTTGACCTTGACCCCGAACTTCCCCGTTCAAAAGATATGAATGAATTAAAATGCATATTTAGATGATGTTTTAACACGCGGTAATGTACCTCAAAAATAAGTTATTTTTAAAAAACAATTACCCATTATTGATCCCTGATAGACAACAAACCTATATGACTATATCGATCTTGATGAAAAGCGTACTTATTCATAAAGTATGAATAAATTAATAATTGAATTTACACAACAAATAATGCGACATGAGTGAATGAATGTATGATATATTTATTTGCAAGAATATAGGTAGCTACCATAAGTTCTTAAGATCTATAGGTTTCACATAAATATTTAGATTTTACATCTTGGTTATATTAGCATGCAATACACATTTAGTAATTAGCAAAACATAACAATAGTAATAGTAATTTCAAATATGAAATCAATTTAACCCTCAAGTGCATAGTTTATCAAAAATGATAACAAACTTTTCTACGCTTATAATTTCCGAACAAAATATATTAAAATAACGTAACCTTTTGTGAACGTTTATATATCTGTCATTTTTATAATCTGTGAACATGACGAAACACTAGCTGGGCTGTGATTGGTTCAATTAGACATTACAAACTACGAGGTCGTAATTACTTGCATTAGTACGAATTTGAACATTTATATGGGTTTATATCTAACATAAAATTAGAGTAATTTTTCTCGAAAAAAATACTCTCTGGAAGGTAAGGATCTATATTTTGTTATGTGTTTATAAAAAATTGTGGCATGGTACTCATTTTGCTTTGGAATGTTGTTATCAAAAATGATAATTTATGCATTACCGGTATATTTTTTTGTTACTATAGATGTACATATATGAATATTTTTTCAATGCTATATTTTTGAAGCAAGTTATATGTGTTTTGGTATCGGGTTGCATGGTTTTAGATCGCTATTGATACGACACAAAACACTGAAATATTGAAACACTGCTATGGCAACTTGAAAATGGCGACATCTCTGAGGATGAAGCAGACATCGATGAAGATGCTCTTCATTACTCACAAGTTTCACAAGGTTTATTCAGGACCACATAATTTCCAAAGGTTCCCAAATAAACCCGACCTAGGAGTAGTTTCAAACAGTCATACGTTTGCTTTGACCAGTACCGAGGCATGTAAATCATATAATATTTTTCGATAACTTCTATATACGAGTTTGTCACTATTAGGGCTTGCAATATCCGCAAATTTTTACTATCGGTATAAACGGATATTAATATTTCACTATCCGGATTATCCGGATAATGCGGATAATACGGATATTTTTTAGTTTTTATTATAAGTAAAAGTAATAAGCGTTTGTAACACGTATTAATCAGTCTCTCAAGCAAAATGACAAAAAGACAATAAACTATAACAATATTTCAAGTAACAATCACATAAATAAACTAGTTCACTTTCTATAATTATACAATAAAACACCCATACCGCACGAATAATTTGTATCTATTCTTATCATACTAAAATCAATTCTAATTAAAAAGTGATCGTATATTTATCACAAATCACAACATCCCAATCAAATCAACCTATTTAGAACATATTAGGTTGGGGAAAAGTCTTTTCGCATTATAGCATGTATGAACCTGTAATAAAATCTCTTTGGCTATATTATTTGTATCTGGCTGGTTTAGGTATCATTGAAAGTTTAAATTTTAAACAACATAATTCCAAATTCAAATTAGAAAAATGTGTGATTTTCATTTGTTTTTCGTACTGTCAAGATGAGTGAGTCTAATGAAGAAATTCGATACATTTAAAAATTTTACTACAAAAAAGGTAAAAATGCAACGCAAGCCGCGAAAAAAAATTGCGATGTTTATGGACCTAGTGCAGTGTCTGTGAGAGTAGCACAAATTTGGTTTAAGCGTTTTCAATCCGGAAATTTTGATGTCAAAGATGCACGTCGCTCTGGTCTCTATTACGGATAAAATGGATGCCATTTTTGAAAAAGTGGAGCATGATCGGCATATCAGTAGTTACGACGTAGCTGAAGAACTGGGAATTGACCACAAAACAGTTTTGGCACATTTGAAAAAAAATGGGTACACAAAAAAGCTCGATATTTGGGTACCTCACGAGCTCACTGAAAGAAACCTAATGTACCGTGTACTCATTTGTGATTCTTTATTACGACGTAATGAAACCGAACCATTTTTGAAGAAGCTGATAACTGGTGATGAAAAGTGGATCACGTACGACAAGAACGTGCGAAAAAGGTCGTGGTCAAAGGCCGGTCAGGCTTCACAGACTGTGGCGTAACCCGGGTTAACTCGCAACAAGGTGATGCTGTGTGTGGGATTGGAAGGGCATTATTCATTATGAGCTGTTACCACCAGGCAGGACCATCGATTCTGAACTCTACTGCGAACAACTGATGAGATTAAAGCAAGAAGTTGAGAGAAAGCGGCCGGAATGAATCAACAGAAGGGGTGTGGTTTTTCATCATGATAACGCTAGACCTCACACATCTTTAGCCACTCAGCAAAAATTAAGAGAGTTTGGCTGGGAGGTGTTAATGCATCCGTCGTATAGTCCCGACCTTGCACCTTCAGATTTCCACCTGTTTCGGTCTCTTCAGAATTCTTTAGGCAGTGTCAGGTTAACATCACGAGAGGACTGCCAAAACCACTTGTCGCGGTATTTTGATCAGAAGTCCCAAAATTTATATAGCAATGGTATCATGTCCCTACCTACAAGATGGCAAAAATTTATCGAACAAAATGGTACCTACATACTATAGTTAAATGTAAATAAACTATGTATATTAAAAAATGTTTTGAATTTTCATAAAAAATGCGAAGAAACTTTTTCCCCAACCTATTATAATTAAAAAAATATCACTTTCCCTGGCAAAACCGCTCAATTATTAAACAACAATAGTATAAATAAAATATCTTATTCTTCAATCGGTCCCTAATTACTGAGGATCCTGGACTGGAGCCCAGCCTCCATCGACTCCGGTCCAATGTTATGATCACCACCTGCTAAAATTTGCTTGAGGACGTAGCTTCTTTTACTTGGTCGGACCATCGTGTTGGCAACCGGCCTCGTGCTCTCTTTCTTTTCTGCTGCCAACAATGACCAGCTTTTCAAGGTTGTTATCTCCCTTTCGCATTATGTGGCCGAAATAGGTCAAAATACGCTGTAAGCAAACTGTAGACAATCGGGTCTTTATGTCGAGTTGGGAAAGGACAGACACATTTGTGCGTTTGGCTGTCTTGTAATTCGGAGCATCCGCCCTAAGCACCACATTTCGAATGCGTCTATCCTCTGTCTTTCTCTTGCTCGGATTGTCCACGTCTCAACTCCATACAAGAAAATCGGGAAAACTAGTGCTCTGACTAATCGTGCTTTGGTTTTATAACTTATACCACGATTTTTCCAGATGTTCTGGAAGCGTGTCATAGAATCTCTAGCCATGGCTATACGTCGTTTTATTTCTGGGACGCAGCTGCCTTCATTATTAATATTAGAGCCCAGATAAATAAAACTGTCCACAGTATCGATGCTTTGGATGTTATAGGCACCCGATAGCTTTCCCGCACCAAATAAAATAAAATAAAACAAAAATGAACAAAATATCTCAAAATAACCAAATACCTAACCCTTTATAATATAATTAATATTACGTAATTCTTAAATTATTTTATTTCGAAATTCTGGTAATATGATCTTAAAAAGCTGCGATACTATACAATAAAATCTTGAAAATGCGTGCAGTATGGATGTGAGTTTAACATAAAGTTCAATGTTGTTACGATCTCTGTCAGTAAATTGACTTATTGTGATTTGTGAAGTAAATAAATAATTGCAAGAGTGATTAACTATATTACAATAATAAATAACGTAATAACTGTTATGTACTTTACAGATGACAGCTTTTTATTTAATATTTAAAAGAGAAATACAACTATCCGTAAAATCCGAAAAATCCGGATGCAAGTAAAATCCGGATTAGAAAATCGGCGGATTTCCGGATAATACGGATATCCGGATCGCAAGCCCTAGTCACTATTCCATTACTTATTCAAAGAAGGAATTTACTACTTGGGGACAGTACAGAAAAATAGGCTGGGGAAAACATGCAAATTAGACGAGAAAAAAGACATTCTCAAACAATCAGTGCCGAGAGGAACGCACGATGAAAATGTTACTACATTTGATGGGGTTGAATTTTCAGCCACCAGCTGGAAGGACAATAAACAGGTGTTATACAGCTCTCCACGTATTCTGCGCTCAGAACCTGTAGACACAATAAAAAAATACGACAAAAAGCTGAAGAAGAGCGTTGCCATATCCTACCCAAAATCTATACACGAATATAACGCGAATATGGGCGGTGTTGACACAATGGACAGTTATTTGGGTAGATACAGAATTAGAATGAAATCCAAAAATGGACCAATAGACTCTTTTATAAAACATGTTGGATATGGCAGTAATTAATAGTTGGATTTTGTATAAAAAAAGTTTTCTTGAAGAAGGACACGAATCCTAAGAATATTTTGAAACTGGCTGATTACAGAACTGAACTTGCGGAAACTTTATGTAAATATGGCAACAACACATCGGAAAATAAAAGAGGCCGCCCAAGTTTAAATAAAACTGAAGTCCCTGCAATCAAGCAGAAGTGACCAAAGCTGGGTGCCCAAACATTACCCCCTGATGACGTACGTTTCGATGGTGTTGGGCATGAAAAATCTTATGATTCCAAAAGGAACCAGTGTAAAATATGCCCAATGTAAAAAACTTACGTCAGTCATGTGTGTAAAATGCCGTGTATCACTGATATTTTTTTATGATCTTACTGCATAATTTATCAAAAATGATAACAACCTTTTTTCAATAAAAAATATACTATAAATTTTTCAATGTTCATTTTTTATTTTTCCCGTATTTTAGAGACCTAATTTCATAATATATATTTTTTTTACGAAAATATAAAAAATCATGCATCTAAGGGTTAAGAGTATGAGTTGAGTTGTATGACCATGATCCATCGCAAGATAACCTCACATCTATCAGATACCTCCACAGTGACATGCGATATCTACAAAGCGACACCGAAAGAGATGAATAATATCGACATGGTAACACAGAGAAGCCATTCTGTCGACATGTTTAAGTTTGGTCTGTCTTCCCTTCATGCACGTATTAGATTCATGGAATGCATCTTGCACGTTGCTTACCGCCTCGACTTCAAGAAATAGCAAGCTAAAGGAGATAATTTGAAATTACAATTGGTCAACAAAAAATATATATTCAAGAACGATTTCGGGATGAAATGGGACTGCTTGTGGATGTAGTTAAACAAGGTGTGGGAACTACTAATGGTGGAAATGCTGCCAGATTTTTTTTAGCTAATCCCGAAGTGACTGCGCAGATCACGGGTGTTGATAAAGAACTCATTAGAAGATTTGGAGTGATTCTTCAGGTAATCTCATGTGGAGAGTTTTTAGACGTGGAAAAGTTCCGGCAATATTGTACTACAACAACTCATACATGTGTTAGGCTCTATGCATGGAATTATATGCCCTAAGTGTGCATAAATTAATCATGCATGGTGCCGACATAATTGAGTACAACAACTTTATTTTAATCGGAAAAAATTCTGAAGAGGCATCGGAAGCTCTCAATAAAGATTTAAAAAAATTCAGAACCTTCCACTCGCGGAAAACTAGCAGAATTGCAACAAATGAGGATATTATCCATAATTAGCTAATATCTTCAGACCCATATCTCACTAGTTTCAGACCTAAGATAAGGCAACTTTGTACTAAACCTCTATGAGATGAACACAAAATGTTATTGTTATTACCTTCTAGTTCAGATATAGAAAATATAGACTTTGTAGACATAGGCAAACTGTCTGACTGTGACATTGACTAATTTAATTGTGATTGGTTCTTCTCCTGAATCATTGATTTCATACTCATACAACTCAACTCATACTCTTAAATTGATTTCATATTTGAAATTACTATTACTATTGTTATCTTTTTGCTAATTACTAAATGTGTACTGCATGTTAATATAACCAAGATGTAAAATCTAAATATTTGTACGGCTGAAATGCCGAATATAGTGAAAGTTTCACTATATTCGGCGTTTCAGCCGAACAAATATTTACGTGAAATCTATAGATCTTAAGAACTAATGTTAGCTACCTATATTTTTGCAAATAAATATATCATACATTCATTCACTCATATCACATTATTTGTTGTGTAAATTCAATTATTAATTTATTCATACATTATGAATAAGTACGCTTTTCGTCAAGATCGATAGTCATATATCGACGGCTCCTAAGTATACTGAGTCAACTGTACTTCTAATAATATGAACGTTTTTAACACAGGTGGAAAGTAAATGATTCAATTGTTTGTAATATCCTAAAAAGTACAATTGCCGAAATTTGTTAGTTGACTCAGTATACTTAGGAGCCGTCGATATGTAGGTTTGTTGTCTATCAGGGATCAATAATGGGTAAAAAAAATAAAAAATAACTTAGTTTTGAGGTACCTTATCACGTGTTAAAACATCATCCAAATATGCATTTTTAATTCATTCATATATTTTGAACGGGGACGTTCGGGGTCAAGGTGAAAGGTCAAGTAGCTTTTTTATAGGCTCGGCAACAATACCTAAAAGTTTCAGCTTTACAATCCAAGACAGAAAAAAGTTATGAGGAAAACTAATTCCATTTTCATACATTTGAAATATATAAAGTCATTTTTTATGGTATAGACTCGAAAAAAAATACCCGTTACTACTAATTTATTCAATGTTTTATTGTACTCTAGAAAACTGTATACTTGAAACTATCAAATACTCTATTCTATTTTTCAAAAATCCTACGAAAGGGAACCTTGTTTTTCCGTCCACTGTGGGACGTCTTGACACAACTGTCACCCTTTCGGACGGCGGGCGCAGCTATCTCAGAGTCAGGGGCCGTCTTGACACAACTGTCACCATTTCGCACGGCGGGCGCAGCTACCTCAGAGTCAGGGGCCGTCTTGACACAACTGTCACCCTTTCGCACGTCGGGCGCAGCTACCTCAGAGTCAGGGGCCGTCTTGACACAACTGTCACCATTTCGCACGGCGGGCGCAGCTACCTCAGTCAGGGGCCGTCTTGACACAACTGTCACCCTTTCGCACGTCGGGCGCAGCTACCTCAGAGTCAGGGGCTGCACAGTGGACGGAAAAACAAGGTTCCCTTTCGTAGGATTATTGAAAAATAAAATAGTTTATTTGATAGTTTCAAGTATACAGTTTTGTCGAATACATTAAAACATTGAATAAATTGGTAGTTACGGATTTAAAAAAAAAATGACTATATATGTTGCTGTGCGAAATGGTGACAATTTCGCACAGCGGGCGCAGCTACCTCAGAGTCAGGGGCCGTCTCAACTCAGTTACCTATGCGGTAGGCCTGTAACATATGATCGAGTTGATTGGGTGCAGTGCAACAAACTTTACAGCTACCTATAAGAAGGACTTTTAAAGAATTACTATTTTGCTACTTGAGATAAATATTCATGTAACTACTGCTAAGTTTAACGTAAAACCGATGCGTGCGCGAAATATCTGTATTCCCTAACCGTGAACCGCACATCTCTGGTAGTACCACTTGCACTACGAAAACCGCCCTTAAACGGTACATTAAGGCGCTGTCAATGTCAGATTGTTGCCACGGATGTGCGGTTGAGTGTACGAGTGGTGTGTGCAGGAGCTGTGCGCCCGGCCGCGCTTCCGCGGAGACGACGGCGCTGACCAGTCGCTCGACGAGCTCACCGAGCGGTAAGTACAGTCACATACAAAATATATTAAGGGCTATTTTTGTCTGCTCATTGCACGATATAGAGTCTGCATTACCGACTCAGTATTATAAATTGCGTAATCTATACAAATAAATAAAATTGAAGTCATCATCATCATCATTCAGTCGAAAGACGTCCACTGCAGGACATAGGCCTTCCCAAAGCATCATTTTTTGCCATAGTCGCGCCATGCTTGGCAGGCGGGTTGGTGATCGCAGTATGGTGTTAAAAATGCATAGAAAACGCTGCTGCTCGTTCTCTAGTAAGTCCCTTAGTCGCTTTTTACGACACCCACGGGATGAAATGGGATGGTGCTATTCTTTATGGCCGGCATCACACGAGCCAAAAATTTAAGTGTCTGTTTGTAATGTCAAAATAAAACTTTTTACTAAATGCATACGAAAGTATACGCTACTTGTAACTACAAATAAATTTAAAAGATTTTTGACTGTCTTTCGCTCTGTGTCTGTCTGTTTGTTCCGGCTAATCTCCGAGACGGCTGGACCGATTTTAACGGAGTTTCACTGGCAGATAGCTGATGTTATAAGGAGGTGACTAAGGCTATTTTTATTTTCAACTGTCTGCTGCACGGGGGTTCACCCGCGTTTTTTTTTATTTGTATAGAAAAATCCACGCGGGCGAAGCCCTGTTGTCGAGTCTGTTTTTTTTTTTGTTTGAACGCGCTAATCTCTGAAAATTCCAGTCGCATTTGAAAAAAAATTTTGCATTTGATAGCCCAATTCTTAAGGACGGTTATAGGCTATTTAACATCACGCTACGACACTAAGGAGCCGAACAAAAAGAAGAAAAGTCAGTCCGCTTAGCAAAAACGAAGTAATAGTCCATTATATCCTGTGGTAATAGCGCGGACGCACGGGGCGACGCGATGCGACGTAGGTAATCACGACGAAAGTCAAATTATAAAATAGGCTCGGCTCACAAGACATGACCTCGAAATTTTGTTTAGTACCTGTAATTGTTGAAAGGCCTCTACACCTTCCTCCTATACCTATTAACACTGTTATTTGAAAATATTGTGAAAAACCAATTATTTTTAAAAGAGTAACCGTGTATTTTCTTGCCGGATAAAAATTGGTAAATTTCCACAACCAAAGTCAAAGTTAAATCGTTTATTTCAAATATAAAACAAAATCGGGTTATTTACACCATTCAAGAACGGCTGAACCGATTTTTATGAACTTGGATTTGTAGGATTTGTCTCCGCCCCGAATACCAGAATAACTATTAGAGATGTTATTTATGAGGTCCCCATTGCAATTTCACGCCTAGCGTGATTGCGGGCGGGCTATGGGTCACATACACATACATCTTTATGGGGTACTGTGTTAAATATTACAATAAAATACCCTCTGATATATTACAATTAAATGAAAGAATATATAAAACCGATATTAAAAGCACACTTTGTAAACTAGCATATATAACAAATTAGATTATTATGTATGTCGTATAGCATCTGTGGGGTCGGGCTGCTGATATTGAAATCATTTTTATTTTGCACAAGAGGGCTGTCAGAGCCCTTTATAATCTACGTCGCCGCGAATCTCTTAGGGAACTATTTAAAACGATTAATATTATGACGGTACCTTGCCAATTCATTTATGAAAATATTATGTATGTAAGAAAAATCTACATCTTTTTAATAAAATCAGTGATAGACATAACTTTAATACTAGAAATAAAAATAAAATAGATCAACCATTTTTATCTCAAGTAGGTAGGTACTTATATCTTTTATGGGGTACTGTGTTAAATGTTACAATAAAATACCTTCTGAATATATTACAACTAGCTTCTGCCCGCGACTTCGTCCGCGTGAATTTTCTTGCTCCCCCGACCCACCCCGCGTCGCATCACATTGCTTGGCCGTGCTTTTACTTCGTTTTGGAATAAGCTTTCATAAAAAAAAAAAATTGTGTCCTAGTAATTAGAAATGTAATTCTTCCTCAAGAATCGGGCTGTAAAATGCAAAAAGATTTTTTCAAATCCAACTCTCAGTTCCAGAGATTAGCGCGTTCAAAAAACATGTGCCATGTGCGAGTCGGACTCGCGCACGAAGGGTTCCGTACCATCCATACAAATCCTTATCCTTACTAATATTATAAAGGTGAAAGTAACTCTGTCTGTCTATCTGTCTATTTGTCTGTCTGTCTGTCTGTATGTTACGTTTTCACGCCTAAACCGCTGAACCGATCGTCATGAAATTTGGTAAAGATATAGCCTGGAGCTAGCATGGAGAAGGACATAGGCTTCTTTTTTACGCGATAACCGACATCCACGCGGGCGGAGCCGCGGGGAAAAGCTATACATACTAATATTATAAATGTGAAAGTAGCTCTGTGTGTCCGTCTGTCTGTCTGTATGTAACGTTTTCACGCCTAAACCGCTGAACCGATCGACCTGGGATATAGAGAAGGACATAGGCTACTTTTTTACGTGATAACCGACATCCACGCGGGCAAAAAAAAACGCCAAAAAAGTCATGTCCGTTGTATGGGATTAAGCCCCCAATAAATATTTTTTTTCGTTTTTTAGTATTTGTTGTTATAGCGGCAACAGAAATACATCATATGTGAAAATTTCAACTGTTTAACTATCACGGTTCATGAGATACAGCCTGGTGACAGACGGACAGACAGACAGCGAAGTTTTAGTAATAGGGTCCCATTTTACCCTTTGGGTACGGAACCCTAAAAACGAACTCTTCAGCTTTAGAATAGACTACCTCGCAGAGTTGATCATTATTTTGCTGCGGAGATATTATAAAACAGTTATATGTCCTAAGATATTCATTGAAATGAAATGATGTAAGGGCAACTTTGTTCAAAATTAAATACTTGTGTTGAATAACGTATTTATTTGGATAAGGATTAATACCATGTTTATGAAAATGGAACCCTATTACTAAAACCCCGCTGTCCGTCTGACAGCGGAGTTTTAGTAATAGGGTCCCATTTTACCCTTTGGGTACGGAACCCTAAAACCTAACTCTTCAGCTATAGAATAGACTACCTCGCAGAGTTGATCATTATTTTGCTGCGGAGTTATTATAAAACAGTTATATCTCCTAAGACATTCGTTGAAATTTAAAAAAAATTAGGGAAATCCTCTACTTTTACAATGTTTTTAAATATATGTGAGCACCATGTATCTATCGCGTAATTAATTTGTCTGTCATTACTTCACTGTTCATTATTTTTACCTATTGTGGTATAATAATTTTATTCTAGGTCAGTGCATCGTCTTCACATATACCTAACTAGCAGCCCGTCCCGGCTTCGCACGGGGTAGACAATTATTTATTTTTGGAAATTTCGGCAGCGCATTCGACGAAAGACATTTTAAGACTCATTTTTCTACACCTTCGGTTACATTGTTCAAATTTTACCAAGGATCCCTAATTTTTTTCAAAATGAAATGTAGCCTATGTCAAATTGGAAGAATGTAGCATTCTATTGATGAAAGAATTTTTTAAATCGGCCCAGTACTTTTTGAGCCTATTCATTACAAACATACAAAAATAGGTACAAATCTTTCCTCTTTATAATATTAGTGTAGATAGTGTAGATGTAGATTAATAAGTATAAAAAGTATTGTTAACATTTTAAAAGATTAATTAAGGAGTTTCTTGCCCATTCTTCTCCATACGTAACTAACTACCTTTTGGAAGGGGCAACCTTGAATCAATTAATTATTTTTGTAATTTTTGACGTTCAAAAGTGTATATGTGCCTATTTGAAATAAATGATTTGACTTTGACGTTGACTTTGCAATATTATTTTGTCTTCAATTCGCGTCTTTTCTGACTTATTTGTTTTTACTCGGCTCCTAAGGGTCACAGCGTGATGAAATCGCCTAAAACCTTCCTCAAGAAATGGGCTATCAAAAACAAAAAGATTTTTTCAAATCCGGCTGTTAGTTCTAGAGATTAAATACTTAAATTTGTTTGTAAGTTTGTATGTACCCCTACATACAAACTTACAAACAAATTTTACGTCTTCATAATATTAATATAGAAGTATAGATTAGAGAATTAATTAATCATTTTTGGAAAGCAAAATGTGAATTATTTGAGGTTCGATTAAATACCTGCCATTTATAAATCTCATAAATAGGTAAGTACCTACCTATTATTATTTTATATTAATGGGGATAAAAACTGCCACTCTCACTCCAGATGTCGCTTATACCATTTGTCCCACAGATTACATTTTATGTAGGAGGAATATGATATAATCAGTGAACGTAAATGCTTTATTTACGTTCACTGGATATAATATGATTTGTCCGTCGTAAAATTTGACAGCTGGTTTGTCAATATCCATACATATTTTGTAAATAATCAATTCTTTCTTTTACTCATAATTTATTTATTTATTTATTACTTCAAGCACGGAAATGTACAGAGGCGGATTTAATGCCATTGGCATTTTCTACCAGTCAACCTTTGGGTGATGCAGGGACAAACAGTAGTAGGTGCAATTACGAAAAATCTTGGAATAACTATAAAGATACTTACAAACTATAAATATAATATATATACCAAATTTCCAATTTATATATAAATACAAGCACAAATAAACATTAATATTGCGTTGCACAGCTGTTGACTGCAAAATTCCGGGGACCCATGTACTCCCCAAAGATGTTAAAAGAAGAAAACTGTGGAAGAGAGCTATCCGAAGAAAAAATTGGAAACCATTGATGTATTTTAATATAAATCAATGTTGGAAACCCGCTATTTCGTCAAGAACTCACTTTATTGTGCTATTCTTCTGAAACTTGAAGATTTTTATGGGACAAATTCGTATACAGGTGATGCTGCGAAGAGAACTAAGTCTGTTTTCTCTACCTACGGGCACTTGCGACGTGATATAATGTAACTTATAGTAAAAGTGTGTTTTGTTATAGGTATCATATTTCTGAAGTTTTTCAGTCGGGAAGATCATCCTCGACTTATTTTCAACTCTGATCAGGTTATTTCTGTCGGGAAAGGTACGCCTCCAGTTTACCACAAAAAAAAAACCTTAAGGCGCTACCCCGAGCAAAACGCGTTTTTATTTATTTATTTGTTCATTCATTGCACAATGTACACACAGTTACAGGCTTTCAGAGGTTATTAACTCATTAATTAAGAGAAATAAACTACATCTAAAAACACATTATTAATGTACGATATCTTGTCATCACATTGCCCGTTCTTATTTATTTTTATGTGTTATACACATTTGAAATCTCCGTGTAAAAAAGTACTAAAATTATTGATTGCATGCATCTTTTGCTAAAGTTGATGTTCCATTAATTTGAGAGTTACACTAATGGATAGATAATTTAAAAATCTTAATAATTCACGTTTTATTTAATTTCAAAAGATCACTCTTCTTTATTTATTAAAATAATTCCAAAAAAATTGTGTGAATTCGGCGTACGCAGGGAGCGGGACAGAGCGTTCCCGCTGTGACGGGATAGAGAAGGACCAAACGCTCACGCTAGGGGATCGCCTTAAAGTCACCAAACACAAAATCTATACATATAATAAAATCGTAGCGAAGTGAAAACTGTACATTGAATATTTTTGAAAAAAAGTAATTGCCACGAGGTCTGGGAACGATTCTGATGCCGAAAATATAGTTTTTTGAATTTTTGTCTGTTTATCTGTTTGTCTGGTTGTCTATTTGTCTGAATGTATGTTCCAGCTAAACGCAAAAACTACCGGACAGATTTTGTTCAAATTTTATTAGATATTCCCTATAGGTCTGGTCAAATTACTAC
Organism: Dryobota labecula; assembly: GCA_947523025.1. Taxonomy (NCBI): domain Eukaryota; kingdom Metazoa; phylum Arthropoda; class Insecta; order Lepidoptera; family Noctuidae; genus Dryobota; species Dryobota labecula. The sequence goes on from OX383299.1 coordinate 25,026,092, forward strand.
GTATAAATTATCGCGCTATTTGCTATGGGGGATGAGCAGTATTGCATTATGTTTTGAGATGGACTATCCTTAACTTTTAAAAAAAAAATTGATCTGCATTCACAGATTTTGAAAAAAAATTACAGTCAGCAAGAAAATGGGCAATTTTCACAAAAAAGTTTTTGATGCTAATCGATCCTGTTTCTTACGAGGATCAAAAACTCTATGGGACCAACTGAGGTTTGAGTACTAGAAAAATCAGAAATCAAAAAAAGTTTTCCCATACAGGTCGTAGGTGAGACTGAGATGAGAACGAACACAATGTATCAGTGTACGACAACAGTCGAATTATTCCATTACTACTTCGCTGTGTTGAATAGGAAACGAATTTATCAGATAGTTACAGATTTAATCTTTTAAATGATTATCATACCTTATTGATCTAAGCATGCTATTTCAGTCAATTTTCAACAAAGCAATGTAAATCTGATTTCGATTCCAAAGAATTGATATTTATGTGCTTCTTTTTAGGGATCCGTACCAAATTGGTAAAAAAGAACCCTTATGGTGCGACTCAGTCTGTCTGTCCGTCTGTTTGTTTGTCACAGCTAGATATCTCATGAACTACTAATGCTATCAACTTGAAATTTGGAATAATTTTAGATGACGTTTGCCCAACTATGTTGCAAATAAGAAAGTTTTTTTTTGCAACTGGGACTTAACTGGGTGTCTTAAAAAATCGAAGTGGGACTACTAGGGTATGTGGGGTATCGTACGAAAGAGCGCTATTTGCACATAAAAAAAAAAAATTAAAAAAAAAAAAAATTTTTGGCCCCATTTTTTCGACTTGACAAAAAAACTAAAAAACTATTCCACCCCCTTATCTCCGTTGTTTGCATAGAAAAAATCTTAAATTATTTTATGTGGTAGTTTATGTAAAGATTACAGGAAAAATAAAACGATTTCTCTAAATAACACATGAACTTTACTTCGCGGCACTCGGATAAATAAAACACCGGATACCTTGAAAGTATATATTAGTACTAGATCTTGGCAGGATCTCAATACTCAAACTCTACTCAAACTCAAGAAACAAACATACATTCGTTAACATTATAATTAATCGACGGAAACTCTTAACATCGCGATTCAAAATTGTGACGTATTTGAACAACGCCATCTAGTTACATCAAATAGAACTAATTTTCTTTAAACATGCTTTCATTGCACAAAATTGAATGCGAACATACCGCCCACCAAGGACATTATGATATGTCCTTCATAACACAAAACCGCCCACCATGGGCTCAAACTAGAATAATAATAAATTATGTGTGCAACGACGAGTAATTACGTAAAAAACAAAATTATACTAATTTATGGAAAGTACCTATTCCTTGGCACAAAACAAAAAAAAAAAAAAACTTACAATACTCGTGGACTGTATAAACTTAACTAACTTACAAACAATGCTTTGTGGACTGTATAAACTTAACATACAAAAAAAATATTGCTTAACCAAAACTTAACGTATACTCTATAAGGTTTACTTTACTTTGCAATTGGCAAAATGCACAATTTTGACATAGGTCGTTTGATCAAAGATCCATGACACTTGAGGGTCACTACTCGAGTAACTTTATCCAAACCAGGGTGCTTATCTACGACCTTGCCCAAAAGCCAACGGGCAGGAGATAAGTTATCCTCCTTGACTAACACTACGTCTCCGATACTTGGTTCCGGAATATTTTTTGTCCATTTATACCGTTGTAACAGATGAACCAAGTACTCATCTGACCATCGTCTCCAAAAGTCTTGCAACATGCGTTGTGTAACTTGCCAACGTCTCAGGTTGCTCAGGTTAGAATTCTCATAATTACGTTCAGGCACTGCTATCAGAGGCTCAGGAAATGACCTTGTGTTAAAGGAGTAGGATCTATAGGATTGTCAGGCAACATTGATAAAGGCCTGGAATTGAGGCACGCTTCTACCTGGGACAAAAGTGTTGAAATTTCTTCGAAAAACTCTTGATTCTGAACAAGTTTTATACACGTTTTTGTTGCCTTTTCTATTTCTTCCTTGGTTAGATACTTTTCGAATCCCCTTTTACCATGTGATTGTCTCTTCCAACTCAAAACTCTTCTGCAGTACGCTATAACCCGAACTAATCTTGCAACGATGAATACTTTGTCCAAAAAGGATCCTCCTGAATAGGTTCAGTTAAAACATGAACCTTGACTGACCTTTGCTCCGTGGTGGTCATAATTGAATTTGGTCTTGTGTATACTATCGTTTCATCATGCAGCTATGAGGGTCCTTGACTTCATAGAGAGTTGCTTAAAAGTTCTTGTGGTGTTACACCTCTGGATGCCAAATCTGCAGGGTTATGCGTAGATTGGACATGAGCCCAATGTGAGTTGTCCAGGTGAGAGAGAATAGTAGACACTCTGTTTCCAACGAAAGTAGTCCAGTGACTGGGATGCTTATTGATCCATGCCAAAACCACTGACGAGTCAGTCCAGGCATGTATTTGAAGGGGTGCGATTCTCATTACTTCAGTGACTTCGGAAATGAGTTCAGAAAGCAACACGGCCCCCATCAGCTCCAAACGCGGAATTGACTGCTGCTTGACTGGTGCAACCTTAGTACGAGAGGTGATTAAACTAACATGTATGGTTCTGTTGGCATCGATGGCTCTAAAATACACCACGGCGGCATAAGCAGCAATCGACGCGTCGCAAAATCCATGTAACTCTACCAATAGATCATCGGATTTCATTTTAACCCATCTAGGGATGGTGAACTTGTTCATTTGTACAAGGCTTTGACGGTAAGTGTTCTATTCTGATAGAAGTTCCGGAGGTAGTTCTTCATCCCATTCCAGGCCAGCAAGCCAAAGCTTTTGAATGAAGATTTTGGAGGTAATAATGCAAGGTGCCACCCAGCCAAGTGGATCGAACAGGCGTGCGATGTCGGATATTACCTTCCTCTTGGTGATTGGGGTCTGCTGTGAATCAAGTTGCACTGAATATTTAAATTCATCACTCTCACGATCCCACGAAATTCCTAGAATTTTTATAACTGAGTCCAACTTAATATCCTTTCCCTGTTCCTCTTCCTCATTCGGTCTTACCTTTGTTACTGTATGTTCTTGAATTCTCTTATTTAATTCATTGCAGCTGCTCACCCATTTCTGTAGTTGAATTTGACCTTTGGTAAGTATCTCTGTTAATTTTCTAAATATGTGTAATCCTTCTTCAACTGTTTGACATCCTGTCATTAAATCATCTACATAAAAATATTTTTTTATGATATCAGCTATTTCAGGATGACCTCCGCCTTCATCAACTGCTACCTGCTGTAAGGATTTCACTGCGAGGTAAGGAGCTGCTGCTGTACCAAACGTAACTCTTACTAATTTGTATTCTTTTATTTCAGATGCTGGATCATCGCGCCACACTACTCGCTGAAATTTGGCATGTTCGAAGAAACCTTCACCTGTCTGTACATTTTTATGATGTCAGCACAGAGACTCATGGGATGCATTCTCCATCTCATGATGATATGACGTAATGGAGGTTGTAACATTGGACCAACCATAAGATCATCGTTCAGAGACACTCCATTTAACCCTTTCATTGAAGCGTCGAACACTATTCGAACCTTGGTTGTAGATTTGTCTTCACGTACCACGGCGTAGGTATATGTGGTAGATAAATCGCTGTACTCATATTACGCTCATCACCGTGTACAGGCTTCATATGACCAAGGTCGATGTATTCTTGGAACACATCTGCGTATCGAGCTTTAATTGTCGGATTCATCTTGATCTTATTTTCAAGAAGTTGAAATCTTTTGATTGCGAGGTCTTTCGAACTCCCATATTGACACTGTGGATCTTGATCACGAAAGGGAAGATTGACCACATAGCGACCTTCCTCATCACGGCATGTAGTTTGTGCATAAATATCCTCACATCGTTGCTCTTCGTCAGACAGGATCTTCTTATCAGGGATAGTAGACTCTATTTCCCAGAACCGTCGCAACAGTGCGTTGTCATCAGCCTGATCTGAGCTGCTGTGAATGACGTGATGACAATGAATAGTCACGGCTTGACGAAACCTGTCCAGAAAGGATCCAACCCAGGGCAGTATTCTGAGCTACCGGTAAGTTTGGTGGACCTTGAATTAAACCATATCTGAGAACTTTACCATATATTTCCGCACCAAGTAAGATGTCAATCTTGCTTGGCGTATGGAACTCTGGGTCAGCTAAAGGTATCCCGTTTAGCTCGGGCCAATAGAACTGCTCTAATTTTACTGAGGGTAAAAGCGTGGTAATGGTACTTAATACAAAAGCATGCACTTGGACACTATAATTTGGATCTGAGCGTGAGTGAATAGGTGACTGTAAACTTGGAAGCAAAAGCACTTCTCTCATCGCCTATTCCAGATATAACCGACTTGGTCGGCTTCTTCATTAGTCCAAGTAGCTGCACTGCTGATTCTGCTATGAATGATGCCTGAGATCCCTGATCCAATAGCACTCTCAGCAGTTGTGTAGAGCCACTTCTTGTCTGTGCTTCGACAAGAGCAGTAGCCAACAAAACTTGACTAGGTACTGACCCCTTAGAAAAATGTGACACTATATTTGAATTTGATGGTTCACTTGCTGATAACGATGCCTGAACACTAGACACCGCTGATTTAACTTCAGCTGCTGTATTAGAGCTGTCATTAACTACTGTGGAGTTTGAGACCGAATTTGGATGTAGTAGTGAGTGATGCCTTCGCTTACATATATGACATGACGCAGTATGTCGACAAAACTTAATGGAGTGATTCGCGTTTAAACAATTATAACACAAGCGCCTGGTTTGTGCAAAGCTATGACGAGATTCGTAACTCTCTTGAGCAAACTTCTTACAATTAGAAATTTTGTGGTTTTCTATACAGAATGGACAAGTTGTTGTACCGGCTTTTATTGTCAGTACTAACTATATGGTGAACTTTTGGTTTAGGTCTACTTGACTTAGTGTCTAAAAATTCGAGCGCACGAAATCTGGCTTCCAAAAAATCTCTAAACTCCGAAAGCACAGGTAATTCACCTTTGGAGCTAATTTTAGTCTCCCATTGCTTTCGTGATTCAGAATCAAGTTTGGAACTAATTATAAAAATGATTATGATGTCCCACGTGCTAACGTCAACTCCGAGATTTTTCAGACCATTCAGACATTCCATTGTGGTATCCAGTAAACCCTTAAGGCTATTTGAGCATTCGCCTACATTAGTCTGACTCAATAAGCGCTTTAATAAACAATTCGACAGAAATCTTTTATTGTTATATCTACTATTTTTTTATTTTATTCTACTATGAGTTTGCTCTTGACTTTAGTCTAGGTCTGGATGACAGAGACAAAGTCTACGATGGAGTGAGCTTACCCAGAAGAAGCCTGTTCACTCTCATTTTGAATAGATTAGGGTTGTATGCGTTCGGAAACACAGACGCAGGCAGAGAGTTCCACTCCTTTGCTGTGCGCATTATAAAAGACGTTTGACAACGCTTAGTGCGAGTTGGTGGAATATCAACTAGGTAGGGGTGGTAACTTGCAGTGCGTCTAGATGTCCGATGGTAGAAGGGGGCCGGTGGAATGAGGTCGTGGAGTTCATGGGCACACTCTCCGAAGTACAATCTGTAGAAGACCGACAAGCAGGCAACCTTGCGGCGATGAGCCAAGCTGTGAAGCTTGGTATCCACCAGTTTTACGTCGCCAATGAGCCTCTTAGCTCTGCGTTCCACCGAGTCAAGCGCAGCAAGTTGGTACTTTGCTGAGCCATCCCAAAGGTGACTGCAATACTCCATGCAGGAACGGACTTGTGCTTTGTAAAGGGTTAAAAGCTGTCCAGGCGTAAAGTATCGCTTCACCCTATTTAGGACGCCCAGTTTCTTGGCCGCAGTTTGAGCTTTGTACTCGATGGTGGAGCCGAAGTTGAGACCAGATGTCAACTCCATGCCTAGGAGCTCGAGCCGATCAGTTACAGGAACAGATGTACCCCGAAAAGTAGGAGTTTGATCAAAACGACTCCTTTTAGCGGTAAAGAGACACGCCTGTGTTTTGGTGGCATTAAAAGAGACCAGATTGTCGTCACCCCATTGGGAGACAAGACTCAAGGTCAAATCAGTCCACTCAACCATGGCCTCTCTCAGGGAACGAAGTTCAGCCCCGCTGGTTTTTGCGCTGGACAAGTATCTCTCTGAAACGGTACTGTCATCCGCGTACCCACCAATACCAGGCAGAAGCAGGTCATTGATGTGCAGCAGGAAAAGAGTTGCAGAGAGAACAGATCCCTGAGGAACTCCGGCATCAATAGCCATAAGGTCAGAGGAGCAGCCGTCCACGACTACTCTGATCGACCGTTCACTCAGGAAGTCTGATATCCAGCTACAAAAATCAGCTGGGATGCCATAAGCAGGAAGCTTGCTGAGTAGTGCAGCGTGCCAGACCCTGTCAAAGGCCTTCGAGATATCAAGCGATACAGCAAGTGCTTCGCCGTGTTTCTCGATGGCTTCGCCCCAGCAGTGCGTGACATACACAAGAAGATCGCCAGTTGACCGTCCCCGGCGAAAGCCATATTGACGGTCACTGAGGAGATCATTGTCTTCAAGGTAGGTCAGCAACTTACTGTTCAGTACCCTTTCCATAACCTTGCACAAAATGGAGGTAATGGCGATCGGACGGTAATGGGCAGGGTCTGCTCGGTCGCCCTTTTTGGGGACTGGTTGTACATTTGCAAGCTTCCAGGATCTTGGTACCGTTCTTTTTAATAGAGATACTATGCAGCAATGACCAACATTCTTTGTAATTATCTGAAGTAACCGCAATATGTCTGACAAGTTGATCTGCTTCTCCCGACAATAAACCCTTTAAATAATGCAATTTTTGCACGTCTTCTAAACTATCGTTATTATGTATCAAAGATGTAAATAAATCTTTAAATGTTGTACACTCTGCATAGTTGCCCGAAAACTTTGGAATGTTTATCTTTGGTAATCTAACACTATTTGATATTGTGTGGTCGACATTTGTTCTTGGGTTTCGATCTAAATTATAATCGCTATATGCGTTTAAAACTTCTTTTAACTGAGTTTTGTGAAAAATGTAAGTTTCTTCAGTAGTATCATAATCATCATTCACAAAATATTTATTAGATTCTCGCTCAGCGTCTGTAGCATTTTGTATTATGTTTTTATGAGTTGACGAGAAGTCTTTCCTCAACGTTTCAAATGCCTCTAATCTAGCCTCAACGTACGTTTTAGTTACTCTGTCTTTAGGAGCTTTTTTAAAGTTAATTTGAGCCTTTTCAATAAGAAGCTTTGTATTATTTTGCAATTTATACATAGCCTCCATAATTATTAATTTTATATAGACCGCAAGATGAAATTAATATGACCTCTTAATTTGAAAAAATAAAATAACTGCTAAAACTACCAAGACAAATGTTAACCACATTCATAAAACATTCGCTGTGTATCTTAAATTCGCCACTTCAAATATTTACCACAAGATAATAACAACGACGATAAATGATTTAAGACTAGTTTAAATAATTATTATACCAAAGAAAACTACAATTTTTTTTCAATTTTGGTTCAATATTGCTCAACAATGCGCAATTGGTACATAAAATATCACAAGTTCAAGCAGGTGCACATAAGAATAAAATATAATAAAGTCCAAAAAATCTACTTAAGTCCAACTAAACCTTTTCAGACGAAATTTCTATCTTCAGAAAACCAGACTTGCAAATATGTAAGTATAAATGTACTCACGATTTTAAAACCTCAATCGTTAATCAAAACCTCAGATAAAATTTGTAAGGTACTTTGGTTATTTACACGCCTGCCACTGAACTTTGACGCAACATTGTCTTTGATGAGAGAGCATTTGGCACCAGAATCGTAATAAAATGGGTATGACTCACCCGTATTCATCATTTAATGCTGACATATCAAACGTCAACGCGTCGCGCGCTGCTCGCCGCTGCTGCAGGTGCTGCCCCGAAACTGTTTGGGCCGCCTGCCGCGTCGGTGCCTCCGCCATTGCTTTGTGGACATTTCGTAGCAAAATGTCCGGCGTTGCCGCATCGGAAACAGATGATGTCCGAACGCTGCTTTGGGCCTGCAAAACTTGACGCCGAAGTGGGAGCATTGGTTGCCATGCCATTCACCTCACTTCTTGATCGGCAGTCAGATGTTCGGTGACCTTCTTTACCGTAGTTGTGACATTTCAGCGTTGTCGACTTAAACTTTGATCGCTTGAATTCTGGAACAGATTCGGTTGAGTTACCCGTCGAAGCTTTCCTTATCAAAAACGAGAACGCTTGAAGTTCACACTGCAGCTTGTTTCTGTTGTTGATCTCAGTAGTAAACGCCAACCTCTGTATACGCCCATCAAATTGTGTCATATGAGCAAGCACCGTGGATATAGCTATCTGCTCAGCGCTCATGTTTTGCCAGCGTGATGTGAGCGTAGACAACAATCGGGTGGCGTGCGCAGCATAACATTCACCTTCCTTAGGCTTGCTACGCATCATCTTGACAAAAGTAGCGGCTGGTGTGTCCACGCAATCGTAACGGGATAAAAACAGGCTTTTGAAGTCATACCATGTCATACCCGCAAACGATACTTGCGCAAGCCAATGTGAAGCACTACCTTTCAGAGCCTTGCTTAATAAGGCGATGATCAGCGCACTTCCTTGAAGCGGTACTTCCGATAAACACAGATCCGCTGTAGTACACCAGGCACGTGCGTCTACATCCGGCTTATCCGGGTCAAATTCAGGCAAAGAAATATGCTTGGTACCTGATGGGCTCTTGATGGCTTCTATCAGGGACATCATATTCTGATTTTGAGCAGCCAGCAGCGTACGAAGTAAATCCTCGTCACACCGTGACGTCATCGCTCCATTCTCCATATTTTATTTTCTTCAGCTCGAGTGCATCCCAGTTCTGAAGTCGCATCATGGGTGGCCGAGATGCGACATTGTTTAGTTAGATGTGGGCACTGTCGTGGGTACTCGAACAAAAGATAATTTAAATTAAAATAACTTTTATTCACTAACGGTTTTACAAAAGGAAACAAACACGTGCGTTGGTACCGAGCGTCCGCTACGACTGAGCTTGGAGTTAGAAACTCTGCTAGTTATCACTGCGTCCCCTCTACCGACGATCGTGTCCAAGCAGTGGGGCACGCTTGCGTTTCCGGTAACGATATTATTAGTTACAAAGCTAATTGTTAGATGGCGCTGTCCATTGCACCATGGCGCCATCAATCCACGAAATATATATAAGATTTACTTTTCCACTAAAGCTGCTTTTTTACCAGTGCATGGTAGACGCTTCCCCTGTCCTCAGTTCGTCTTTTAATAGTGCTACACTCGCTTTGAATACATCAATGGCTACACTCCAAGTCGTATACTTCTTTACCTAGTTTTCGTATAATTTGTGATCAACACAACATGGCGGGTCGTCGACGGACAACTGTGCTGCCACCACGCTGCCCTGCCACCAATGACGATCTTTCAGCTTTTAACCCCATTATTGGTAACAATTAAATATTATCTAATACGCTATTCTGCTCGCGGCTTCACCCGCGTGGCTTTTTCTATACAAATCTATACTAATATTATAAAGCTGAAGAGTTTGTTTGTTTGAACGCGCTAATCTCAGGAACTACTGGTTGGAATTGAAAAATTATTTTTGTGTTGGATAGTCCATTTATTGAGAAAAATTAAAGGCTATATAACATCACGCTACAGCTAATAGGAGCGGAGCATAAATGAAAAATGTTGCGAAAACGGGAAAAATTATTCCTTTTTGAAAGTTTTCGTTGCGTGCGCTGGGTAAACGGTTTAGTTACGCAAATATCATGTATGATGGAATAGTTCACCTTTAAAAGTTCAAAAAAAAAGTCCGCGACAGCATATGTCTATCTTTTAAGATTGACTCACTATAACCTTTTTTTATGGTAATCAAATTTGTTCGAAATTAATGCATTATTTGCGAAGGAGTTTTATCAACAGAATATTAATCCTTATCCAAATAAATGTTATTAATCACAAGTATTTAAATGTAAACAAAATTGTCCTTGACATCACTTGATTTCAATCAACATCTTAGGGTATATCATAATCTATACTTATAATATTATAAAGCTGAAGAGTTTGTTTGTTTCTTTGGTTGAACGCGCTAATCTCAGGAACTACCTACTGGTTGGAATTGAAAAATTATTTTTGTGTTGGATAGTCCATTTATTGAGAAAAATTATAGGCTATATAACATCACGCTACAGCTAATAGGAGCGGAGCATAAATGAAAAATGTTGCGAAAACGGGAAAAATTATTCCTTTTTGAAAGCTTCATGTATGACAGAATTGTTCCTCTTAAAAAGTTCTAGAAAAAAGTCCACAATGGCATATGTCTATGTCTATCTTTTAAGGTTGGCTCACTATAACTTTTTTAATGGTAATCAAATCACTATCACTACATATTATAAAACAAAGTCCTCCGCCGCGTCTGTCTGTCTGTCTGTCTGTCTGTTCGCGATAAACTAAAAAATTACTGCACCGATTCTCATGCTGTTTTCACCAATGGATAGCTTGGTTCTCGAGGAAGGTTTTAGTATATAATTTGTTAACTTTTTGTATGCATTTCTGTATGAATTAACGATATTTGTTGGAGGTGTCGGAAAAAAAAAACGACCACAGAGTACAGACGTATTTTGTTTTCTTTTTTTTTTTCGTTCGTTTAGTGGTGTTCCCGCTAAAATGTCAACCGGTCAAGTATTAGTCGATTAATCGAATTCTACAGCCAGATCGTGTTGCAAGTACAAAATAAATGTCAAATATTTCGTCCAATTGCGAACGTGACTCTGAGAAAAGTTATGCACCAATGGTGTTCATTAGATATTTCGAGCGTTTTATCAGCACAAACGGTGTATCATGCGACATTAGAATGGACTATCATAATTAAATGCGTATATAAACTCAAACTCAAAACTCAAACTCAAATCATTTATTCCAATTAAACCATTTACAGGCACTTTTGAATTGTCAAGAAGTCGGTCAGTAAGAAAAATGAAGCTACATTCCCATTCCAAAGCGTAGGTACCTATGGAGAAGAACGGGCAAGAAACTCCATGGACACTCTTTTAAATTAAATTGTCACAAAAGTATTCGTTACATCTATAATGATGAATTTATAACTAAATATGAGAACGATGTAAAAATGAAAATAATAAAAACTTACACGTTAAAAGCGTCCAGAGTAGGTACAACAAATAGAAACAAAATAAAATAAAATAACCCGTGGCGGCTAAGAGATGACCAGTCCCAACTGACGGCGCCCGTTCAAGAACATGACACATGGATTAGCACCATTCAGCTCAACCATTTTGAAGAGAGCTAAATGATCCAACACACACGCCACCATCAGCGAGACATCTAAGTCAGCATGACAATTTGTACCTCCGCTGTTGACCGCTGAGGAGTTTCCTCGTCTGGAGCCAATCCTGGGTTAAGAATCAGGTCATGCATCATATTTAAATGCATTATCTTAGAAACTGAACCAACACGTAAAATTTCAGCTTCGTAGGATAAGAGGAAGTGGTTGTAAGTCAGCTTGCAAGATTCCACCTGGACAAGTTAAATAAAAGCTTGTAATAAGTACAAAAAAATTGTGTTAGTAGATTTTGTAATTTGCGTTAAATTGTGTCAAGTTGCAGTTTGGTATAATGTGCTGAAAGAACACTCTTTAGGGCCTTTTTCCTATCATGCGAATTTGCGTCCGCGCCCGCATCAGCAATGCTATTCTATAACCACCTCACCATGAAAACGTAGGTGAAGTGAGCGTGGAGTGAGATGTCAATAACGTGAATCCCAAGCATCAGCAGTGCTATTCTGTAGAAATCTCACCGTGAGAACCTAGGTGAAGTGAGCTTGAATTGATGAGCTGTCAATAGTGTCATTCCCTAGTCTCAGATGGAATGACAGTTAACTTCGAGATCACTTCACCTAAGTTTTCACGGTGAGGTTTTTACAGAATCGACCGGCTGATCGTCTAGTATACTTTTCCTGTCATGCATGCCATACACATGCGGGACGCGGGGAGCTCGCGGGTGCCTCATGCATCACGTGCGGCACGCACGCAGGTGCAAACCCGCGTGACAGGAAAAAGGCCCTTAGAAACTGCAGTTGCGTAGAACATGATAGAGATTATATCGTCTAACTTTTAATTGCGCGCCCTTCCACTGCATTTGCGTATATAATTACGTGTAAATGTTATTCATTCGTCACTTTGACCGCGTAGCAACTGGCATAGTGTATGTCACAAGTGTCGCAACTGGTATAGTGTGAGTGTCGCTGTGAGTGCAGGTGGAGCGTGCAGGTGGGCGCAGCCGGCGACCCACACGTGTGCTGCGCGGCAGCCGCGTTGGCGCCCACGCCGCGCCTGCTAGACCGCGCCGCGCCGCCGCAGACCTTCCGAAAGCACTACACCGGCGCCTTCAGGTGTGTACCTGTGTATGTATAGTGTGGAGGGGACGTGTGCTGCGCAGCGGCCGCGCTGTCGCCCATGCCGCGCCAACGCAAGTGGTACACTGGCCACGCCTTCAGGTACGTGCATCTGACTGTCTCTGGCAGACCGAGTTCCTCGTGGCAGAGTGCAAGGGAGGTCCAAGAGACTCCTTCCATACCTACCTCGGGTGTGAATGCTCATTGCTCAGTGTTAAAAGTGTTCTTTGCTTTCGGGACATCAGGTCCCCTCAATATTGAGGAATATGACTTATGGAAGTGGTAAGTAATTATTAGGGTTTCGTACCAAAATCGTAAAAAAAAAGGAACGGAAAAAGGATCAGGAACTTTCAGAAACGAATGACGGATACTTGAGAATCAAACGAGCTTACCTGTTAGGCGAAGTCTTGATTCTAATTTTATGAACGGCGATCTGAAATACGAGTACATATAATTAATTAAACAGAGTAGTGTTTCTCATACACACGTATTAACATCGCGTTTTTTTTAGAGATAGAATATAAATATTTTTCGTAAATAGCAACACTAGCATATTGGCAACACAGGAATGTCACTTATTTTAGAAATCCTTAGGAACGAGCTCTGCTTTCTGTACAGAGCAGTTCCACATACTTACATTCACTGGGTTTTCCTGAAAGGATAAGTGAATTAGGTAGACTAATTATTGCAGTTTTGGGGCTGTTAGCTAGTGGTGGGTGGGTAATTACATTTCAGATCGCCGTTCATAAAATTAGAATCAAGACTTCGCTTAACAGGTAAGCTCGTTTGATTCCCAATTTTACTTCACGGCGATCTGAAATATAAGTAATTAAACAGAGTAGATGTTTAGAGTTGCCTGCAATAATTCAGTTAGTTAGTAAATTAATGGTTTATAAATATTTTGTTTATTAAGTAGGTGCTTTTATTTCTCTTCATTAGCATTGCTTATTTATGAATAATAAACTATTATTCATCAGCAAAGAGGCAAAATCAACCACAGGTAACCCACATTGTTTTTGCCTCGGTTGATGCCAGTTCTAAGTTGAGCTGCTGTATATGTTGTTTTGTGAAAGGTGAAGAATTAATATCGCTCTCACTTAACATAACTTACAGTCATAGAAACTTTAAAACACTCAGTGGTGCCGATTCTCTTGTCACAAAATTTTCTAAACTAGACTAAAAATCACCAAAATTTAGTTTATTCCTGTCAAACGACCATTTCCTATTCTGAAATTGACTAAAGTGACACAACTTAACTATATTTTAGTTTGACAGCTCTAAGATGGTACTGAGTTTTTAAATTCAGTGAAAATGGCAATTTTGCTATTCTGAATTTGACGTTTTTAAACTAAAATTTAGATTTTCTAACTAAATCTGACTATTTTTAAACGCGATTAAAAAGGTGTGGAATAAAATTAGTTTTCATGAACTAAAATTCACACCAATCACCTCGACTTGTGGTGTAAAACCAGTACTGTATATGTATAAGGTGTATCTATTCATACACGAAATATTTTAAGAGAAACATCTTTATGTCGTAAAAAGCCACAGCAGCGAATTTTTTATCTGTTTTATATTTTTACATAATTATTATAATTTTAAAATTGCTTGAGACAGTTTGCGAAAAACCCTTTATTTATTTATTCTATAAATGACCCGCCTCGACGCGGTGACGCCGAACGGTGCGGTGGGGTGGCGGCACGAGCGCGGTGAATTTTGATAATTAATCATCATACCAAGTAATTTAAATTGTTTTTTTTTTTAAATAATATACTCAGAATAAAAAAGAAAATCATTTCCATGGCTTCTTTACCACCTATAGGTGTATCACTTAAAATATTTCGTGTTTATCCCTATATTTTTATGGTGGACTGTATGAATAAAAGATGGTTCTTGCTTTCTTCTAAACGCGTGGACCGATGTTCATGATTTAAACGGTAATCTTAGTTTTATAATTATTCCTTTCATTTAAAACTAATTTCGTTAAAATATCTTCATAAACAAGAAATCACATTTTCAAGTTACGTAATTATCACATACTTTTTATCCTACATTAAAATATTATTGTAAACCTACTTAAATCTACCTTATTGGATTACAATACGAACATGTGTGACTAACTACACTTAGGAATCTAATTAGAACTTACAAAAATAAGCTAATTAAGAAATTTTGATTCTTATTGATACTGTGTATCACAGAGCTCCTACCGCTACTTGTGCCCATGTGCACAGATAGGGTCTCGAATCAAACTTATTATCTAGACGTGCTCGGCGTCCGTAACATCTCTCCCCCCGGCGCAGCTCGCGTAGCCTCTTCATTCTTCATTACGACGACGAGCTTGCTCACGGGGCGTCGGAAGGTGCCGGTTCTGGTGCGCACTTCGACGACCCTGATGCCGCCGTCCGGTCCGCGATGCGTGCGCTCGACGACTCCCATCGGCCAAGTGTTCCGGGGCAGCGTGCTGTCGACCACGAGGACTACGTCGCCTTCCTGCAGCGGTCGCGCGTCGTTCTGTGGCTCGCCGCGAGGTACCAGGGTGGGCAGGTACTCGCGTAGCCACCGTCGCCAGAAGTGGTCGGCGAGGGCTTGACTGGCTCGCCAGGTTCTTCTGTCGGCTTCGTCGCAGGGTCCTGTCGTCGGCAGCCCGTCCGATGATCCCAGCAGGAACTGGTTGGGCGTCAGGGCTTCGGGGTCGCTAGGGTTGACGCTGACGTGGGTCAACGGTCTAGCGTTGATGGAGAACTCGGCTTCGGTGAGGAGAGTTCTCAAGACTTCTTCTGTGGGCGCCTTCTCTCGTAGGGTCACGCTGAGCGCCGTCTTTACGGAGCGTACCATTCGCTCCCACGCGCCGCCTTGGTTGGGCGCGCCAGGAGGGATGAAGCGCCACTCCATCCGGTGTAGTAGCCCCTCGTCTTGTAGGGCCGGCATCCATTCCGCATAGGCGTTGCGCAGCTCCAGATCTGCCCCGCGGAAATTGGTCGCGTTGTCGGAGTACATCAGCCTTGGCCAACCTCTGCGCGCAGCCATTCGTCTCAGTGCCATGATCGCCGAGTCGGTAGAGAGTGAAGCGACGAGTTCGATGTGCACAGCGCGGCAGGTAAGGCACGTAAAGAGTGCACCCCACCTTTTTTCTCGACGTCGGCCCACCTTGACCATCATTGGCCCGAAGTAGTCCACCCCACAGTTGGTGAAGGGGCGGTGGAACGGGTCAAGGCGGGCGTGTGGCAGGTCCCCCGTAGCCGGTGTCTGTGGCGCCGCTCGCCGCCTTTTGCAGAAGGCGCAGTTCTTCTCTACAGCGCGTACCGTAGGTCGTAGGTGAATGATCCAGTACCGTTGTCGTAGGTCATTCGTCACGCGTTCTCGGTTGGCATGTCCTGCAGCGCAGTGCTCCCGCAACACTAGGAGCTTGGTCAGCTGATGACGGCCATCCAGGATGATCGGCCGCTTCATTTCGGTCGGTGCTGAAGAGGCTTCGATCCGCCCCCGCACCTTCAGGACACCGTCTTCCAGTACTGGATCCAGTCGGTACAATCGACTCGTCTTCATCAGTGGGCGGGCCGACCGGATCCTCTTCAGTTCTTCTTCGAAGCTGTCTTCCTGTGCCTGGCGAATCAGTTCAGCCTCGGCACGCTGGACGTGGCGATGTTCCATCCTCTTTGCTCTTCGTCGGCAGATGTCGGTAAAGGCGATCGCTCGGGCGGTGGCCCTCACCAATACCTCGTACTTCGAGAAGCGGGCCGGGTCCGGTAGCCAGCTTTCTCGTCCTGTTCCCTCTACGGTGTGGAGCACCTCCTCGTATCCATAGGCAAAAAAGACGTGTGGCACTCGGGGACTGCCGCGGTAAAGCTATTGCATAGCATTTTGTATCAACTTATGCAATTATAATTATTTATTTATTTTATTTATGCAGTATTTCTTTTTCTTTGATATTATTTTTTTTTTTTTTCGTTACGGAATTTCTGGATTCGGTCCCCGCGCTCAAGGCCCGCGATAGAAGCTATGCAATAGCTTAAAAACAAAATAAATAAGTGCTGAACGTCGTAAAAGTGTATAACTACGTAAACAAAGTCAAATACTATTCAAATATAAGCATAATAACAACTTTAAAATAGACGAAAGTTTTGAACCTAAAGTAATTTTAAATAAAAAAAGAGTGACAAACTGTTTTGACAGCGAAAAAATTCCATGTACATGAGTCATTTCCAACCGTCTAGTCAAGTTTAAAAATTGTTCAACTGGAATGGTATCAACTATTTGGCAAGCTTTAATTAAGTCTTTGTAGCCTTGCGGTGCAACAGGGGAACTGAATGTACTCGTAATCGACTGGTCGAGAGTTCAAACCCCACTATCAACAAAGAGTTTTTGTGAAGATCATAATTTTATAAACTAATATTTATAAGAATAAAATACGCAGTACACAGAAAAAAGAACTGCCAGTAATTATTAGATCACTAGAGGGTACTGGTGTAGTAAAACCGTCGGAGTGGGGAGCGTGAGGTTTTTTCGTTACGGAATTTCTGGATTCGGTTCCCGCGCTCAAGGCCCGCGATAGAAGCTATGCAATAGCTTAACAAGTACAACGTTGCGAAGCCAAAAAAAAAATACCACGTGGAGTCACGATTGTCAAATTCGATTTAGTTGTGTCAAACTTATTTTTAAATTTAGAGAATTTTGTTTGCAGAATAGCTTTAAGATTCTCATAGCCAAAAGTAAGGAATTTTAGTGATAGTTTAGTTCGGTGTACAAGAGAATCGGCACCAGTATTGGTTATATTAGTCCACAGAGTCGACATTAGGGCCATTAGGCCACCCAGCTTCTATGTAGGTGTTCCTAGAGTTTTTTTTTCTGTATAACTGTAATCTGAATGATTTTGGAGGGTATTGCCAACCCATTGCTTGACATGTCCGAGAACCTCGTCCGATAGCGAACGGCGCGGCGCGGCGGCGGCGGCGCAATGAACGTATGGGACCTGCTGTGAGTGTGTTTGCACAATTACCCCACGGGAATATATTTGTGAGATTGAATACTTTAAAAGTTTTCATGGTCGAGAATATCAGTCGTAGATGTCTCTGTAAACATAAAGTTTCACTTATTTGAGATGCAGTGTGGGACTTAATGCATGAGTTTACAATAAGCTCATAAGCTCATTAATTAATTATGCCGATTTTTTTTTTTTGCTGCAACGTCAATGCTAGCTGTTTTATGATTGTATATGTTTTAATATTCTTTTAGCAGAGTAAGCTTTTAACTTAATCAATCTTAAGTTTTGTAAGCACCATTTAATAGGTTGTTTACCACCCATCATTTAATATACCATACCGTTTAGTAGGGTTGTGTTGGTTATGAGAAAGTTTTGAACTAATTTGGCTAATTTCCCTTTGTGGACTTTTCAAATGCTTAGTTGACAAGTTGAGAGCTAATGGAAAAAGTATGAATCTCTTTACCTTCGCTTAATATACATATGTACATATATACAAAATTAAATTATTGAATGAATTAGGTAGGCATATATTTTAAGTGAGGGAGTTGTATAATTAGCTACAATGTGTACTTGGTGAGCTGATGATTTTAGTGTAAAGTTATTGGTTCATGTTCTAATCACAATCCATCAATATTTTGTCCTTACATTGCACTCCCCCCCCTCTTTGTTTCCTTGACAATTTCACTTTAAGAGTCTATACAACCTCAGCACCACCTCACTCTGTATCTCGCTCGCACACTATTGCTACCGGTTACGCGAGCAAGCGAGACAGGGCGTCAGGGAAAAGGCTCCAAGGCGCCGATAGTTTAGGTAATTTCGTTTTACGGTGAAAATAATGGTCATTTAAAAAAAAGTAAATAACATAAGACCTGCTTTATAGTTAGTTCAGTTAATATGCAAAGTTTCATTATCCAATTTAAAGTATTTTTTGAATACCAGCGGTTTATTGTTCGGTTTGGAGGTAACTTTGGATTTTTTTTCTATCGAGAAAATTTTATGGAATCGTGTTTTCGGCTAACACAGTACTTAACATTAATCCTCAACTTTACCATATATTTATTTCAAAATTAATGCTGAAGTATTTTCGACATAACGGAGGATCATGCTAAGCCATTTGAGGTAGTTAGGCCCTTAATGTTGTAGTTACGAGTATCATTGAAGTCTATCGACCGCTAAATATTTAGAATGGTTCGATGTTTTGTTCGACATTTTGATTTTATAACCATTGAATAAGATCTCCCATCTCTGCCCAGCCCTTCGAGAAAAAGGGGCTGATGTTATGTAAAGCGAGTGAGGTCACTAATATTTTGACTTTTGTTTTAATAATCAAGGCACGCGTTTTAATTAAAATAACATATTATACACTATGAACCGTTATTCTAGACCTATACAGTGAGACAGCAACTTTCCGGATCTGACGTCACGACCTCTCTTATTCCCCTCCCACCCGGCTCCGCCCCGCTGTGGCCGGGGGGAGGTGGCGTGGAGCTTGCCCGAACAGTCAGGCGTGCTCTTCACATTGGCATCGTTTTTCGGTGCGATCACACCTCTTCTAGTGCGGGCAACAGCGCTGCTGTTTAGTGTTTATAATTATTAGTTTAAATAAATTTTTTAGTTCGTGGAAAAACTTTATTCAGTGGTTATTTGAAAAACTCGGTAATAGTGTTTTGACTACTAATAGAGTTTTGAGTGCGTGTTTTGTATACGTAATGGAAAATTCCACGAGAGCGCCTGCCGAGGGTGACGGGAGTCGCCCGCCTCCCCCTGCATCGCCGCAGGCATCTTCGTCGTCGTCAAGCAGCTCCGCCCCACGTCAGAGACGGCAGCTGCGGCAGGAAACCCGAGAAGACGAGCGCAGGTTAGATTTGCTGTCAAATCAAGTGAGTGAAATATTATCCTATTTAAAAAATAACGATCGCTTTTCAAACAAAGAAACCGAGCCTGAATCTGATTCTGATATTTCCATACATCCATCTGATGGCTTGAGGGTTTCTCTTGGGAATGATCACCTTCTCAGTAAACCAGAGAAGGCTAAAGTATTCGAATTTCCGGGTTCCACTAACCTACAAGAACCTACTGTTGAAAATGCTTCTGAGGGTAGATTATATGTGCTAAATAAGCTAAGCCAGGTTTTTACGAACTCGATGTTAACACTGAACTTAGACATTGTGATGCAAATTCTTCTTGGCTTAGATTACTTGATAGATCGTTTGGAGCTTTTACTCATGGGCTTATACAACAAAATGAGCTGCTAAGAAACAACTTTCAGCAAATCATAGAATGGGCGCAATCGCCTGGCTGTGTACTTAACGCTGACACGCTTTTTGAAAAGATTAATGCTTCTTTTTCCGAAAACTCATCTTACATGAAAGTGTCCGAGGATCTCTTGCAAATGAGTTGTGGAAGACGTGCTGATATTATTCAAAGACGTCGTGACTGCATTTTGTCGGATGTCAAGGACAAATATGTAAAGGTGGACTTGCAAAAGATCCCCCCAACACAATATAACCTTTTTAACCCACAGGATTTAACCACCTTTTTACAAAAGGCTGGTGGTACTAGTAAGTTGTTCTCTGCCCAAAAGCGCTCTGCGGAAGAGCCTCATGCCATGTCTATGCGGAATAGACAGGATGGCCCTCCAGCTAAGCGACCACGCAAGCCCTTTCACGGTGACAATCCTGGGTTCGATCCCCAGCCATCCACGAGCTTTCAAGCGCCCCCCAAAAGTAGAGGCCGAAAGTCGGGAAACAATAAATCCAGTTCAAGGCATAATGAAAACAAAAAACGGTCCTTCGGCAATCGTAAATCCGATCAGTATCGTAAGTGACTATCCTCAAGAAATTTCATTTTATGTCGGCCGGTTAAAAAATTACATTCAAATTTGGAGGAATTACGGTGCTCCAGAGAACATTATAAAAATGATATCTGGTTACCGAATTCCCTTTTTCAAAATACCCCCACTTCAAAGTCCAGACTTATTAACACGTTTTCAAACTCCAACAAGCTTATTGATGTCGGAACAAATCGAGATTTTGAAACAACAGAAAATCTTGATTCGAGTAGATCCATCTCCAAGTTATGTCTGTCCGATGTTTTTAGTGCAAAAGTCAGATACCAGCAATCGCCCGATATTCAATTTAAAAAATCTAAACCACTATGTAATGCAAACAAAGTTTCGCTTAATAAATATGTACTGTGTGCCGGATTTCTTGCAACCGAACGACTGGGCGATCAAAATAGACCTTTCTCAGGCCTATTTTCACCTAGCAGTCAGCCCCAGTCATCACCCATTTCTGCGAGTATTATACGCAACAGAAAAGAAGTCGAGCCCGAAGCTCCTTCAGGTCACTTGTCTGCCATTCGGGCTGTCATCAGCACCCAGGGCATTTGCGACAGTGACAAATTGGGTAGCAGACGTGCTGCGCGAGAAGGGCATGCGAGTTATCGTCTATTTGGACGATTATTTAATCGTGAACCAAGATCGATTAACCCTAATGGACCATGCTGCGGAAGCTATAAGAGTCCTAACAACTTTGGGATGGATGATCAACTACAAAAAGTCCACATTGATCCCTGCCAAGGCAGTAGACTATCTCGGCATAAAATGGAATCTCTCTCTGAATTCCAAGTATTTGCCCCAGGAAAAGGTTTCCAAAATCTCCAATATGATACGCCACATACTACAGGTAAATCGATGGAGTTTGCACGACGCTCAATGCTTGCTAGGCATGCTAAATTTTGCAGCCTTCGTTGTGCCCAGAGGTCGGCTTCATTGCCGCCCGTTACAAGTAGCTTGCAATCGGCTTCCAAAGCACCAAGCACACGTAAAACGTCCACTCGAGTTGGAAGTGTTGACGACCTTAATGTGGTGATTACGAGCTCTGTCTACAGGAACAGCGATACATCCAGTTCCTGTCTCACATTATGTAACGACAGACGCATCTGCCAGAGGCTGGGGTGCCATTGTAAACGACGCTTGTCTGAGCGGATTATGGTCCCCGGAGAAGAAAAAATGGCACAGCAATTTAAAAGAAATATGGGCAGTTATACAGGCCTTAACCAATCGTCAGCAATCGCTACGTCATTCAACCGTGCTAGTTCAGTCAGACAACAAGAGTGTGGTGAGTTACATGCGGAACGAGGGGGGTCTCCGATCACAGAACCTCTACCGGCTAACTTGCATGCTATTCGAGGTTGCGGACGAGAACAAAATTCACCAGGTCTCTCAGTACCTGCCCGGTCAGGTAAACACAGAAGCAGACATGCTGTCAAGACTCAAATTGCCCGGGGAATGGACCCTAATGGAAGAGGCATGTCAAGAGGTATTTCGCAAATTCGGAATGCCCGAAATCGACTTGTTCGCCTCGAAAACCGCACACGTGCTTGCGCGCTACGTCTCACGAGATTGCAAAGACTCGAACGCAGAGTTTCACGACGTCCTCAGCAGAAGGTGGACCTACCGTCGAGCGTGGATATTCCCACCACCACACCTAATTCCACGAGTTCTGTCACACCTCTGAAAATAATACAGTTATTATATACGGAACCTTATTCTAGACCTATATTTTTAATCCTGCCTGGTGGACTCATAATCCACCGGAAGTGAGATGCAATGTGAAGAGCACGCCTGACTGTTCGGGCAAGCTCCACGCCACCTACCCCCGGCCACAGCGGGGCGGAGCCGGGTGGGAGGGGAATAAGAGAGGTCGTGACGTCAGATCCGGAAAGTTGCTGTCTCACTGTATAGATCTAGAATAAGGTTCCGTATATAATAACTGTTTTATTTTCAGGTAAAACATAATATTATACGAACCAAACAATTCAAATGATATGTTTGTCATGGTTAATTTCATGTCCAAACATCTAAATACGCGTAAAATGGTATTTATAGGTATTATGTTTTAAGACATCTCTTGTCTTGATGTATACAAGTAAATAATCTGGGTATGTTGGTAGAAAACCTTGTTTTGGTAATTGTCACTCACT
The DNA here is from genome assembly GCA_947523025.1 of Dryobota labecula. Lineage (NCBI taxonomy): Eukaryota > Metazoa > Arthropoda > Insecta > Lepidoptera > Noctuidae > Dryobota > Dryobota labecula. The sequence goes on from OX383299.1 coordinate 25,048,610, forward strand.
GCTGGTGATTAAGTAAATACAGCAGAGCTATACGGTAAGTTGTTGAAGTATAAAAGTTCTAATATGGGAGTTATTAGAAAATATAATTATGTATGATTAACCTTTTATTGGTTATCTCGTAATGGGAAAAATCTTGCAGGTAGCCCTAAGTTATAGGGTACCTACCCATAGGATGAAATCATATAAGTACCTATCTGTTTTCATAATGAACAATAATTGAATAGTATACAAATTGTCACTATAATTATAATGATAGGGTTATTGCTGATGACTTGGTTTGTCATTTATCGCCAATAAAGTATGGGTAGTAGAATTGACGCAGCCCTAGAAGGGATTAAGTAACTGTTTTAGGTTCAGAGTGAAATTTAATTGTCTTTTTTATTTGGGTCTGAAATATATGTTTCTTTGTTAGTCTGTAATACATTTTAATTGATCTCAGTATTTACTAACTGTAAAAGTATTGAGAAGTTAAGATATTCAATTTGATCACTCTTGTCGAATTGTTATTTTGGAGTGTAGATATAGGCCGGATTGTTATTGAGATCCACCACAGATATTCCCATTTGGTTTTCAATATTGATTGATTTCTGTTATTTACCCACTTGTAGGACATTTTTATTTGTTATTTATCATAACAGATTAACTCCTGTTGTGCAAGTTTTCTGTTTTATCATGAGAATGAGTGTCTTGTGGTTTTAATATTATTTGGTTCATTGTTATTGTTTGTATCTATATTGTAGATTGTATATTCAAGTTTGTTATTTTAACTGTTTGCTTACTAAATAGTATAATTAAAATTCATGTCAATTAGAGATATTACTTTTGAACATTATCATTTTGTTGCGTCAGCCAAGTTAGTTAAAAGTTTGTGTTTGTCTTATTTTCTTCATTGGCATAAGGTCAGTCATTGCTTTCGCTATGATAGAGGTAACCAGTCCAGTTTGTTTCTGGAATATCTCAATTCCTTGTTCCCTCAGTTTAGGAGGAATCTGGGAGTAAGGCTTTCAACCCAGAATAGATAGGGGAACATAAAATAGCACTTTGTATGTTTGGTCCATTTCAGTTATGTCTGAAATCAAGGATTGCCATACGTGCGATATGCTGAAGCATTTGTCGTCAGCCATTATATCACAGAATTATGTTAACAAAGTATCTTGTACTAGTATTTTGAATGTATGAGTGCAAAGTTTATGCAATTTTGCTTTATAATTTTAATTTGCAAGATACATATCGTTTGTCAGTATGATTAAACCAGCTAGTGCTTATACCTCATATAAGCACTGAGTATCTTGTACATGGTGATTTGTTTTAAAAGTATGTATAGTTGTTTGTTAACAATGGTAACTCAGCATCATAGTCATAAACAGAAATATCATAGCATTTTATTGGGCTGGTGTTTATATCAGTAGCAGGCATGTGTAACATTAGTTAAGGTAATATGTCAGGACAAGGTGTACTTTCATAACATCCTCTTTGGTGTAAAAGCTAGATCACAGTGTTGAGATAACGTGCTATGACCATCTCGTGGTAGGCATGTATATATTATGGTAAATATGTCTCAGCTAACAACATAACGGGTTAATGTTATTAAGAGGATTTCATACTCAGTGATAATAATCCGGGTAGCGCCTTAGTATCCCGCACTCGCTAAGGGAGTATAGTGCTTTTGCATGTTTATAACGCACAGACAATGTATAGGGTTAAATACGGCTGTCTTGCGGCCTTTTTTAGCTTAATCAGCTTTTTAGATTTTCTTAACCTATAACATAGAAATATTGGACTCACCTGTCATGTCAAGTACATACCAGCGTTAGCTATATGTATAGAGTTACATTGCTAAATGCATCTTGTGCATCTAGTACTTTCTCATCCAGTCAGTGACTTTACTGAGAGCACCTCATACTCAATGGAGAGGTTAGCTTGACATAATGTTGTTAAGAGTATTTCATACTCGATGATAACAATCTAGATAGCGACTTAGTATTTCGCACTCACTAAGGGAGTATAATGCTTTTGCAAGTTTATGACGCACAGACAATGTGCAGGGTTAAGCAAGGCCGTCTCGCGGCTTTCATGCTCTTAAGTTAAGTCATATTGAACCACCTTTTTGCATTTTCTTAACCTATATCATAGAAATGGGACTCACCTGTCGTATCGAGTAGGTACACCAGCGTTAGCTATGTAGGATTACATCGCTAAATGCATCTCGTGCCACACTAGTGTAGTTTCTCACCCAGTCAGTACATTTAAGTAACGTTACTGAGAGTATCTCGTTCTCGCCTGAGGAGTTTATGTTGACAATACCAGGTATAGATGTACAGTAACATCGCTCTGAAAAAACTGCTCTCGAAAACTACTCACAAGCTGGACTTGGATCGAGCTATCCTCACCGACAAAACAACACACTACAATAGACCAGACATCACATTATTAGATAAAATTAACAAAACTGCACAAATCATAGACATAGCCGTTCCTAATACACACAATCTCAAGCCGAAAAATAGACCTTAAAATAGAAATCAGCCGAATGTGGCGACTTAGCAATGTCACCATAGTTCCTATAGTATTTCAACCACAGGTGTAATACCTAAACAGCTCCACCAATCTTTAAAAACACTCGATTTACCACCATACACTTATCAGACTCTCCAGAAAGCAGCAATCTTGAATACCTGCAGGATTGTCAGAAAACTTCTGCAAAATGACAACGAAACATCTATCCTCACCTCACACACACGAGCAGCAACCGTACGAACACAATCCCATGAACAGATACACTCACCATCACATAATCCAATCACACTATCATCTCATCATAATATAATCAAATTCCAGGGGTAGCACTTGGCTTCGGCCCGTACTATCCCATAAACCCGGCGCAACGCCGAGATACGTAAAAGTATAAAAACATAATAATAATATTCTATCTCTAAATAAAAACGCGATGTTAATACGTGTGTATGAGAAACACTACTCTGTTTAATTATGTAATTATATTTTAGATCGCCGTTAAGTAAAATTCGAATTTAACAGGTTGTATCCTCTATAAGTACTCTATATTATTAGTGTTTGTTTTTCCGATGATTCACTTAAATTGTCGGGGCTCACAGTCAGTTCGGTCGGTACTGCTGGTGAGGGCGCGCGGGGAGCCGAGACAGCCTCGAGCGAGGCGTGCACCACTTCCCACGACACACATTGTGCGCTCTCCGGAGCATCACAACTTGCTGCTGCCTACGAGACGTGCGTCACGTTACTCACACGTTTTACGAGTTGTTATATCTGTGTCGGGACTAGTCAGGAGTAGAGTTCCGCAGACCACAGAAGAACATCGTGGAAATGACAAGTGCTTTAAGAGGTTCTAGGAGCGGTCCGGTCCGTGCCGGTCTTCCTACTAGCAAAACCTAGCTCGGCTAATGAGTAGACACCAAGCTACTCGTTCTATAGCTATTTCCTAATATTTGTAATCGCGGTAAAGGCTGCGGTACAAATCGGTCAGTCGTGAGCGGAAATGTTGACACAGTTAATGATTAGGGTCGCGGCGTGCTCGGACGGGCCGCGCGTTTGCAGCCGCAGTGCACTTGTTAATGTACACGAGAGCCAGGTCGCTGGGGACAGACGAGGTCTGAGCCGGCTGTGCGGCGCGCGCATTGCCACAAGACGCCTCGACGAACTGCACTCTCGCATCACCACTGCACCGGCTTACCCTTTGCAAGTCCTACTAACTATTATGAAATGGTTTGTCCTATATTATACAGGGTGTTTGGTGCATCGTGTGTCAAATTGAAATGGTCGACTGAAGAAGTCATCTGCTAGCCTTTCAGACCCCTAAACACCTCTCATGCCCTATGGAGTTTTTTTATCGACTTTTTATTGATTTACAAAAAAAAGACCCAAATTTTACATTCAAATACAAATTTAAAAAAAATATAAGGCGTAGACTCTGAATTTTAATTTTATTTAGATGTGTATTATTTAAGAGTACTTTTAAAAATACAAAATTAGTGACATTAGTCGTCTAGTTTTTTTTTTATTTACTCGGAAATATAAAACTTAAAGCTGTACATGTTACAGCTGTTTACATGGCTACAAATAAAACCAAAAGCGACCGGGATCTGCCAACTAGTCTATCCTCTTGCTAATGATGTGCCACATGCCATAAAAATCATTTAACAACTTCGTGAATTCGCTAGAATTGTGAATCGAGTTACGTAAGGCTAATATTCAAAATTATGATTTAAAAAGTATTTTTGCTTATATGATACCTGACAAACCTATTAAATCTATTATCTCACTCTTATGAGGTAAAATCTGTCTCGTATCTCTTTATTTTCGTGGGATTTATTAGAAATAGAAAAAACAAAATTGCATTTTTAACATTTATTTCATAATTTTTACAAATTCTGCTCAAATTGTTGGCCTCTGTTGCAAATGCAGGCCCGACATCTGTTTCGTATTTCAACAGTTGTTGTACGAAGTCGTATTTCCTCCTTAATGGTATAGAATGCCGTTTCTATGCGTTGGACTAGTACCTCCCTAGTTGGAACCTCCGCTCCGTGGCGTATACCAGCTCTTTGGCACGTCCCCAGTCATATGTCTAACGGAGTTAGGTCTGGGGAACGTGGCGGCCATGGAATAGGGCCATCGCGCCCAATCCACGCATTGGGGAACACATTGTCGAGATATTCCCTCACAGTCAAACGCCAATGCGCGGGATAGCCGTCATTCTGGAATGGAATGAAATGAAATGAAATGAAATCGTTTATTCTGTAAATAGGATATCGGAATCACTTTTACACATCATATAAAAATATAAAAACAAGGTTGGTGAAAACTATGGGCACACGTTCATTAAATACGGGCACCTCGGCCACTAATTCGGGTAGGTCATTTTGTAGGAATTTTAATATTTTAATTCCAATCCAAGTAGTCATCGCCATTGAAATTATCGGGCAGGTAAGCGGTCCAATTACCTGATTCCCAATCACTCAAAACGTTTACATTAAACCTTCTTTGAAAAGATTTCTGTCTTTTAACACGTGGGTTTACCGTTTTCGTTGTCCAGTGGTGCAAATTGTGTAGATGGAGAATCCCATCTTTGGTAAAGGACATTGCTCGGCGCCTATACATCGTTCGCCCTGGAACCAAGAGCATCGGAAAATTATGTGTTGCATTGTCGATCATTAATAAATTCCTATATGATGTTATTTTTGTAGTGGACTAGCTGCAGAATAGATATATTAAAAAAAAGTATCCGTTTTTGAGGTTATAATCGAACCACGAATATTGTGGTTTTTCATAACCCCGTGACTCCGAGTGATTTTTAAGAAACTGAAAATCAATATCCTAATGCATTTAGCTATTTTTAGTACCTACCTTGATAATTAGGTATGTAGTTTTTATTCTAAAGTATGGACTTTAGAACAAAAACTCGTAGGTAGTGTACAACAATGGTGTTGTACGCAGTGATGAATCTGTTCATCTTCCAACAACGTGGAACCACCAGCAGAGCCGCAATTTATACAAAATACACTTTCCATTGCGTATGCGTATGTCCTTTTATGAGAGCCAGGTTATCGTTTGAGCAGTACACAGTTCCGAAAATCACAGCCAGGTAAGTCGTTCATGAAAGCAATCAGAGTCCGTTCAAATAGCCAAGTCGTACTAATAAACAAATAGTCCCGAAAGTCACCAAAACACACCGATACTAATAAACACGAAGAGCGAGCAACGCCAGTGTAATTGTCAGAGTGAGAGACTGACAAGTGACAACTTGACCATTTAATGACGTCAAAAATAGGGGTGCCGTTTCAGCACCCCGTTAAGTTAAAAAAAACGATATTTCCTAAGATTTACTACGGCTATACGTTAAAAACAGTATTACATCAACTTTTGTCATACGATAATATTAATAACATTACAAGTATGATAAATGTCTTACTTATAATAACACCTTACTTTTCTACTTCTTATATACTTGTAACAATATTAATAATAACATCTGTATCTAGTCTTTATTGTTTATTTTAAAGAAAACTTTTTAATTAATCCAGTAAAGAAAAGTTAAAAAAAAAATGTCGTAAACTCGTAAGTGATCGTTTAGTTTGAAGTAAACCACACACTTTTGTAAACAATCTTAAAAAACCCAGAATATTAAATAAAAAATAAAAATCGTTTATTCTCAGGCATCGACGGCGCTTAGCGTGTTAGTATTAACAAAAAAAACTTAAAACTATGTTAGTAGTAATACACAAGAGTACAAAAACAAAACAAAACACAGCATCCAATTAGAGGAAGATTTAACAAGCCCATGTCTGACATCTAGCTTGATAAACCTATCCACTGTAGGCCCTTCTAACCTATCTGAAAAAACCGGTCAAGTGCGTGTCGAACCACGCACAATGAAGGGTTCCGTACTTGGAAAGAATTTATCCTAAGAACAAAATTAACATTGTAGTTGGTAAACATAATCTCCCATACATTCCAAGTGTATCGAGAGATTTACCATGTAATTTTAAGACCATAGACTTCTTATAGATTTTCCCGTAATCTATAAGTATAGAACTATTTTCTGTATTTTTTTTCAAAATTTTAGGTTCAGTAGTTTCAGAGATAAGGGGGGGAATGGTCAATTTTCGCCTATTTTCACTTATAACTTTAAAACAATTTATTTTAAAATTATAAAAAAAAAAAATTTAGACCCTCATAGTAAGTTCTTTTATTTGATATGTCACACGGTACAGTTTAAAAACAATTTTTTTAATTTTCTTGTTTGCCCCGCAAAACTGACCTCAATATTCTTAATTCATTTATTTACGATTCACGTCCATATTTGGGTTACTCAAATTGATATGTATACCAAATTTCAACTTATTCGGTCCATTACGTAGATAAGGGGGGGGGGGGGGCATGGAAAACTTTCGTCTATTTTCACTTATAACTTAATTTTTTTATTTTTTATTATATAAAAAATATATTTGAGACCCTCACAGTAAGCCCTTTTATTTGATATATCACACGGTACAGTTTGCAAAACTTTTTTTTTTTTTTTTTTTTTTTCTTGTTTGCCCCTCAAAACTGACCCTAATATTCTAAATTCATTTATTTACGGTTCATATCCGTGTTTGGGTCACTCAAATTGATATGTATACCAAATTTCAACTTAATCGGTCCATTACATTCGGAGCAAATTAGCTGTGATAGAGGGACAGATAGACAGACAGACACACGAGTGATCCTATAAGGGTTCCGTTTTTTCCTTTGAGGTACGGAACCCTCAAAATTGTACTTGAATGTAAAATTTGGGTCTTTTTTTAGTAAAACAATAATAAGTCGATAAAAAAAATCCACAGAGCACGAGAGAAGTTAAGGGGACTGAAAGGCTAGCAGATGACCCCTTCAGTCGACCATTTCAATTTGGCACACGATGCACCAAACACCCTGTATATTGCGCATATTGCATCAAAAATACATATTTCAAAACCGTGTACCTACGTACACCGTACAACTTGCCTGGTGCCAACTGCAACGTCCGTGTATACTTTCTTAATTAATTAATTAACGAAACGTTTATTTATTAAAAAAATCATTGTTAGTGGAGAAAATTGTCTTCAATAACAATGGTACAATCGTCGAGACTCCTCCATGGCAGGTTGGTTCAATTCAATTCAATTCATTTCATTTATTGCATCAAATATGGTAGGTGTACATGAAGTTCTTTTATAAAATATTTAGTAACACACATTTGGCCAATATTTTGCTGTAGTGTATGTAAGTATCATTAGTATTTAGTGTATGTAAGTATCATTAGTATTATTATGTATGTGTGTGTAACCACTCCTTATTTAAGATTAGCCAAGTAAGCAATATGTTTAGATCGTGTTCGCTCAATCTATGTGAAGACACAATAAATCGAACCATTATCCAGTGCAGATGTCTTTCATTTACCACGACACTTCATGGCGACCCTGCCAATCAAGGTTACATCGCGAGTGAAATTTGGACACTACAATAAAATGGGATTATAAATTCGGACATTATTACTGGTTTTGTGTTGTAAATCATGTGTCAATCCACTCAAACGAAAGAAGAGACGATCATCGTGCAGACGGCTGCTGGTAATGGGAAAAATAGTGCGACAAACGAGCAAGGCTACTACAGCATCAGCACGACCAATATGCTCCTCAGCTTGATCACGATCGTCCTACTGGCAGTGGCATGCTATGCCATTTGTTATTATTACAAGAAGCTGCATGTCAAATGGATGGAGAGGCAGGTGAACCGCAGGTCTTTACGTCGCAGGCAGACCTCGATGTATTTCATTCAAGAAATACGCTCCCCGTGATGAAGTCGCCGAAACTCTGTGTAAGTGAAAAACAAACTGACTTTTCCAAAAATGAAATTGCCGCAAACGGTTTAGTGGTTTATACATGAAAATGTATAGTGTGTATAGTGTTAACAAGAGATAAAAACGATAATAAAGTAATACATAAACTATCGTGAAAATCAATACTACGGAACTTTTAAGTGATCATAACGTCTAGTGATGTCCTTATAGGCATATCATTTTATTAACTTTACGTCTTATCAATAAGACATTACGTGTAAAATTGGGAATCAAACGAGCTTACCTGTTAAGTATGCGTAACCCCAGCAAAATATTGCGCCTTAGAGAAAATTGAGTATTACAAATAATTAGTTCATAGTTAGTTGCAATTTGTTCAAGTATATCAAAATTTGTTCAAGTAGTATTTTCGAAGTTATTCGAGAAAAACTGATTTTGCTGGAGTAACGTTACCGCAGCATAATGTTTTTCAAAAAAGGTATTTATCCTAGAACCAAGTACATGAAAAGATAGCTTTTAATGAGTTTGTAAATGTATACCAATAGCAAAATTTGTTAATCTTATAGTTTTTGAGATATTCAAGATTTTGCTTGGGTAACGTTTTGGGATTTTCAAAATCTCGAAAACTGTTCGTCGCAGAAGTTTGAAAAAAATACCAGTTAAAGGCCTTAATTTGTTCAAATATAAGTATTTCGATTCATCAACAAATGTCGATGTAATTAATTGTTTTTAAGAATCAGAAAAAATCGATTTACTCGTAAATTTGTACATCTACACACAAATAAAAAGTAGTTAAATATACCTATCATATACCCTTTTAAAGTGTACAAATCCGGATTAAAAAAAAATTACGCGATATTTTTTCTTTCTTTTCTTTTTTTTTTTTTAAATAAACGTTGCCCCACACTAGTAATTTTGGGTGCGTTTACAAACATTTAAACTCACATACACAAACAGCCAGACCCGGAACAACTACTTGTAGGTCATACAAATATTTGTTCTGTGCGGGAATCGAACCCGCGACACGCAGCGCAGCAGTCAATCGCTTAACTTTTATTCCATTCAGGATTTAAACCTGAAACTTTCAGAGATGTTTTATAACAAAATGAACAAATTTATTCTCTATAGACCATCGTTTTGCATTCAGAGGGAGCTGTGTATTTGATCGCCAAAGAAACACCGCTTGAAATTTGATGAAATCTCTTTATATCTTCTTATTGCGTAAAGTTTTTATCGCGTCTCGGTTGATGCCAGTTCTAAGTTGAGCTGCTTTATATGTTGTTTTGTAAGAGGTGAAGAATTAATATCGTTCTCACTTAACACAACTTACATTCATAGAGACTTTAAAACACTCTCAGTATTTGTTTTATTAGTCCACAGAGTGGACTTTAAGGCCATTAGGCTAGCCAGCTTCTATGTAGGTTTTCCTAGATTTTTTTCTGTATAACTGCAATCTGAATAATTTTGAAGGACATTGCAAACGCACTGCTTGACATGCCCGAGAACCTCGTCCGATCAACCAGTGAACGGCGCAACGAACGTATGGGACCTGCCGTGAGTGTGGTTACACAATTACCCCGCAGGAATATATTTGTGAGATTGAATACTTTAAAAGTTTTCATGGTTGAGAATATCAGTCGTAATGTCTCCGTAAACATAAAGTTTCACTTATTTGAGATGCATTGTGGGACTTAATGCATGAGTAGACAATAAGCTCATAAACTCTTTAATGAATTATGTTGAATTCTGCATTAGAAGTTTTTTTTTTTTTTTTTGTCAGCTGCGTCATTAGTGCTAGCTGTTTTTAACCGACTTCAAAAAGGAGGAGGTTATCAATTCGGAAGTTTATATATTTTTTTTTAATGTATGTTCGGGCATAACTCCGTCGTTTATGAACCGATTTGGAAAATTCTCTTTTTGTTTGAAAGGATATACTTCCGGATTGGTCCCATTTTTTTCAAAATTCAGTTCTGATGATGGGATCCATGAGGAATTGAGGGAGCTCCTCAAATTTTATAGGCATTTATATAGCGATTTTTATATTTTCATCAACAAATCAAGCATTTGCATTCAGAAAGTATCATTTGGTGAACCGGAACTGATGAAGAAGACCACAGATGGCCACCGGAAGTCGTCAATGATACGTATTTCACAGGTAGCGATAAGATATCTCGATTAAGATAGTTAAGCGACTATGATGAAGCAAATTTAAATAAATGCTGATCAAAATGGTACCATCAAACTGATCTGATAAAGAAGCCGGAAGGTAGGCAATGGAACTCCGTAATAAAACAATGTATCCTAGCCATGTTTGGGCTTATTGGATTTGTCATGAGATGCACTCTGGCTATAAATGATGTTTAACCGACTTAAAAAAAAGAGGAGGTTCTCAATTCGTGTATATGTATAAGGTGTTAAAAAATTTACTCTAATAAAAACTTTAAGAGGTGCTTTAGACCAATCAATCTGCCTAGCCTTTTCCCAACTATGTTAGGGTTGGCTTCCAGTCTAACCGGATGCAGCTGAATACCAGTATTTTACATGGAGCGACTGCCTATCTGACCTCCACAACCCAGTAACTGGGCAATGAGCCCCTGGGTAAGACTGGCTGTCAGACTTTTGGGCTTCTGACGACCCGTAACGACTGTCAAAGATCCACGAATAACAGCCGAGACCAACGGCTTAACGTGCTTTCCGAGGCACGGAGGAGTCTCGGTATGTAAAGATGGTCACCCATCCACGGACCAACCCCGGCAAGCGTAGCTTAACCTGACGGATCGACCCGTGCGGCTGTTATTACTTAGCCACGAGCTCCTCAGAGGTGCTTTACACCATCGAACTGAATAACTTTTACTATGGGACCAGTTTGAAATCGCGAAAAAATAAACAGCTGTACCATACAGTTTAGAACACTAGGTAAACATTACTATGGAACAGCTTTTTTATTAATTAATTTAATTTAGCTGGTATTTAATGCACTCGTTATATGTTCATGATGTTATAAGATTTCCTGTCACTATTGTGGTATACGAATTGGTGTGGGGTAGGTACCACAACTAAAAAGTGAAAAATAAAAAACTTTTTACAAAAAAAAAACAACTGACTTCAAAAAAAAACACAAAAAAATTGAAAAATAACTTAAATTTTGGAAGTCGGTGGCAAAAAACGAAAAACCGGAACCAAAGACACCGACTTCCAAAATTTAAGTTATTTTTCAATTTTTTTGTGTTTTTTTTTGAAGTCGGTTGTTTTTTTTTTGTAAAAAGTTTTTATGATTATGATTGTATATATTTAAATATACTTTTAGCAGAGTAAGCTTTTGTAACTAAATCAATCTTAAGTTTTGTAAGCACCATTTAATAGGTTGTTTACCACCCATCATTTAATATACCATAGGTACCGTTTAGTAGGTTGTGTTAAGGTAGGAGAAAGTTTCTAACTAATTTGGCTAATTTCCCATTGTGGACATTTGAAATGCTTAGTTGACAAGTTGAGAGCTAATGGAAAAAAGTAATCTCTTTTCCTTCGCCTAATATACATAATTATGTATATACAAAATTAAATTATTGAATGAGTTAGGTATTTAGTTTAAGTGAGGGAGTTGTATAATTAGCTACAATGTGTACTTGGTGAGTTGATGGTTTTAGTGTAAAGTAATTTGTTCATGTCCTAATCACAATCCGTCAATATTTTGTCCTCACCTCACAGTGCACTCCCCCCCTCTTTGTTTCCTTGACAATTTCACTTTAGTGTTGTAGTTATCATTAAAGTCTATCTACTGCTAAATATTTAGAATGGTTCAATATTTGGTTAGACATTTTGATTTTATAACCATTGAATAAGATCTCCCATCTCTGCCCAGCCCTTCGAGAAAAAAGGGCTGATGTTATGTAAAGCGAGTGGTGAGGTCACTAATATTTTGCCTTTTGTTTTAATAAGGTATTTCAAGGCACATGTTTTAATTAAAAATAACATAATAATCGAACCTAACAATTCAAGTACTATGTTTGTCATGTGCAAACATCTAAATACGCGTAGAATGGTATTTATAGGTATTATGTTTTAGGACAGTCTTGATGTATACAAGTTAATAATCTTAGTAGGTTGGTAGAAAACCTTGTTTCGGTAATTGTCACTCACTACTGGTGATTTAGTAAGTACAGCAGAGCTATAAGGTAGGTACTGTTAAAGTATGAAAGTTCTAATATGAGAGTTATTAGAAAATATATGTATGATTAACCTTTTATTGGTTATCTCGTAATGGGAAAAATCTTGCAGGTAGCCCTAAGTTATAGGGATACCTACCCATCGGATGAAATCATATACTTAAGTACCTATCTATATTCATAATGAACAATAATTGAATAGTGAACCAATTGTTGGTGTATAATGATAGGGTTACTCGTATTACTGAGGAATTGATTTGTCATGTATCGCCAATAAAGTATAGGTAGTAGAATTGTCACAGCCCTAGAAGGATTAAGTAACTGTTTTAGGTTCAAAGTGAAACTGAATTGTCTTTTTGTTTGGGTCTGAAATATATGTTTCTTTGTTAGTCTGTAATGCATTTTAATTGATCTCAGTATTTACTAACTGTAAAAGTATTGAGAAGTTAAGATATTGAATTTGATAGGAATGAACTAGTTTATTGTATTGTTGTACCCACAGTCAATGACAGTATCAGTGTAGCTGTTTTGTCAGCATTTGGTTGGAACATTCCAGGATCAGTCATATGAATTGTTATTTTGGAGTGTAGATATAGGCCGGGTTGTTATTGAGATCCACCACAGATATTCCTTTTTGTTTTCAATATTGATTGATTTCTGCTATTTACCCACTCTTGTAGGATATTTTTATTTGTTATTTATCATAACAGATTAACAACTGTTGTGTTTGTTTTACATTTTTGCAACCAGATTGGTAAGTTTTCTCTAATATTATCATGAGAATCAGTGTCTTGTGGTTTTAATGTTATTTGGTTAATTTTTATTGTTTGTATCTATAAGATTGTATACTCAAGTTTGTTATTGTATCTGTTTGCTTACTAAATTGTATAATTAAAATTCATGTCAATTAGAGATATTACTTTTGAGCATTGTCATTTTGTTGCATCAGCCAAGTTAATCAAAAGTTTGTTTGTATTTTTTTCTTCATTGGCATAGGGTCAGTCATTGCTTTCGCTATGATAGAGGTAACCAGTCCAGTTTGTTTCTGTAATATCTAAATTCCTTGTTCCCTCAGTTTAGGAGGAATCTGGGAGTAAGGCTTTCACCTCATGCATAGATAGGAGAACATAAAATTGCACTTTGTATGTTTGGTCCATTTCAGTTATGTCTGAGATCAAGGATTGCCATACGTAGCTGAAGCATTTGTCGTCAGCCACTTTATCACAGAATTATGTTAACAAAGTATCTTGTACTAACATTTTAATGTATGAGTACAAAATTTATGCAATTTTGCTTTATAATAGATAGATAGATAGAATACTCTTTATTATTGTGATAAATAATACAATATTAATACACGATTATCAATTTATTAATATGAAGATTTGGGTATTTCAAATGTCACTTTAACAATAATTGAGAAAATAAATTAAACTATTAGGTTAACTTTATAGTAAATCAAAAACCTTTAGAAAAGTGAATTGAGGGAACAAACTAATCAGTTAAATCAACCGTCAGATTAAACAACTAAAAATAATAATCTGTTCCAATGATGGAGCTTAAAAATGTGTGTTCCGTCGTACGGACCAAGGACAAAGAGCGCGGGCGCGCCGAATGAGTCGGTCTCCTCCCCACCAGATAAAGACAAACTTAGTGAATGCATCTACTAAAACTAGTAAGTATTTATTTCCGTTTCGTGTTTCAACGAACGGACCTAAGTGGTCCACGTGCAAAGTGTGAAAAGGCTGCGCATATTTTGGCAACGGGTATAACTCTCCTTCCTTAGCACCACCGCTATTTTTATAATAAATACAATTCAAACAGTTTTTAATGTATTTTTTTATTATGTGACGCATACGAAAAAACCAATACTTGTGCCCTATTCTCTCAACCGTTTTATCGACAGAAAAGTGGCCTACGTCATCATGGTTGTATCTTATTATTTGCCATATAGACCTCTTTGGAACGACCTATCGTCGCCCTTGGGCTGTTCTTCTGTACACTTTTCCGCCTAACAGTTCATATGTGTCAAAAATGATTTTATTTTCATCTATTTCACCGGATTCTAAAACAGTTAAAATTTTTACAATGTCAGGGTCTTGCATCTGCACAGAAAGTAACCAGTCTCCTTCTGTTATTGATACTATTATTTCCCTTTCCGACCTCTCACCAGAGGGAACGGGATTTCGACTCAAGGCGTCCACATGTTGCATACGTGTACCTTCTCGATGCTTTATTTCGTACATGAACTCTTGAGTTGAAAGAACCCATCGTGCGATCCGGGGAATAATATTCTTTTTAGTCAACGCATACCTGACCGCGTTACAATCTGTGATAACGGTGAAAGGTGAACCAATTAAATAAAGTCGAAATTTTTGGAATGAACTTACGATTGCTAGCAGTTCTAACTCAAATGAATGATATTTCTTTTCGTCGTCAGTTGTCTGATGGCTATACATAGTAATACACAGGCTTTTCACCCTCATCAGCATCTTGAACAAGAATACCAGCAACGCCATCACAACTAGCGTCCGTATACAAAACAGTTTTTTTATTTGGATCTAAAATAGGTAGAACACTATCTGATGTTAGTTTAGCTTTTAAAATTTGAAACGATTGATCATGCATGGAACCCAAAGACCAAGAAGCATCTTTTTTTAATAATTTTATAAGAGGGGAAGAAATTATAGCGCAGTTTTTAATACATTTGCGAAAATAATTAATTAGGCCCAGAAACTGTAGCAACTGATGCACAGTTTTTGGTACGGAAAATTTCTTAACGGCTTCCGCTTTGGTTTCATTTGGCATTACATAATTTTGTTTTATTTTGTATCCGAGAAACTGTATTTCGGTTTTAAGGAAATTACATTTTTTTTTAATTTAAAGTTAACCCATTATTTTTATATATTTGTAAAATGTTTTCCAAGAGCTTTAAATTCTCCTCAATAGTGTGTGTGATTAGGTAAACGTCATCTAAATATACAATGACGTTCTCAAACCTTAAATTACCTAACACTTTATTCATCATCTGTTGAAAACAAGATGGTGCATTAGCCAAACCAAATGGGAGCCGCAGAAATTCATAATGGCCATCTTCGGTAATGAAAGCCGTTTTCTCTATGGACTGTAAGCTCATAATAATTTGGTAGTACCCACTTTTTAGATCAAGACTTGTAAAATATTTATAACCCTGTAGTCTATCTATATGATCCTCGATTCGGGGCATTAGGTACTTGTCCTTTACTGTTATTTGATTCAATGCGCGGTAATCGATGCAGAGTCTTTTCTCGCCATTCTTTTTGTTTACAAGCAGAACGGGACTCGCGTAAGGGGAGTTACTTTCTCGAATCATTTTATTATCCATTAATTCCTGCACCATATCTCGAATAATTTTCCTATCTGTATGAGAGGCTCGAAAAGGTCTGCACTACACCGGTCGTGGATCTGTCAGTGTAATAACCATCTGGTGGTTATTCACTTTCCCTAACTCTTTTATGTCAGACGCGACACACTGTTTATATTATCTAAATAAATAAATCAATTCATTTAAGTGAGTGTCAGTATCGATCTTAGTCTCATGTATAGCGTCACAGAATTCACTAAGTGATTGCGCATACTCGTAGTCAAACTTGAATGAATTACCTACACGTGAATATATCAAATCATGTCGCTCCGTTATATTACGGCCAATAAGTATATCACAACCTACTAAGTCATCAATAACGTAAAAGTTCACACTAGTTAAAGACACGCAGTCAATTTTTAAATCTAAAGTGACTTTTCGAGTGACCGGTTTGGAATTATGCCTAGAAAATCCTTGTAACAAAACTGGCGAGGGTAGTACACTACTTTGAAGCGAATATTTTTCCACCACCGATTCGGAAATCAGGGAACAACTGCTTCGCGTATCAATAAATGCCTCGTGGACAAAATGATTAATGTTAACCGTTTTTACAAATTTATTTCGCGGATCTGAGCTAAGTATCAATTTGGTTTCCTCAGTTTCTGGTTTAATTAATCCCGTACTTTGCTTACTATGGCACACAGCCTCAACACGGGCTTTTTTTTACAAAAATTTCATTTAACGAGATCACACTGATTCCTTTTATGATTTCCACCGCAAGTGTAACATTTAATAGGTTTCCGAATATGTGTTGAACCGGTTTCATTACTTTCATGCGCACTACTAGAATTTGCGTTAAGATTTGAAGAGGTAACGTTCGTGGACGGTTGGCTAGAATTATTTGTTTGCTCCACTGTTTTATGACGGTTTTCACGTGTACTACCTGAACTGGTTTGTTTTGAGTTTTTGCCTTTGTAGGTACGACCATGAAGGTAACTAGCTAAATCATGACAAGATTTAAAATTACTCGCCTCAATAGATGCTTCTATATTGCTATCGCCTATGCTCCCGACAATTATAGATATAATATCTTGCTCAGTAAAGTTTAAAGATAATCGGTCAGCTTTACATTTAATATCAAAATAAAATTCGTAAAGTGATTGGTTTTCTACCGGTTTTTTTATTAATAATTTCTTTTAATAACTCAAACGACGTGTTTGAAAACTATTAGCCAGACGCCGATTCCAATCACTCCATTTCCATGAAGGCTATCAGTCCGCAACAACGAGTCATACCAGACTTTGCCAGAGCCTTTCAATTTATTAAGAGCTTGATATCGTATCGTTTCGTCGGTCCAATCAAACGTTGCCGCATAGAATTGTATAATATTAAGCCATGCATTTATATCATCATTTAAGGGGTCAAACTCCGGTATTATATTATTTAAGGTACTCACAGCTTTGGTATCTTTATGACGCGATACCTTTGACTTCCTTCTGGGCAGAGGTGACGGTGTTCTGGAGCTTGTACTCGTCGTGCTACTGCTACTTGACGACGATTGTGCTCGCTTGCGATAACGCCTGCGTTTGCCCATGACGCGTGGTTTCCACTTCTGATGTGATAAATAATACAATATTAATACACGATTATCAATTTATTAATATGCAGATTTGGGTATTTTAAATGTTATACACTTTAACAATAATTGAGCAAATAAATTAAACTATTAGGTTAACTTTATATTATAGTAAATCAAAAACCTTTAGAAAAGTGAATTGAGGGAACAAACTAATCAGTTAAATCAACCGTCAGATTAAACAACTAAAAATAATAATCTGTTCCAATGATGGAGCTTAAAAATGTGTGTTCCGTCGTACGGTCCAAGGAAAAAGAGCGCGGGCGCGCAGAGTGAGTCGGTCTCCTACCCACCACGAGCAACCGTCGTCCGATGTTGATGTCCCGGCTAGCTAGGCGGCGCTTGTAGTTCCGGTCACCAATTACCGCTGGCGCTCGTTCCACGAAGTTGCCAACATTATGTACACCATAAAAATTACAGATATAAATGTAGAACTGTTACATAGGGTGTCACAATGTGTGGTCTTATCGCTAAAAGCGATGTTTTACTGACAACCTTTATTTTTATAATTTTGATTTGCAAGATAGATATCGTTTGTCAGTTTGATTAAACCACCTAGTGCTTATATCTCATATAAGCACTGAGTATCTTGTACATGGTGATTTGTTTTAAGTATGTATATTTGTTTGTTAACAATGGTAACTCAGCATCATAGCCATAAACAGAAATATAATAGCATTTTATTGGGCTGGTGTTTATGTCGGTAGCTGGCATGTGTAACATTACTTAAGGTAATCTGTCAGGACAAGGTGTACTTTCATAATATTCTCTTTGATGTGAAAGCTAGATCACAGTGTTGAGATAACATGCTATGACCATCTCGTGGTAGGCATGTGCACATTATGGTAAATGTGTATCAGCTAACAACATAACGAGTTAATGTTGTTAAGAGCATTTCATACTCACTGATAACAATC
Organism: Dryobota labecula; assembly: GCA_947523025.1. Taxonomy (NCBI): domain Eukaryota; kingdom Metazoa; phylum Arthropoda; class Insecta; order Lepidoptera; family Noctuidae; genus Dryobota; species Dryobota labecula. Next base: position 25,067,016 of record OX383299.1, read on the forward strand.
CGGGTAGCGACTTACTATCCCGCACTCCCTAAGGGAGTATAGTGCTTTTGCAAGTTTATAATGCACAGACAAGGCATAGGGTTAAGTAAAGCTTTCTCGCGGCCGTTTTAGCTTAACTAGCTTTTAAGATTTTCTTAACCTATAACATAGAAATGGGACTCACCTGTCATGTCAAGTACATACCAGTGATAGCTATGTTGAAATACATCAGTAATCAGTAGTTTCTCATCCAGTCAGTAACTTTACTGAGAGCACCTCGTACTCAATGGAGAGGTGACAAGGGGTATACTGCATGCATAATGTTGTTAAGAATATTTCATACCCACTGATAACAATCTAGATAGCGACTTAGTATTTCGCACTCACTAAGGGAGTATAATGCTTTTGCAAGTTTATGACGCACAGACAATGTGCAGGGTTAGGTAAGGCCGTCTCGCGGCTTTCATGCTCTTAAGTTAAGGCATATTGAACCACCTTTTTACCTTTTTTTAACCTATATCATAGAAATGGGACTCACCTGTCATATCGAGTACACCAGCGTTAGCTATGTAGGATTACATCGCTAAATGCATCTCGTGCCACACTAGTGTAGTTTCTCACCCAATCAGTACATTTAAGTTACGTTACTGAGAGTATCTCATACTCGCCTGGGAAGTTAATGTAATGGTTAAAATACCAGGTATAGCTTTGTACAGTAACATCGCTATGAGCGTCTCGTGCTCCTGGCAGCTTCTCATTCAGATAGTAGCGTGGAGATAACGTTACTAAAGACATCTCGTGTCACTGAAGAGATAATGCTTTAACAAGATGGCAGCGCACATGCAATATGCAGTTCAATTAAAGCTAGGCATTCCCGCACATTAGGGTTGTGGGAGGCCTCAGGATCTAAGTACATCCATTATGGGTATGGACTAAGGGCGGGTTGTTTCACAAAATTATGCCCTTGACGTTCGTTAAAAAATGACGATTACAGTAACAGGTGTCATACCCACTGGTTAACGTCATTTTATTCTTTTACATTTGAACTTTGACGATCGGTTTTTATGCAGTGAAACAACGCTTTGTTTTTAACGAACGTTAAACATCATATGTAATCGTTATTATTTGACGTACGTATGTTACGTTAACGAACTATTTGAAACAACCGGCCCTAAGAGTCTGCTTCTGATTAGCTAACGGTACACATAATACACTTTCGATCACTTAGAGTAGTTAGTTAACCTTTTGTATTTTGTAACATTTTGTTTGTATAATATAAGTAATAATAATATAATGCAACCTCATGAAAATAATGTTCTAATTGATAACGTCACAATATTCTAGTTTTAAGTTATCTTGCTGCGCCCTAAAACGGGGTCATGTACTCATTAGTTTTAAGCAAAGCCTGTAACTGTGTGTACATTGTGCAATGAATGAATAAATAAATAAAGTGTACTTTAAACTTAATAAAAATGAATAATTTGACGAGAAAGAAATTTTTGCTGCGATTTCTAGACGCGCGAAAAAAAAAAGTGACATGTCTGTGTTACCAGTTGCAGAATAACAATATTTCTAAAAAATATTTATTCTATTTCTAAAAAACGGGATGTTAATACGTGTGTATAAGAAATACTACTCTGTTTAATTAATTATAAGCCGTGAAGTAAAATGCAAAATTACGTTTTGCAAGTAAGATTTTAGTATAAGGTTTTATTATGCTAATATGTAACAGTTCATAAATCGTGCACGGCGACGTTAAATGGAATGTTTTCGCATTGCTATCCTTATTTGGAACACAGTTAGAAGAAATGTAATGAAGATAATTAGTTGCTAGGATGATGTCATTTTACATTCCTTGATGTTCTATTTTTAGATTATTGCCGATGATTGTATTAGAATATATAAAGATTTGGTTGAAATTAATAAATATTTAATAAAGAAAGTATAAGCTAGATTTACGGGTTCTATTGCGATAAATAAGTTGAAAGAGGCTAAGAATTTATTTAGTTATGCGCAATTATTATATTCTAAGTTATCGCATGATTTAATGCCCGAATTAGTGACACATTTGTATCATTAAGTAATAGAGTATTTTTAAAGATAACTGAATTGTGTACTTCCCCTCTTATTAAAATAAATATTGAAAAATAGTACATTATGATACGAGTGTGCAGTGTTGGTCATTACACTCGAGGCGATATTATTCGCGCGACTCGCAGGCGAGCGCGATAAGGGAGCCGAGTGTGTAATGATCAATGCACACGCGTTTCATACGACGTTTTTCAACACACTTGCGAGGAAAAAAACAGACTTGTTGCAAAAACTTGCTACAATAACGTAATTATAGAGATGATCATTTAGATTTATAAAGTTCAACTGACCTTTGTTGCCAGGTACTGGCAAGCTTTAGGCGTCTCCGGACGTTTTTTAAAAACTGTTTAATGTCGGTTGGTGACCATACTTTCGATTTCGTATTTTTAATAGTAACTAACAACACAACGAAAACGTTAACAAATATTTATGGAAAATGGCGCGCTGGTTTTGTATTTTTTTTTCGCGCGCCCCGCTTGCGATGCACGCGCAGGTGTAAATAAAGGCACACTGCGAAACTGCAAAACAGCCTTTATAAAAAAAGAAATTGTCTGATCGTAGTTTAGTTAGTATGGAATTAGAAAGTACTATTGGCATAGAGAAATATACTTTAGTTCAGTGAGAGTCCGCAATAATAGAACCTCAGTTAGGATCTTTTCCGTTTGGTTCCGGGAGGGACCACGGACAATTTAAGGTAGGAGTGAGGCGTATATATCGTAACAGCTAAATACAACAGGTATCACAAGATACCAGACTGTAACTGTGACAAATAAACTGAAAAAAAAGCTTCTGTTCCACGACGAGATAACAGAATCCATCCAGTCACAAGCTTTTGTCTATTCATGCTTATGACAGTTACCTTAGTTAGAATATAGATAATAAATGTTACTGTTACACTGTGACACCCTGTTACATCGTCCGTCACAAGCTCTTTCCTTTGCTCGCATAGGTGTAACACCATAGTTAGAAAGAGAAGTACCTCCGTGTATTATAACTGTGCAGCTGTGGTAACAGAGAACACACAATAGTTTGTTCCCACATAGTATGAAATAACAGCCTGCTATTTTGTAACAGGTTTTTGGAACTGTTAATTACGTGGAACAGAAACAGGCGGAACAGATATGGGATTTTACCTGTTACGAGCCACTCCTGATTTAAGATAAATAAATTTTGGTTAATTTTGGGACCAAAGACAATTCAGTCTATTTAAAAAAAAAAGTGAACGCGCGGATTCCTTTTGGCATGAAGTTTCTTTGACGAGATTAAAAAAAAGAACAAGTTTTCGACTAGTAAACAGTTATCTGTGGCGTTACAGCACTCGTATGGTTACGTAAAGTAAAAAGCACGCGTTTTTAATACACTGCATTATGGACCTAAAAGCGGTTCAATAAGAGCCACTTCACGAGCAAGTGTGTTGAAAATGGAATTTGACATTCGAACGGCGTGTAACTTAATTTCCCTTATGGATGGTACGGAGGACACTACGAAACGATTGGTTGATGCAATGGAGATGTATGTGGATATGTTGGAAGATTCGGGAAAAAATCTTTTAATAAAATTCGTAATTAAAGGTTGGCTATCTGAGAACGCTAAGCTCCGTTTATCGAATAACTATGACACCATTCCCAATTTAATACCGGATTTAAGGAAACATTTATTAACTAAAAAGTCTTTTACCGCTATTCAATCCCGACTCCAAATATGAACCAGGGTTTTAGGTCAATTGATGAGTATGATTCTGAAATAGAAAAACTTTTTACGGATTTAACCATCTCACAGGCAGATGGAGATTGGTCAAAGTTCGCGATTCTAAGTGTGCGCGTGTACCGTGTTTCGCGAAGTAAAAGTTTATTTAAAAAATAGGGGACGGAAACCAATGATTAATTAGTTATCGATGAGATTTTGGCTGATGCGTTTACGCTCTGGCGGTCAAAGGGTTAAAAGCGGGCAAAGAATACATGGTAGTCCCAGGAGTTTACTCCTTCAAAGATGGCAAAGGTTCCATGAACATAATGAAGTTAGCTTTAGAGCCTTTTAAACTTTCCCAAGGTACAATAGTTGCCCGTGCAAAATTAACTTCTTGTGCGCAATTACCTGATCCCCCTCTTACGGACAAATCAGTATTAAAGGTATATAATGTCTCAGTCCAGAATGCTACAAATATTATATCATTGGACCAGATCAACGTTGATAATGATTTGAATACTGATGTAAAAGAACAGCTATGCAAATTACTGAACGCTCGTCGTGATTGTTTTTCTTTTACACTAGAAGAATTGGGTGACACGCCTCTAGCTGAAATTCATATAAGACTCAAAGACAATGAACCGGTCACGTACAGACCCTATAGGCTTTCTATTGCTGAACGTGAGAAAGTCAACACTATTATTGGCGATATGTTAGCGAATGGAATAATACGAGAATCACAATCAGAATATGCTAGTCCAATCATATTAGTCGCAAAGAAAAACGGTGACGTGAGACTGTGCGTTGATTATAGGGCATTAAATCGGAAAACGATTAAAGATAAATATCCAATGCCACTTATTGACGACCAGATCGATAGTCTCGCAGGGCAAGTCTATTTCACCTCACTAGACCTTACGTCCGGTTATCACCAGGTACCGGTTTCAGAAGAGTCCAAACCTCTAACAGCGTTTGTTACCCCAGATGGGCATTACGAGTATAATCGTATGCCTTTTGGGTTGACCAACGCGCCAGCTGTATTTCAGAGGCTTATTCTGAAGATATTGAAACGGCGCAATATGCCGGGTGTACTAGCGTATATGGATGATATTATTATCGCATCTCAGTCGGTTGAAGAAGGAATGGAGAAATTGCATGAGGTCCTTGATCTTTTAAAAGAGGCCAACCTCACGTTAAACTTGACCAAATGCAATTTCTTCAAGAAATCCATTGACTACTTAGGCTTTGAGATTACAAGGGACGGCGTGAGGCCAGGGATAAGAAAGATTGAAGCCGTTGCAAAGTTAAGACACCTCAGAATGTACACGAAGTTCGACAATTTGTTGGTCTCTCTAGTTTCTTTCGACGATTCGTCTCTGGTTTCGCGACAATCGCGAAACCATTAACTTCGCTCACGAAATCCAACGTTAAGTGGTCTTGGGGTAATAAACAGGTTAATGCTTTTGCAGAGCTTAAAATAATATTAACGACTCGACCCGTATTGGCTATTTATAATCCGATATACGAAACTGAATTACATACGGATGCAAATTCTAAGGGACTGGGTGGCGTACTGCTTCAAAGACCAAGTTCAGCGACTGCTTTTCAGCCTGTCGCTTATTTCAGCCGGCAAACGTCAGCTGAGGAACAAAACTTTCATTCCTATGAACTTGAAACGTTAGCAGTCGTAGCATCTTTAGAACGTTTCAGAGTTTACTTGCTTGGAATAGAGTTTAAAGTCTTAACAGATTGCAACGCGTTACGTACTACCCTCACTAAAAGGGATTTAATACCAAGGATAGCTCGTTGGTGGCTTCTGGTCCAAGAATTTACATTTTCTATCGAATATCGCCCTGGACCGCAGTTAGCTCATGCGGATGCATTAAGTCGAAACTTCATCCCTGTCGATGATTCGATCTGTAACAACTCAGCGGTGGATTTGACAGTATTGCAGCTAGAAGAAGTACACTGGTTGCAGTCGGTCCAAATGAGTGATCCAAGGCTTTGTCATATAAAAGCTGTACTCGATAATAATGGGCAGGAAGCTAAGGATATACGTAATAACTACGCCCTCAAGGATGGTAAAATTTACCGAAAATTAAACGGAGAGTTGCGATGGGCAGTTCCGAAAGAAGCACGTTGGATAATTTGTCAGCAATGCCATGACAATGCCGGTCATTTCTCATTTGAAAAGACATTAAAAAAAATGAAACGAGATTACTGGTTCCCCCGATTGACGCAATTCGTAAAGAAATATGTACGGGCTTGCATTCCTTGTGCTCACGCGAAACAGCCCGGAGGTAAAAAACAAGGTTTTCTCCATCCTATTCCGAAGCCAAGTACACCTTTTCAATGTCTTCATATAGACCATCTCGGGCCGTTCGTTAAAAATAAGCGCGGAAACGTTTACATCCTTTGTATAATCGATAGCTTTACTAAGTTTATTATTTTGAAAACCGTCAAAACAACAAAAAGCAAGACATCAATTACTGCACTTCGGGATGTGTTCGGGTTATTTGGAACTCCATGTTATTTGAAAGATATCTGAGATGGTTACAAGCCTAGTATCTACGACTTACCCAAAAAGTTACCTTTTTCGTTTAGTTTTGGTGCACATACGTGTTTCTTACCCTTCTATCCCTTCCCTGTTCCCTTGATGAACTGTGCCATGGATTACGGAGACGTGCAATTCAACGGATGCTGATGCACCTAGTGTGTGCAAGCGGTGCCCAGATGATCTACTTACTTTCCGGAGGAGGCTGATGTACCTAGTGTGTGCAAGCGGTGCCCAGATGATCTACTTATTTTCTGGAGAAGGCCGATGTACCTAGTGTGTGCAAGCGGTACCCAGATCATTTACTTACTTTCTGGAGGAGGCCGATGTACTTAGTGTATGCAAGCGGTGCCCAGATGATATACTTACTTTCTGGAGGAGGCCGATGTACCTAGTGTGTGCAAGCGGTACCCAGATGATTTACTTACTTTCTGGAGGAGGCCGATGTACCTAGTGTGTGCAAGCGGTGCCCAGATGACCTACTTAGTTTCTGGAGGAGGCCGATGCACCTAGTGTGTGTAAGCGGTTCCCAGACATTCTCTGTACTTTTTGGGAAGGCCGATGTACCTAGTGTGTGCAAGCGGCACCCAGATAATCTTCTTACTTGTTGGAAGCGATATCCAGATAATCTCCTTACTTGTTGGGAAGGCCGATACACCTAGTGTGTGTAAGCGGTACCCAGACATTCCCTGTATTTGTTGGGAAGGCCGATGTACCTAGTGTGTGCAAGCGGTACCCAGACAATTTCCTTACCTGTTGGGAAGGCCGATGCACCTTGTGTGTGCAAGCGGTACCCCGATAGTCTACTTACTTGCTGGACGAGGTAATTCACCTGGAGTGTTGAAGCGATACCCAGATGGTCTACTTACCTGCTGGACGAGGCGATTCACCAGTTGTTTTGAAGCTATACCCAGATTTTCTTCGTTTTATGTTTATAGAATGAGGACATTCTTAGCTCAGGATGGCCGCAGTGTTAAGCAATTGTTAATTCTGCCTCAATTCATAGTTAAACTTAATATTATGTGAGAATTAAATATAAATGCATTATATTATCAAGACTGTCTGCCTCCATCTATTATCTTAATGTCAAATAAGTTAGCGAGAGTTAATTTTATATGCTGCTTTATAAGAGTTCATTTTATATGCTACTTTATAAGAGTTAATTTTGCGTAACTTACCAAGAGTTCATTTTATATAGGTACATTTTGTTTATGTTTAAGTACCATCTTAATTATTCTGTTGTCTGTTTATGTACTCAAATAATTATTTTGTTAAATTGAGATTAGTCAGCTAAGCCACCTATTAGCTTTAGAAGTACCTATCAATAATTATAGGGTGGTATTTAACTTGCACAGATTGCTGCGTAGGTACATACTACTTGTTATATTTTATTTGTACTTAAAGAATGGCTACAAATGCTGCAATCAGCAATACTGAATCGAGTCATGATGCAAGGTAATAAAAAGGTTTCCCATTTAATACTGTGTCTGGGACAGACACTGATTCAGGATGGCCGACTGTTAAGAATTCATATTATTGACTATTTATAAAATGTTTATGTTAATATTATGTTCATTCATATCGAGCTGATTTAGTCGATTACTAAATGAATAATATTATTTTTAAGATGGCAATAATGTTGGCAACCGGACATCTTTATGGGGGATGCGAGTTTGAATCGATGGTCAGAGACAGACATTGATTTTGTAAGAGATTAAGAATCATTGGAAAAATATATGTGTTCACCGTTCGATTGATTACAGTGCATTTTATTTAAAATATCTATTCCGCCTGTTTCTGTTCCACGTAATTAACAGTTCCAAAAACATGTTACAAAATATCAGGCTGTTATTCCATACTATGTGGGAACAAACTATTGTGTGTTCTCTGTTACCACAGCTGCACAGTTATAATACACGGAGGTACTTCTCTTTCTAACTATGGTGTTACACCTTTGCGAGAAAAGGAAAGAGCTTGTGACGGAAGATGTAACAGGGTGTCACAGTGTAACAGTAACATTTATTATCTATATTCTAACTAAGGTAACTGTCATGAGCATGAATAGACAAAAGCTTGTCACTGGATGGATTCTGTTATCTCGTCGTGGAACAGAAGCTTTTTTTTTTCAGTTTATTTGTCACAGTTACAGTCTGGTATCTTGTGATACCTGTTGTATTTAGCTGTTACGATATATACGCCTCACTCCTACCTTAAATTGTTCGTGGTCTCTCCCGGAACCAAACGGAAAAGATCCTGACTGACGTTCTATTATTGCGGATTCTCACTGAAAGAATGTATATTTCTCTATACAAATACCAAATTGACACAGAAGACTTGCAGTATGAACTTGACCAACTACAAGAGAAACTTACTTCTACGACCATCAAATATACAGCCTCTGAAAACCAAATGAGGGAATATGTATTGGCAATGAATGAGCTGGTGAGCACAAACAAATGTGAACGTTGTCAACCACCATCTGTTGAACCCACACCAGATCATTCATTGACAATATGTGATACCACCATACCGCAGTCTTGTGCCAGTTTGCCAGTATCAATTACTAATTGTTTTACTAAACAGAGTGTAAATAAAGAAATAGTTTTATTTTGTGATGAAATTGGAAAGGATCTAGGCCACTTGTTGACAAATAAGTATCCGGGACACTCAATAATGAACTACTGTATGCCTGGTTGTTCTTTATTTGACATAATGAAAAAAATTATAAAATGCAATTTTAACCAGGATACAATTCTAATAATTTTTGTTGGTAATAGGGGTAATGTGAATAAAGGAGAATTACTCCAATATTATAGTTCATTATGTAACCTTAGTTTAAGAAAAATTGTGATGTTCACATTCCCATACAGCCAAAGTTTGCCACAGGAAGAAAACAACTTTAGATCTGAAATGAATATGACATTGCATAATTTGATGTATAATAACAATTCATTCCATTTAATTGACACTAACAATTATGTTGGTAATCATTTATATTTGACAAAAGATAGATTTTTTATGGATAGGTACTATCTTTCAAAGTACTGTAAAAGACAGATAGCTGTGTCGCTATCATATTATTTTTCTATTACAGCCAAGAATTTGGCTAAACAAATTGCTTCTATTGAGCAATGCTATGACATGTTAAATAATTCAGCCAATAATTTGGTATCAAAAATTGACATTGATAATCATTTAAATTAGAAATTAAGACAACAGAGGCAACCTCTAGCAATAATGTACACAATTGCAAAAATAAAAGTTTAAAATCAGTAAATAGTATCAACCTGGTGCATCAAAATATTCAAGAATTTATGAACAAAGATTTAGAAGTAGAATTATTTATGAATTGTAACAGTATTGATATTCTTTGTATAACTGAACATTGGCTTAAAAGCCACCAGTTCTTGTTCAATTTTAGTAATCACCAGGTTGGTAGTTCGTTCAGCAGAGTAAATGCTATACATGGTGGCTCATTAATTTTAGTAAGTAACCAGCTTAAATTTAAAGACCGTAAAGATATTGTGAGCCTATCTGTTGAGCGGATAATTGAAATAGCCTGTATAGAATTGGAGCAGTTTATCGTATTAAGTGTGTACAGACCTCCTTCAGGATTGTATGACTGCTTTGAAAAGGTAATGGATGAAGTGTTACACAAGATTTGTAACTCGAACAAGTCCATTATCACTTGTGGTGATTTTAATGTTAATTTATTAGAAAAATCAGGTTCTTGCAGTAAAATAATAAGTCTGTTCCAGTCCTACAATCTTGTACACCTATTTTCGGAGCCCACAAGAATAACCCCTACTAGCGCCTCATGCCTAGATAATATTTATACGGATATTATACCAAGCCACAAAGAAATTATAAATTTACTAGATTCTGATCATTGCGGGCAACGGATTACTATCCAAAACCAAAATAACAAAATGGCAAAAAAGGATATCTCTGTTAATCCCAAAACTGCAAGTCGCTTGGAAGCTTTTAAAGTTAAACTAATTAATAAATTACCAGCTTTGTCTATTCACGCTGATCCTATTCATCTATATGATGATTTTTTTTATATATACTGTAAACAATTTCATTCCACGTTTATTCCCAAAACTATCTCAGTTAATAGTAACGCATCTTTCAGTGATTGGGCTACCATTGGTATTCATAAAAGTAGAACGCGGCTTTATGAGCTGTACAATGAAAGGACTTGTGTAAATACCGCTGAATTTAATTTATATGTTAGAAATTATTCAAAATTATTTAAAAAAGTTGATTGTATGGCCAAGTCTCGTTATTTGAGTTCGAAGATTAAAAACAGTAGTAATGTTATTAAAACGACTTGGAATATTATTAATAGTGAAACGGGAAGGTCTAGCAACCGAAATACTGACTACAGCCTATCAATTAATGACAAAATAATAAAATCAGACTCACAAGTCGCCGCGGCCTTTGAAAATTTCTTTTCGGATATTCCCGTTTTAACTACTAAATCCCTAAACTCTTCACCTTCTGTTGCTGAGTCTTTGCTTAAGGAAAATGTTAATGTTTGCGATTCAGAATTTAATTTTGAACATATAACTGTGGGGAGTTTCCCGATCTTATGAAAAATAGTAAAATAATACCATTGTTTAAATCAGGTAGTACATCAGACCCCACAAATTATAGACCTATTTCAGTACTACCTACCTTTAGTAAAATTTTTGAGAAATTAATGTTAGACCAATTGCAAAGATTTTTTAATAAAAATAAATTATTACACAGTAAACAGTTCGGTTTTACAAGGGGTCGTTCAACTACTGATGCTGGTGTTGAACTTTTAGGACATATTTATAATGCATGGGAAGATAAATGTGATGCCTTGGGCATCTTTTGTGATTTGTCCAAGGCATTCGATTGTGTTCTTCATGAAACGTTAATCAGGAAACTCCGCCACTACGGGATCCGGAACACCGCTCTGGATCTTCTTGCTTCATACTTGAGTAATAGGTTTCAGAGCGTTGACGTTAATGGGAAAAGATCTCCCGGATCTTTAGTAACAATGGGAGTCCCACAGGGCTCAATTCTTGGTCCTTTCTTGTTTCTGATTTATATTAACGACTTGCCTTACCTCATAAAGGATAATCATGAAATAGTGTTGTTTGCGGATGACACTTCACTTTTGTTTAAACTTAAACGTCAGGAGCTGGTTACTGACGATGTAAATAGCGCGATCTCAAAAGTAGTTCATTGGTTCAATGTTAATAATTTACTACTTAATGAAAAAAAAACCAAGTGTATTAAGTTTACGCTGCCTCACGTGAGGCAGGTGAAAAATAATGTGTTGATAAAGGGCGAAGAATTGAATCCTGAAGATAGCACTGTATTCTTGGGCTTAACTTTGGATGCTAAGCTTCAGTGGGGCCCACATATAGATAAATTGTCTAAGAAGCTGAGCTCCGCAGCATACGCTGTTAGAAAAATTCGTAATTTAACTGACCTAGAGACAGCCCGTTTAGTGTACTTTAGTTATTTTCATAGTGTAATGTCGTACGGTATTCTGTTGTGGGGAAATGCCGCCGACATTCAGTCTATCTTTGTTTTGCAGAAAAGAGCTGTTCGATCAATTTATAAATTAAGTTCGAGACACTCTCTCAGAGAGAAATTTAAGGAAATTAATGTTATGACTGTGCCTTCTCAGTATATTTTTGAAAATCTTTTATATGCCCATAAAAACATAAAATTGTTTAAACAATACAGTGATATCCATAATATAAATACTAGGAACAAACACATGTATGTTGTACCTAAAACTCGGCTCAAGAAAATAGGTGGTTCGTTCAGATGTCAATGTATACGCTTTTATAATAAACTTCCAAGCCACGTTCAAGATCTAAGCATTAATAAATTCAAATCATTCATTAAACGTAAGTTGTGCCAGAAAGCCTTTTATACCATTAAAGATTATATTGAGGACAAAAAGGCTTGGGATTGAGCTGCTCCAAATTTTACATATTGAAACTTTTTTAATTGTGATTGCTTTATACACATTGACATGAATATTTACTTGTGAAGTATAATATTATTATTTTAATTATTGTGAATGTGAAGACTATGTGGGTCTTTATTTTTATTTTTTTCTTCTCAGTATTTTTTTTTTCTCTGATCATGGTATGGCAGTTTGAGTAATTTATGCGGCCTGCCCAAATGTCCTTTCTTTGGTATTGTTCGTCGAATCGTTGAGCTCCTTATGTTCTGAGTTGAGCTGCACGATTACTGACAAATGCGTGCACTGAATGGATAGGTCCACTCAATCTGTGTGGTTCTTTCTTCAAAAGACCATTTCAGACACCAATCTACATGGTCTTCACATGATTTGACCAAGATTATGTCTGGACTTTAAAAGAGACTGTGATCTCTGAGTTTGTTTCGGTCTTTCTTCTCAGAGTAGTCAGATACGAAACGCCGACCTCATCTAGTTTTAAAATATGATTGACGTGTAAAAGTGTTTGTAAAAACCTACTTACAGAAATAAAATCATTTATCATTTATCATTTATCATTTATACCAATAGTACTTTCTAATTCCATACTAAACTACAATCAGCCTAAACATTTTTTTTTTTATAAAGGCTGTTTAGCATTTTCGTTAGTGCCTTTATTTACACTTTCCGCGCGCATCGCAAGCGGGGCGCGCGGAAAAAAAAAACAAAACCAGCGCGCCATTTTCCATAAATATTTGTTAACGTTTTCGTTGTGTTGTAAGTTACTATTAAAAATACGAAATCGAAAGTATGGTCACCAACCGACATTAAACAGTTTTTAAAAAAACGTCCGGAGACGCCTAAGGCTTGATTGCTACCTAAAATGAAGTTTAAGCGAATTGCAATTCGCACATTTTTACAGCGTAAATGACATGTTTTCATATTGTTTTTTCTATATCATAAACAACAATATTTGTAATATTCGTTCCACAGAAACATAGCTTAATCAAGTTACAAATAATAGAAAAAAAATAAATGGAAATGCATTAAGTTTTCATTCATACTTTTGGTATTACGGAACAGATCCAAATTTATCATAAATTTTCGATAGCTTGCAGCGCTATCGCATCAAAATATCAATGTGTGCGTGACTGTACTGCTCACTGTAGGTGTGTATCGCTCCGACGGGCACTCGCACTATTGTAGTTTTTTTTTTTAAACGCGGCTTTGTTGTCGCATGCCAGGGTTAGACGACTGCTATACTGTGCTGTGCTTGAAATATTCACAGAATATCCATACTAATCCATAGGTACTAATATTATAAATGTGAAAGTAACTCTGTCACTTAACACGCCTAAGCCGCTGAACCGATCGTTATGAAATTTGGCAGAGATATAGCCTGGGATATGGAGAAGGACATAGGCTACTTTTTTACACGATAACCGACATCCACGCGGGCGGAGCCGCGGGCAAAACCTAGTTATCATCTCTGCCAAATTTCATGACGATCGGTTCAGCGTTACTTTCACATTTATAATATTAGTATGGATTGGAATAGGTATTTGTTTTTTACTAATACTTTGCTTATCACTTTTATCATTCGACTTATAGGAATTACTTAGTAAGAACAATAACTACTTACTAATTTGAAGTTTAGAAAAAGGAATACAGAAATAAGACGGAAGAATAGTTTTTTAAAGCTGAGACCGCCTTGAAGGATATGAGTAAACATAAACAGGATTAAAATAAATAAAAACAATACTAAGAAATAGGTACCCCAATAATTTATAATTACGCGATGAGCGTTGTGCGTTGTTTTCCTCATATGTTGAGATATCGGCATGGTAAATAAATTTCCAAAAAACGCACTACTAGTCTTTACATTCAGTAACGATTCCCCAAAGTAGACAACAAAAATAAAACAAATAATGAACATACCTAATTACGAATCTCGATAAATATGAATGAATGAAGCTAGAGCTATTTATCTACTCAAACACACACATACACACGGCTGCGCACCACGCTCTCTCATATTTGTCAAACAGAGAGCAATATTTTGAACGAATTTTTCACTCGCTTCGAATTGGAGTTGCGAGCGATGCACAGTGTGTGTTATTTTGCCTTAGTTGCGGACATGCTTGTTTTATGTGTTTTTAGAAAAGCTAACAATCAAACATCCACCACATTAAAACTCCGCCGGGTCTAACTACCATAGTTTAAGAGAAATTAAGAAAATCGAGAAAAATCCTTAAAAACCATAGAAACGCAATACCTCGTTTTTGGATTTAATTTTTGCACTAAATGTTCTAAGGTATGATAGGAATTGACTATAGGAACCAAATTTTTCTTGAAAACTTTAATAATCTTGCTCACCCAGGCGTGAATATTTTTTTTTCTATGATTCTGAAATTATTATTTTTCTGGCGATTCTCTTCATGGTCGCGTTTTTTTTAAATGCCTATATGTTGATTACTATAATAACTATCGCCACAAAAAAAACCAGGTGCAACAAACCCAGGATCTCAGAAATATCGATTTTTTTAATTGTGGGCTAGGGTTGTCAAACAAACCTGTGTGCAACATACAATGCTCAAACAAACATTACTTTTTGACTCAGGTATTAGCGCAATTACCGGTTTAAATTATGACGTGCCTAGTTTACATACTTTAAGTATACAATTATGGAAAAATATTTGAACAAAGTTAAAATTAAAAAATATTTACGGTTGAATTTTGATCATTACTTTTGTTTATAATATCTATCTTCGATGAAGGATATTATGTGGGATTGGGGGTTGAAGGGGTCCGCTCTCGTTAGGCAAATGCTAAAACCCAATTCCTATACATAATATCTGGAGAAGCGGGGGTGAGGTGGCATGGAGCCGTCAAAGACCCATGGCACTGCTTTGCCTCAGCAGGCACTGACCCGTTCTGCTGGGGGATATCCGTCTGGGCCCCGACCAGAGGACTTAATGCAAGGGGGCATGAGGGCGCCAACCCTCATACTGGTCAGCGAGTGGCAATTATTACCAACGACTAACGCTTGAATACGGATCCGAACAAGCTGACGAAACTGGATATTTATTATTAATTATCTTAGGTATAGAGACATGGCTGGTGGATGACCTGCATACTATTTTAGTAGTGCTATCAAGTGGCTTAATAATAGATGCTGCAAAATTTGACGACTTTTGTAAATATAGTAGCTGCGAAGTATGTAAAAAAATACAATTGGTTCTATATGTCCGTTACTATGCACAAAATATTAATGCATGGCCGGCAAATCATATACGCCAGTACCTTACCCATAGGTATGCTGTCTGAGCAAGCAGGAGAGTCTAGAAATAAATATTGGCGCTATGATAGACAACACCATACCCGAAAATTGAATAGAAAAACAACAATTTAGACTTATTTCACCGTGCATTAGAATCATCTGATCCTTATATATCCTCGTCAGCATTTGGTACACGTCAAAAATATAAAAAATCTTTGCCCTTGTCGAAATCAGCGCTTCAACTTTTAAGCGTAACAACAGACATAGTGCAGATTCTCTTGTACACCGAACTAAACTATCACTAAAATTCCTTACTTTTGGCTATGAGAATCTTAAAAATATTCTGCAAACAAAATTCTCTAAATTTAAAAATAACTTTGACACAACTAAATCGAATTTGATAATCGCGACTCCACGTGGATTTTTTTTTTTCTTTTGGCTTCGTAACGTTGTACTTGTTTGCCGTACCCCATCATGATTTTTTTAGAGCCCGAGGCGCGCATGAACGGGCAGCCTCAATGTGTTTTATATGGAATTTTTAACTTTTTGTATGGAAAATAAAAAATAATATTACCTTCATGTTGAATTATGGGGGTTTGCTGGTTGCAAAGGGGGTCGAAATTTTCATTATTTTTGCGATAGGACGCACCATTTTCGAGATATAAGCAAAAGAAAAGAAAAAAATATATAGTACTGTTTTTGCACCAGAAGTCGAGGTGTGTTAGTGTGAATTTAAATTCATGACAACTAATTTCATTCCACACATTTTTAATCGCGATAAAAAATAGTCAGATTTAGTTAGAAAATCTAAATTTTAGTTTAAAAACGTCAAATTCAGAATAGCAAAATTGCCATTTTCACTAAATTAAAAACTCAGTACCATCTTAGTGCTGTCAAACTAAAATGTAGTTAAGTTGTGTCACTTTAGTCAATTTCAGAATAGGAAATCGTCGTTTGACAGGAATAAACTAAATTTTGGTGATTTTTAATTTAGTTTAGAGAATTTTGTGACAAGAGAATCGGCACCATTGTTTACTACAGCCAATCAGAATCCGAAGAGTTAGAAGCAAATGATATCACGCTGACGACTGACGAAATGGTTTTTGAATCTGACAGCGAGGATGTTACCATTCAGAGGATAATAAAAAAACAAAAAAAGGTTGACTGGTAGAGAATGCCTTGTGGCACCGCCAGAGCATAAACGCATCGGCCAAAATCTCATCGATAACTAATTAATAATTGCTCTCCGTCCCCTATTTTTTAAATAAACTATTACTCGTAACATTCTTTTATTTAATTTGACCCTATTTCCCTTTCTTTTCTTGTTGGCATTAGCCGCCGGTGGCGTGTTGTGCACGTTTTCATTTGTCGGCTATACCCGACCGTGGCGGTCAAAAGGTTAAGTCCGCCTATGTATCACTATTGTACATGAAGTTTAAATAAATAAATAATGATTTAATCGATTGGTAATTTTTTAATTAACCTATTTTGTCCCACTGCTGGGCAAAGCCTCCCCCATAGTCTTTCAAAGTTCTTTGATCTTTGCCATCTCCAATTAATCCGTCAAAACGAGTTGAAATCGATTGAATTAATCGACTTAAATGTTTACTAGTTTGTGACAACCCTATTTCCATAGAAATTAAAAAATAACTTGGAAACGCAATATCTCCGAGATCTCGCTAGATAAATATTTACAATTTACTCGAGTTGAAGGTACTATACATAAGTATATTCTGCAAATTAAAAAAAAATGCGACCAGTAAATAGTTAATTTTATAAAATTTGTTTTTGTTTATTTCGAAAATAATTATTTACTCTCGTTCCTGTTATGTTAGGGACTTGAAATTTTGACACCAAATATATTTCAAACCAACAATTAATCTGTATTTTCACAAGAGGTTGAGATTTATTTTATTCAAGAAATACAGACGAAAATCTTTTTCAGCGATGTCATTGACCTTTCACAAATATATTTTTATCTCCTAAATTAAGTGAAATATCAAAACGGGACTTTTTTAGAATGCTTTATTAAAGTTTAACCTACGTCGATAAAAAATAAAACTGGCATGTCCGCAACTAAGGCAAAATAACACACTGTGCGATGGTCGCCGGAACCTTAACGTTTTAGTTGTGTTGTTATAATACTATATTAAAAGTACGAAATCTAAAGTACGAGTATTGTCACCAACCGACGTTAGACAGTTTTTAAAAAAAATCCCCGGATACGCCTACGGTTTGCCAGTATTTGGCAACAAAGGCCAGTTGAACTTTATAAATCTAAATGTATCATCTCTATAATTACGTTATTGTAGCATAAGTTTTTACAACAAGTCTGTTTTTTTCCTCGCAAGTGTGTTGAAAAACGTCGTATGAAACGCATGTGCATTGATCATTACACAGCACACTCGTATCATAATGTACTATTAATGTATTTAATACATATTCATAGTGATGTTCAGAGGATAGCCGTGGTCGTATGCCACCTACTCTAACAAAACAATACATTCTAACAGTAGTAAACGATCATAAGCTTTAGGGCAAAGTGGTATGTTGAGATATTTTTTTAACGAGCTCGGTTGTGACGTTATCATACCCAACCGATTTCGTGTTTTTTAAAGACATTATGATACAATATATTTCAGAGGCGTTAGTGGATTCTATAAATATACTTTTAGATATCATTTGATTCTATTTTATGTATGTCAGTTTAAGAGTAGAGCAATATTATCATTATTATTAGAAATGTCAACAAAGTGATTAAGTACGAGTATTAAATTTAGACGGTTCGTTAACCATGTTGTTCACAACATCCCATGTGGCCTTAATTTTATTACGAGAAAAAGTGATGTGTCTTTCATTACACAAGGACTGTAAGTTATTGATGCACTTCCGTAATAATTTACAATACGCTTTGTACTTACTCTTATTTTCATTATTTTTATATAAGTAACACTTGTACCTTAATGACCGCTTAGTATTACAACATTTCTTTATGCCTTTTGTTATCCATTTGGGTTTACATTATTATGTTTAATTTTAAGTCTAGTACAAGGGGACCAAAGATTATAAAATAATGTCAACAAATCATGAAACTTGTCAAAGGCTTCATTAGTATCTGTTATATAATCATAGATTTTACTAAAGCTTATGCAGCTGATGTAATCCACGAATTTTAAGACGTTCTCTTTATTTTAATCATTTATAGTCATGAAACAGTAATCCACTCCCATTCGGTTTGAAGTTTCCTGTTCAATTTTGACCAAGAAACCAATAGAGAATATATGGGGACCAGTAGCGCTTCGGCAGCACTGTTGCGGCAGCACTGCTGCGTGCAGCGGAGTTCGGAACCATACCTTTAATCTCACTTTGTGTCCCTCTGTAACACACACAACACAGTTCTCCGTATTGTGTCTTTCACTTGTTTCTCTGCCCGAGTAACACTAGCACTCACTAATTGTGCACTTTAGTCCCAGATTCTCACTAATAACTTGTCAAAAAACAGTACTTTTCTATTTTTTTTTTTTTTTTAATGATTATTCTAACACGGAGCTAATGTTTACATCACGGCAGCGCCATCTGTCTCCTCATTTGGTTAATGGAGCCAAAACGTGACGGCCACGGCAAACGAATTACGCACAAAGTATACATTGGAACCTTATAGCTTATCTATCTATACTTAATATATAAAGCTGAAGAGTTTGTTTGTTTGTTTGTTTGTTTGAACGCGCTAATCTCAGGAACTACTGGCTGGAATTGAAAAATTATTTTTGTGTTGGATAGTCCATTTATTGAGGAATATTATAGGCTATATAACATCACGCTACAACCAAAAGGAGCGGAGCATAAATGAAAAAAAAAAATCCCTTTTATAGAGCTTCCGTTGCGTGCGCTGCGTAAACGGTTTAAGTTACGCAAATATCATGTATGATGGAATTGTTCCTCTTTAAATGTTCTAAAAAAAAGTCCGCGACAGCATATGTCTATCTTTTAAGATTGACTCACTATAACCTTTTTTATGGTAATCAAATTTGTTCGAAATTAATGCATTATTTGCGAAGGAGTTTTCATAAACATGGTATTAATCCTTATCCAAATAAATACGTTATTCATCACAAGTATTTAATTTTGAACAAAGTTGCCCTTACATCATTTCATTTCAATGAATATCTTAGGACATATAACTGTTTTATAATAACTCCGCAGCTAAATAATGATCAACTCTGCGAGGTAGTATATTCTAAAGCTGAAGAGTTAGTTTTTAGGGTTCCGTACCCAAAGGGTAAAATGGGACCCTATTACTAAAACTTCGCTGTCCGTCTGTCTGTCTGTCCGTCTGTCACCAGGCTGTATCTCATGAACCGTGATAGTCAAACAGTTGAAATTTTCACATATGATGTATTTCTGTTGCCGCTATAACAACAAATACTAAAAAACAGAAAAAAAATATTTAAGAGGGGGCTCCCATACAACGGACATGATTTTTTTGCCGTTTTTTTTGCTCCGCCCGCGTGGATGTCGGTTATCGCGTAAAAAAGTAGCCTATGTCCTTCTCTATATCCCAGGTCGATCGGTTCAGCGGTTTAGTCGTAAAAACGTAAAATACAGACAGACAGACATACAGACAGAGCTACTTTCACATTTATAATATACAGACAAATAGGCAGACAGACAGAGTTACTTTCACATTTATAATATTAGTAAGGATAAGGATTTGTATGGATGGTACGGAACCCTTCGTGCGCGAGTTCGACTCGCACTTGGCCGGTTTTTTGTTTTTTGAACGTGCTAATCTCTGGAACTGCGAGTTGGATTTGAAAAAATCTTTTTGCATTTTACAGCCCAATTCTTGAGGAAGAATTACATTCGTATTAACTAGAACACCATTTTTTTTAAATTAAAGTTTATGCGATAACGAAGTAAAAGCACGGGCAGGCAATCTGTTGCGACGGGGTGGGTCGGGGGAACAAGAAATTTAACGCGGACGAAGTCGCGGGCAGAAGCTAGTTATTTATATTAATGGCAGAGGTCGCCGGGACCGGCCGACTGTTGGTTCTGCAGCTGACATATAATAATGTGCAAGTCCTGGGCGCAGGTTCCACTTCTGGGTGTTCGGTGAGTGGCGCGAGGTGGTGGTGGACGACCGGCTGCCGGCCCGCGGCGCGCGCCTGCAGGGCTCGCGCGCCGCCCGCGACGACTTCACGCTGCCGCTACTGGAGAAGGCCTACGCCAAGTGAGTGGCGGCTCGGCGGCCCGGCCCGCCGCCGGCCAGCCAGTGTAGCGCGCTGTGTCCACAGGCTTCACGGCTCGTACGCGGCGCTGCGCGGCGGCAGCGTGGCGCGCGCGCTGCAGGAGCTGTCGGGCGGCATCGTGCAGAGCTTCTCGCTGCGCGTGCAGCCGCGCGCGCTCACCTTCCAGGTGCTCAACTCGGGCGTGCCGCGCTCCACGCTGCTGGTGGCCACAGCGCCGGCGGGCGCGGCCGGCGGGTTGCTGCCCGCGCAGCCCTACGCGGTGTCGGGGCTGGCGCGCGTGCGCGGCGCGGCGGGCGCGGGCGCGCTGGTGTGCCTGCGCGCGCCCGGCCGCGCCGGCGCCTGGCGCGGCGCGTGGGCGCCCGACAGCGCGGAGTGGCGCGCGCTGGCGCCGCCGGACCGCGAGCTGCTGGCGCCGCGCGCCGAGCGCCCGGGAGACTTCTGGTCAGCGCACTCGCTTACTTACTCCTCTCTGAGGCAGCCGTACCCCGACTGCATGTTGCGATATATCATTTCCGATACGACCGAACCAAAAATATATCGAACCGTGTCAAAGTCAAAGTCAAATCATTTATTTCAAATAGGCACGAAGATGCACTTTTGAACGTCAAAAATTACATGAATAGTTAATTGATTCTTGTTGCGCCTTCCAAAACGTAGTTATGTATGGAGAAAAATGGGCAAGAAATTCCATACTTACTCTTTTAAAATGTTAACAATAGTTTGTATACATTAATTAATAATTATAGGTGAAGACGATGTACCTAGAATAAAAATAAAAATGACTTACCACAATTGCTAAAAATAAATGAAAAGTGAAGTAATAAAACTGGAATCAAAAAAATACTTATTCCACAAATCCCCCCTGAAAATGTTCCTTGAGGGGGAAAACTGGAATCTAAAAAAAGAAAAGTATATAATTCCCCCCTGAAAATCCTCCTTAGGGGGGAAAAACGGAATCTAAAAAAACCAACGTCCAGAAATCCCCCCTGAAATCCTTAAAATTTAAGGAGCTCTTCTGCTACCGGCTGCGGCGCTGGGCGCATATTTCTTCGCCATTGTTGGTTGCCAAAATATTTACCGCGGGCGCCGGCAGATATTTTACTTTCATAACCTAGAATGTAGGAGCGAGCGAAGCGAGCTTGGGAATAATTGTGATTTAATCCGTTCTGATACCAACAACTAATACAACTGGTACGAGTATTTGTTTCAATTCATATTTATTTTCTACTAGCTTTTGCCCTGTAGTGTGCAGCTCGCCTAACCTTATATTTTTGTAACTGCACACACTAATTATTGGCATTATTACATGAATCGTTGACTTAATAATAGTTCTCTTTTATTTCGCCTACGTCACACCAATACATGGCGACCCTTAGCCAGCAATTAAAATTTTGCAACTTACGTGAAAGCGAGGATGTCTGTAGTTGAAGAAATCATGAAGATTTTTACTGATAGATTGTAAAGACGGAAAATTAGAAGAAAGTAAGCGAAGAAGATTTTACAGAAGAATCCTTATAGAAGAATTTGTTTGAAGAGATGAAAACATTAAATAAGAAGACAGAAAAGGAACGTTGCTGATGGGTGCCGGGAGATTGCTCAAGCCTTGTGACGAGAGGATATGCAGGGCGCTGGGAGATTGCTCAAGCCTTGTGACGAGAGGATATGCAGGGCGCTGGGAGATTGCTCAAGCCTTGTGATGAGAGGATATGCAGGGCGCCGGGAGATAAATTGTACGGGTCCGATGTGGAGCAGCTGAGAGAGGAGCATGCCACGTGAGACGTCGTGACCTACATATACGTTGTCAGTAAAATACGAAACTACTGTAATGTAAGTTTTGCACTGCTAACATTATTTTTATTTTTGTAATGTTATATTCTACAATTTCATGTGATTGTAATTAGATCATGCCGTATTATTTCATACTTTGTATTGGGGATTAGGAATGTCCCAACGCAAGAATTGCACGAATTGCACGCTAAGATAAAATATTTTAGAGAATATTTAGTGAAACTAGGTCCAGATAGGCGTAAAAAAGATTTAGCTTTTAAGAAACTAGTAGAGGCAGAAAAAGAATATAGTAAACTGGATTGTATTTTGACTCAGTTGAACCAAGAAGTTAAAGATCGCAAGTTAGGCAAAGAAACTTGTGAGGTTTTCCAAACATTAATACAGGAGATACAATCAAATTTTCAGAAAATAAAGTGTTTACTTTCTTTAGTAGATAGTAGTAGCCAAACTAGTTCTATGGATTTTGTAGAGTATTCTGATTGTGTTACAAAAATGGCAGACGCATTCGATATTAAGACTGCAATTTCTCTGTTGCCTATGATGAATGGCCAGGAGCAGGTGACAAACCAGCTTATTGATGGTATCTTACTTTACAGTTCACTCATTAATGATGCCAGTAAAATTCAATTAATGCAGTTTGTGTTAAAAACGCGTCTCTCGCCTAGTGCAAAATTGCGTCTTAAAACTAATTACGCAGATACAGAAAGTTTGGTAGGAGATATTCGCATTAAATTGATACCCAAAAAGTCGCCGGTAGCTTTACAAACACAATTGTTTAAGGCTACTCAAGGCCGTAGGAGTATAGAAAAATTCGGTACAGAGATCGAGGAGTTGTTTGTGAATCTCACGATCGCTCAGGCTAACGATAAGCGTGATGCTTATGAGGTTTTGCGACCTCTCAATGAGAAGACTGCAATTAAACGGTTCAGCGATGGTTTGGCTGACAAGCGGCTCAGCAACATTATTGCCTCACGACAGTTTGCGTTGTTGTCTGAAGCTATTACGGCTGCGATAGATGAGCAGTCCATGTCTGTCCAGCCACAAGATCAGGTTATGCAATTTAGGGCTAACCAAAACTATAAACGTGGAAGCTTTAGAGGTTCTCGAGGCCCAGGAAATAGTTTTATAACAACAATAGAACATATAATCATAATTATAATAAAGATAATGAAAATAGGACAGGTCAAAGAAATTCATACAATGTAAATCGAGGTAAATACTCAGGTGATCAGCGTCAGCATTTTCGCGGACGTCCGGTGCATTATCAACGTATTCAGCATAATGCGCAGGAGTCCTATTTCCAAGACAACTTATGCAATAAGCGCGCAAATAGTCATGAAGGCCTAGAATTTTTTCGTACCTAAACGGTACACTCATTCAATTTTTAGTTTTAGTAATTTCTGTATAATTAATTGTCAATTAAAAAATAGAAATGATTATCTTAATTTACTGATTGATAGTGGAGCTAGCTTAGTGTACTTAAGTATGAATGGTTGTCGCGACATAGGGATTTATTGAATTTAGTAGGACAGGATAAGA
This sequence comes from Dryobota labecula, assembly GCA_947523025.1. Lineage (NCBI taxonomy): Eukaryota > Metazoa > Arthropoda > Insecta > Lepidoptera > Noctuidae > Dryobota > Dryobota labecula. The sequence continues at coordinate 25,091,135 of OX383299.1, forward strand.
TAGTTATTAAAGGAATTAGTGGTAATTTAGAGTCTATGGGATATATTTATTTAGATATTCTAATTAATAATGTGACTTTTCGACAAAAGTTTTACATTTTTGAACACTTATCTTGCGCAGCAGAAGGTATACTCGCGCAGGATTTTTTTGAGTGATATAACGTGGTATTAAATTATAAAAATGGAACTCTGAGTTTAGAAACCCGAGACTAGCTTATTAGTGTTCAAGTTAATAGAAATTTATTTACAATTCCGCCTCGTTGCGAAGTAATTAAACACATTCCGACGTCACACAACAATGATTGTGTCATTTCGTCAAAGGAAATTTATAAAGGTGTGTTTACAGCGGGTGTAATATCGAAGCCACATAATGGACTTATTCCTGTTAGGATATTAAATACGACTGATAAGTTGATTAATATAAATATTTCAGATTTAAGTATTAGCTACCTAAATAATTTTTATGTTTGCAAGTTTGACGACGATAGTAAATCTGTAGAAAGAGTCAGAACTTTGCTTACTACTTTGCAATTACATACCTATTTAAATAAAGAGGAACAAGGAAGCATTGAAAACGTATGTGCCAAATATGCCGATATTTTTCATTTGCCAGGAGATAAGCTCACTACAACTAATTTAATAGAACATTCAATTAAACTAAAGGAAAAACGTCACCAGCGTACGTGAAGCCTTATCGATTGCCTAAAGCATTGAAAGGCGAGGTACAAAGACAAATAGATGACATGATTAAAAACGATATCATTGAAGAGACTATTTCAGAATGGTCAAGTCCAGTTCTATTAGTACCTAAAAAGACAGATAGGTCAGGAGAAAGGAAATGGAGACTTGTAGTAGACTATCGCCAACTCAATAATAGGATACAGGATGATAAATTTCCGTTACCTAACATCACTGAGATTCTAGATTCGTTATCGAATAACATCTATTTTTCAAAATTAGATCTCAGTCAAGGTTACTATCAGCTGTCTTTAGAAGAAAAATCTGGGAAGTTTACTGCATTTACAACAGACAAGCAGTATCAAATGAAACGATGTCCAATGGGATTTAAGACATCGCCTAGTGCTTTTGCTCGTCTCATGACAATAGCAATGTCTGGGTTAAATTATAAATCATGTTTTTTATATCAAGATGACTGTATTGTCGTAGGAAATTGTTTTGAAACGCATAACAAGAATCTTATAAAAATTTTAGAATGCCTAAGAAGAGTAAATTTGAAGCTAAATCCGCAGAAGTGTGAATTCTTACGTAAAGAAATCGTTTATTTAGGACATAAAATCACTTCAGAAGGAATATTTCCCGACCCATCAAAGGTAGAATGCCTGCAAAAGTACCCAGTCCCGCAGAATGTAGACGAAGTCAAGAGGTTTGTTGCATTTGCTAATTATTATAGGCGTTTTATTCCAAAGTTTGCTGAAATAGCCTATCCTTTGAATGCGTTATGTAAGAAAAATTTAGAGTTCGTGTGGAGTGATGAATGCGAGCGTGCATTTCATAAGTTTAAACAGATCTTAATTAGTCCGACTATACTTGACTATCCAGACTTTAGCGACAATAATACTTTTACGTTACAAACTGACGCATCAAAACTAGGATTAGGCGCCGTGCTGTCTAATAGCAATAGCAAGGTAGTCGCGTACGCCAGCCGTAACTTGAAACCAGCTGAGACGCGATACCCTGTGATTGAGTTAGAATTACTTGCTATTGTTTGGGCAGTTCGACATTTTAGACCTTATTTATATGGGAAAAAGTTTTACATAAAAACAGACCATAAGCCGTTGAATATGACCGATCCATCAAGCCGGTTGACAATGTTTAGATTATATCTTGAGGAATATGATTTTGAAATCAGCTATGTCCCAGGACGGCACAACGCAGCTGCAGATGCATTGAGCCGGATACCTATTACATCCAACAGTTTAAAGGATATGAACATGCAAGTAGTATCGGTTATGACAAGGGCACAGACTCGAAGGTTACGAACTGACTGTGACAACAATGACATGACTACTAAGATATCCCCTACTCCAAGGCCAGGGGGTCTACTCCCTAATTCCGTCAACGAAGTAACGGGCCCGTCCGTTAGTAGTCCGACACGTCGGACTGAACCCTACTCCCTAGTAATTTCGGATTCATCAGCTTCCAACGGAATCGTAGACAATATTCGTGAACGAAAGACGCATGGCGATTGATGACAATAGAGTTGTGCTATTTTACCGGTCGATTACCGGTTTAGTTATTTTGTGGTTTTCAAGCTAAATAAACAAAAATCAATATTTTTTCTTTAGAAAATGACTACATTTTAACAATATACTTTTTATTATAAAGATTAGAATTATTTTTGACATTTTTGTCCGGAAACCGGCAATATCCTGTTGATACCTTTGCCTTTTTCCTTTTTGACATTTTGACGGAAATTTTCAAATTAATTCAACGATACTAGCCGGGAAGTTTTAAAAATTATTTTATTTTAGTTTCTTTCTTATTCTTTTCGTAAAATGGCCCCAACCGCTGCAGAAACTCACGGACACGGACTCTGGCCGGAGGCGCGCAGGAGCTGGGCAGCCTCAACGTGCTTTATATAGAATTTTTCACTTTTGGTGTGAAAAAAAAAAAAAATACTAACATGTTGAGTTTTAGGGGCTTGGGATATCTTAAAGGGGGTCGAAATTTTCATTATTTTTGCGATAGGACGCACCATTTTCGAGATATAAGCAAAAGAAAAGAAAAAATATATATACAGTAACAGTACTGATTTTGTACCAGTAGTCGAGATGTTGGTGTGAAGTTTAGTTCATGACAACTAATTGATTTTATTCTACATCTTTTTAATCACGATTAATAATAGTCAGATTTAGTTAGAAAATCTAAATTTTAGTTTAAAAACGTCAAATTCAGAATAGCAAAATTGCCAAATAGCTTAAGATAAGTCAGTAACGTCGGGAATACTCGCCAACCTAAATTCTTGGCGTAAATATTGTCGACGTTGCCTCCGCTCTTGTTGTCAAGCAATAAAAAAGCAGCCATACTTAGGAATTCCTTACTTTGTCTCTAAATAGTATAAACAATTATAATCGTTCGTCGACAGAACGATAACTATTTTGATGTCGTATCAACTGACACAAGGTTCCGCCAAAACAAGCGTCAAGTTCAATTTTTCGGACGGGCAAAAACGCATCGGGAGTAGGGACAGTTGTCAAATCGTGTTGTCATTCATTCTTCGTCGGGCCCCGAACGAATCGTCCGTCCGTTGGTGATAGGGAGTAGGAAACGCCCGAAACGAAGCCCGAAACGACGGACTTCGTGCTTAGGGAGTAGACCCCCTGATCAACCTAAGGTAGTGGAAATCCTCAAACGACCGATTGATAGCGTCGAATTGATATTATGTAGTAACAAAAACACGATAAATGAGATAGAAAAATCAAACCATTTGACTAGTGATAATGGTAACTCAATACTCAATATATTTATTGCTTCCACATGTGAACTTAGGTGGTAGGTTTTACAAAGATATGATCATTGTGGACCCTACCTGCAAATTCGTGCCTGAAAAATCAGCAATTTTCGTGATATCTCGATCGTTATCGACAGTAACTGTGTTAGCGAGAGAATTACAACGTTTTTGCAAGCAAATTAAAATAAAGGAGCTCATAATAATTAAAATCAAGCGCTGCGAAATTTTTGTAAACAAATTTATAAAGGAAATGAGTCATTTAAATGATATTCCAAAGCTACTTGTTATTAAAGATGTGACAAGAGTTACTGACCAAGACACGAAAACTGTGATCTTGAATGACTTCCACCTGTTACCCACGAGTGGCCACGCGGGAGCAAACAGAATGTTAAATAATATTAGGAAGTACTATTATTGGACAGGAATGACTAATGACGTAACAGAATACGTAAAGAAATGTAGAAGTTGTCAGATTCAAAAGCATTCCAATAGGCATACGAAGGAACCGATGGTCATCACATCCACGGCATCCACTGCTTTTGAAAGAGTTAGTTTAGATTTAATGGGTCCATTAGATGTAGATAATTTAAACCATAAGTATATTCTGACATTACAGTGTGATTTAACAAAATACGTCGAAGCTTACCCATTAGAGAAGAAAGATACTGTTTCTGTAGCTAGGTTATTTGTAAACAATTTCATTCTGAGATATGGTATCCCTAGACAGATAATAACAGACCAGGAAACAGAGTTTATGTCATCAGTATTTACTGAGATTTGCAATTTGTTGCATATAAAAAAAACTGCATTCAACAGCTTATCATCACGAAACTCTGGGAGGTTTGGAAAATACTCATAAGGTTCTAGGAGCTTATCTTAGAATTCAGTGTGACAATAACAAAACAGATTGGAGCAGTTGGCTACCATTCTGGTGTTTTTCTTTTAACACTACAATACACTCTGAGACAAAATACACTCCATTTGAGTTGGTATTTGGGAAAAATTGTAATTTACCATCTAATATAGCAAAAGATTCATATGTTGATCCATTATATAACCCTGATTATTACCCTTTGGAGCTAAAATACAGACTTCAAAGAGCACAAGCTGAAGCTAGAAATAATTTATTATTCAGTAAGGAATTAAGAAAAAATAATTTAGATAAAGAAGTAAATGAATCAAAATACAAAAGTGGAGAATTAGTTTTAATTAAAAATCAAGTGGGAAATAAGTTAGATAAAATTTATTTAAGACCATACAGAGTCATTGAAGATGTGTCACCAAATGTAAAAATTTTAAAAGATGACAAAGAGTATGTTATTATAAAAATAATACAAAACTGTTTGTAACTTAGTATTTTGGTTGTAATAAAATATATTTTTTTTTGTAATTGTAATGTTTAATTAAAATAATATTTTTAGTTTTAAGATGTTTTGTTGTTAATTCAGATTTAAAAAAAAAAGGGGAGGTGTAGTGTGCAGCTCGCCTAACCTTATATTTGTACTGCACATACTTATATCTGTAACTGCACACACTAATTATTGGCATTATTACACGAATCGTTGACTTGAATAGTTCTCTTTTATTTCGCCTACGTCACTCCAATACAGCCCGATGTCGGTTATCGCGTAAAAATGTAGCCTATGTCCTTCTCCATATCCCAGGCTATACCTCTGCCAAATTTCAAGACGATCGGTTCAGCGGTTTAGGCGTGAAAACGTAACATACAGACAGACAGACAGAGTTACTTTCACATTTATAATATAAAGTATGGATTCCGAACGGATAATTAAATTTAATGTGCGAACGAATACTAACAACTTGAATTTGGTAGTTAGCTCAGTCAAACCTTTAGATGTGTGAGGAACAGGGTGTAAAGTTCACTCATCCTCTATAGAAAAGGGAGGATCCTCCGACCAGATGGGTGTTGTGTTTGGCGGGCAACTGCCCAATGGGCGCGAGGAATCGGTTTTGGCGCTTTTTGACCCCTTGCCCGAGGCATTTGTCTCTCGGTCCCCATAACTGGGGACCCGTCGTTGGGTTTCCTCCCTCTCTCGTGGGAGGAGGTGGGAGTGCTTTATTGCACACCTAGTCGCTTGAGTGGGGATTCCCCTCAGCGGTCTGAAGTGTCATTCTGGGGGTGTGACTGTAGGAGCACCCGAAGTGCTTCACGACGCCCGTGCGACCAGACCCCTGCTAGGTGAGATCCCCAGTTCCCTGCCCAATGATTGATGTTGGATAATCTTATATATGTCGTTCGCGCGGTAAACTCTTAATTGCGCGATGCAGGATTTGTGTGACGTCGGGATTTTGTGTGACGTCAGGTCTTTGATGCAGTTCGCATGTGGCAACGTAGATGCCGCCACAAACCTAATCAAATTAAATTTGTTTTCTAATATGACCATTCAAACACCACTAGGAGCACCGAAGGGGGCCTTCGTCGACATAGTCAATATAGCTAATATAAAATGTATACTGAATTGTTTTATGTTATTCGAGTTTAAATACTATAAGTAAGCAGACATGTTGTTGTTTATTTATTAGTAACTAGCTACGCTCCGCGGTTTCACCCGTATAAGTCTGGATCTCGTAAGAATATCGGGATAAAAAGTATCCTATGTCCTAATCCAGGTCATGGTCTACCTACCCATGTGCCAAATTTAGGCAATTATAACAAAATTGTGTGAAATAAAAAAAGACTCATCATCATCATCAGCCTATAACAGTCCACTGCTGGACATAGGCCTCTCCAATTGCACGCCATTCAGCTCGATTCCCGGCAACTCTCATCCAGCTGCTACCAGCCACCCTGCGGAGATCGTCGCTCCACCTAGCCTGAGGACGTCCTACCTTACGTTTGCCGATTCGCGGTCTCCACTCAAGAACACGTCTTTCCCAGCGGTCATCGCGGGCAGCAGTGGTCAGTCAGCGGTCAAACAAGACTGATTATTGTATATTATACCGTCGTTTTTTTTTTTTTGTTACATTGTTACATTGGATCTAATCACTAATTTTTTTTTCGCCTTCCAAAAGGTAGTTATTTATGGAGAAGAATGGGCAAGAAACTCCATACCTACTTACTCTTTTAAAATGTTAACAATAGTTTGTATACATTAATTAATAATTGGACGTAGTTAAACAAAAAGGATCCAATCCACAACCTGGTCAAAAATGAGTTGAGTGTACCAAACTGAGTCTAAATATCGATACTATCGGCGAGTAAAATAGATCCAAGCAAAAAACAAAAGTTTATCATTTTGATCAACCTCAGAACCAGCCCACATGCACGGAAATATAAAATATGTTATATCTTTTAAACTTCAAACATCAATATCTCTAAAAGGACTTTGTGTGGATTGGATCCTTTTCGTTTTACTAGGTCCAATTATAGGTGAAGACGATGTACCTAGAATAAAAATAAAAATTACTTACCACAATTGGTAAAAAGAATGAAAAGTGAAGTAATGACAGAAAAATTAATAAATGCGATAGGTACATGGTGCTCACATATTTACAAACATTGTATATGATTTTACAAAAAAAAAAAAAAAATTACATATAATATGATGTGTTTCTTACTATTGCAACTTAAACTTAATCTAAATCCATTCTGCGGCGCCTTTGTATCACAATTCACAAGGCTGCGGACTGCACTCGTAACAGAGTGTTTAAAACTATGTGATGCGTCATAATTAATAAATAAAAAAAACAACCCTTCAAAATTTTTTTTTCTTACATGAATGATTAGTAGTCATTGGATACATGAAGTGGGCTGTCTTTGTAAGACGACTAAAATACTACGGTGTAGAATAATAATAGCATGGTAATCTCATTTTTTTTTAATTTAAAATTATTTATAATTAGTAATGAATTAATTATTATTACTAAAGTTCCTTGAGTAGGGTAAGGGGATCCTTCTAATTGTTTTAACGATATGACATACACAAATTAGTCGTTACAGGAAAATTTTAAAGGAAATAACCATGTTATTATTATTATTAAAGGCTAAGGCTATTATTGTTATTATTATTAATTAATTATTGCTATTATATTTATTTTTTATTTTTTATATATATTTTTTTTTCCAATAAAATTTAAATTATGATCTTTTCTGACAGTAGTAAAGTATAGTGACAATTATTCGTTTATCAATTCAAAATTCGTTAAGTAGCCAGTATTAGTAATGGATGTACAGATGTTTCACTGAATATCATTTTATTTATTACAATAATCTATTAAAACTAATAATAAAATTAAAATAAAAGAAAATATATTATTATTTGTATGCTTATGAACTAAACGCCTGGAAGATATTGTATTATATTTGACGAAACGCTATTTGCTAAATACTTTAATCTAGGCACTTAGCGACTATTTCGAAGACAAAATTTGAGGCACCGATTTGTTTGTATATTTAAATTAGATTGAGGATTTGGGAGTACTAGTGCAATATAGAATTGTTATAGAATTATTTGATATTATCTATTTGCGTATAATATGTATAGTAATAGAAATATCATGGTGGTTTCGCCGGGAAGGATATTCTGCAGCGCAACCACTTTTAATTAAAGTTTACATCGAAACTAGAGATATAGATTTTTTTTTAATAGGACTAGAATTTTATAGACATTTCATAGAATTTTTCATGAAACTTATACTTGTTACAGCAAAGGTGGTTCCGCCAGGGAGCATGACGTAATAAAACATGTCCAACAAGCAATTTTACGTAGCACGATAGTTTGTACAGTGAATAAGAAACTTTATAATATCAAACCTTGGATTACTCCTGGACTAATTCGGTGTATAAGACACAGAGATAAACTTCATCAGAGAACTAAGAGATACCCAGATAATCTAATAATTCAGACTACCTATAAAAGATACAGGAATTTCAGCAACAATCTTCTAAAGAATTTAAAAAATAACTACGATAAAAATGAATGAAAAACAGCAGGTAACAATAGTAAGCAACTTTGGAAACATTAAAAACGTCACCAATATGTCTAAACAGCGTGAAGCAAATTCGAGTTTACTGCTTACTAATCCTTCACCAGTCTTGTCAGCTAACAACGTTAATAACTTTTTTGTCAATATTGGGAAAACTCTTGCCGAACAGATTCCGAAACATTATTGTGACCAACCTTTTCAAAAATCAATCAATATCTGTAACCTGAAATCTTTTGTTATGCTTGACACTGAACCGAACCCGAATCATTTCTGGGCTAAAAGATGACTGCAGTTGGATTGGATAACATAAGCAATAAGATCCTTAAACTCTTTAAGCATATATTGGTACCTCCTTTAACGCATATTTTTCGAATCTGTCTTTCCAAAGGAGTTTTCCCTAGTTGTCTAAAAAAGGCAGTTTTAATCCCTGTCTTTAAATCTGGAACTAAAGACTTAGTTAATAATTATAGGCCAATATCGTTACTCCCCTCAATATCAAAAATATTCTAGAAAATTGTAAACAGTAGACTAGTTAACTATTTAGAAAGAAATAACTTTTGTCCTCTGCGCAAGTTGGTTTTAGAGCCAAATTATCCACAGCCGATGCGGTGCATAGCCTGACCGATTACATTTCAGAAGAACTCGGCAAAGGGAACCAGACCCTGGGAGTCTTCCTTGATTTACCCAAGGCCTTCGACACGGTGTCTGTTACTGTTCTTCTATTCAAATTACAGGCTATTGGAATAAGAGGAACGCCGCTGAAACTATTCGCTGACTACTTAAATGACCGATACCAATGTGTTAGAATAGATAATATCACGAGCGCTGAGTAGAAAAGTACTGGTTTTGGTGTTCCTCAGGGAAGTATTCTGGGCCCCACGCTATTCCTGATTTATATTAACGACTTGTGCAATCTTAGTATTAAAGACGGCAAAATTATATCATATGCCGACGATACGGCATTAATATTTACCGCTAAAACCAGTAGCAAACTGTTCGAAGTCGCTCAATTAGGTTTTAATAATGTGACTAACTGGCTTTAAAGCAATTTACTAACACTAAATGCTGACAAGACAAAATATATTCACTTCTCCATGCGCAAGCCTCAACTTAACATTGCTAACCCTCAGTTATATGCCCATCAATGTGGTATCCGTTCAGTGAACATGTGTAATTGCCCTTTTATCCTCGAAACGCGCAACATAAAATACCTCGGAGTAATAATGGACGACACACTGTCTTTCAGAAAACATATTGATAGTTTAGTTAAAAGAGTACGCAAATTAATATATGTTTTTAAAAAATTGCGAACATTTGCAGATTCAAAATTAATAACACAAGTTTATTTGGCCCTATGTCAATCTATAATTCAATACTGCATTACTTCATGGGGTGGCGCACCAAAAACCAATTTACTTCCTCTTGAAAGAGCTCAGAGAGCAATTTTAAAGGAAGCAAACTTCCATCCCTTTTTCTTTCCCACAGATCTGCTATATAAATCCTGCAACGTGCTGACTGTTCGCCAACTTTTCATTATGCACTTCGTATTATAACAGCACACCATGCTTACCTACACTGCTGACAATACTAACAAGTGACGGAATGATATAGTATGCACATCTAATGTTACCTCAAAACATGTTTTTGTGGAAAGATTTTTTACATTCTTAGGCCCATTTCTGTACAATAGATTAAATAGAAAACTAAGTATCTATAAATTGAATTATTTTAGCTGTAAAAAAATTATACTTAAATATTTACTAACGATCGTCTATGCACAGACAGAGGAGCTACTTGTTGTCTGCAAATAGAAACGCTTACATGCAATTTTACTGTTACTAACCTAAATAAGATTTAGTTTTCACTTTATACTCATTGTTAATTTATTACATTAAGTATTTATGCCCTTCCTAGCCTGAAGCACAGGTTCAACCTAGTTCAGGCAAATAAGCAATTGTGTTCTATTTTAATTGTTATGGAACTTATTGTAAATGTGCCCTTTTTATAAATAAACGATTATTATTATTAAAATAAACGATTAAACGATTATAACCAAGGGTAAAAATAAATGTAAGGCGTCATGGGACTTAATTAAATATAAGAGATTGAAACTGAGACCGGACCACTGACAAGCCCCACGGACATTGCCAATTATGTAAATGACTATTTTATCAATTTGACGAACAACGATTTTGACATTAACATTAATAATTATGACATTGGTCCTATAAATTCTAGTATGTTTCTAATGCCCATTAATGATGGCGAAATACAAAAAGTAATAAAATCACTCAGGGATACAAGCTCAACAGGCTTCATAGCCTGTTGAGTTGGTATCCCTGAGTGTTTTTTTTTTTTTTGATCAAATACCTACAAAAATTATAAAATACATAGGCCCTATTATTATTTATGAATTTGAATTTTGAATTTGAATTACTAAAAATATTGACCAGAAAATCCCGACAACTGTTGTATTTTTTGACATGTCAAAAGCTTTTGACTTCGTATCGCACGACTAACTACTAAAAAGATCGTCATGAAATTTGGCAGAGATATAGCCTGGGATATGGAGAAGGACATAGGCTACTTTTTTACGCGATAACCGACACCCACGTGGGCGGAGCTGCGGGCAAAAACTAGTTTTAAAATGAAACGGCCCAATGAAATCACTTTTTTTTAAATTACTCAATCGTCATAACCAAAACAAACAATGTTACGTGATTTATCTATAACACGGCTTCAATCATCTTGCTGCGACGTATACATCTACAAATTGATAATACGTTAACGCCATTATCCCATCGCGTACTGCATCAAAGTTGAGGTGTAGTAGTGTTGTGTGGCAGGATGTCGTTCGAAGACTTCGCGCGATGCTTCAGCCAGCTGGAGCTGCTGCACGTGGGGCCCGACGACTGGCTGCTGGAGCGCGGCCTGCACGTCAAGCGGCCCTGGCGCGCCGTGCTGGCGCGGCGTCGCTGGCGCGTCGGGTACAACGCGGGCGGACCCCCTTCCTGCCCGGACACCACGGGCACCAACCCGCAGTTCCAAGTGCAGATCCCGCGCTCGGAGGCCGCGGGCGCGCGCAAGTGCCACGTGGTGGTGTCGGTGATGCAGCAGTACGACGTGGGCGCCGCCGCGCGCAAGCTGCGCGCCATCGGGTTCGCCGTGTACGAACTGGGCCCCGGGGGCCCGCGGCGGCCCAGCGACCACGCGGCGCTGCGGGGCCTGCGACCGCTGGACGTGACGCACGAGTCGCGCGCGCGCGAGGTGGTGACGTTCTTCACGCTGCCGCCGGGCCGCTACCTCGTGGTGCCGCACACGCGCCGCCCGCACACCGACGCCGCCTTCCTGCTGCGCATCCTCACCGACGAGCTCACCGACGTGTGGGAGGTGAACGAGGATAACCTGATCGTGCGCGACGTGGCGGCGGAGCTCCGCGCCGACGCGGCGGCCATCCCGGCGCCGGTGCGCGCGGCCACGGCGCGGCTGCGCGCGACGGGTGAGCTGGACGCGGCCGGGCTGCGCGCGGCGCTGCGGCGCGTGTGGCGCGCGTGCCTGTGCGCGCGGCCGTCGCTGGAGCTGTGCCGCGCGCTGGTGCCGCTGCGCGACGCGGCGCTGAGCGGCGCCATGCGCGCGGCCGACGTGCCGGCGCTGGTGGCGCAGCTGGCGGACTGGCGCGCGGCCTTCGTGCGCGCGGGCGCGCGGCGCTGCGGCGCGGCGTCGTCGTACCGGCTGCGCGCGCTGCTGTGGGCGGCCGGCGTGACGGCCAGCAACAAGGTGCTGGAGTGCCTGGTGCTGCGCTACGCGCGCGGCGCCGCGCTCACGGAGGAGGCGTTCGTCATGGCGCTGGCGCGCCTGCACCTCGCGCACGGTGCGTATGTCACTGGGCAGAGGGCCTGCGAGACGGTCCAAGAGCTCAGACCCGCGAATCTTGACTAAACCTCTCTAACCATACGCGTATATACGATAAAAATAGTTTGAGCACGGTTTGACGAATACTGAACGAGACAAGTTTTACTTCACGGCGATCTGAAATATAATTAACTAGCTTTTGCCCGCGGCTCCGCCCGCGTATATGTCGGTTATCGCGATAAAAAGTAGCCTATGTCCGACTCCATATCCCATGCTATATCCCTGCCAAATTTCATGACGATCGGTTCAGCGGTTTAGGCGTGAAAACGTAACATACAGACAGACAGACAGACAGAGTTACTTTCACATTTATAATATTAGTATGGATTAAACAGAGTAGTATTTCTTATACGTGACACGTATTAACATCGCGTTTTTTTAGAAAGAGAATAAATATTTTTTGGGAGTATTGTTATTCCGCAACTGGTAACACAGACATGTCACTTTTTTTTTTCACATCGCTAGAAAAAGTTATTTCTCGTCAAATTATTCATTTTTATTAAGTTAAAATACACTTTACCTATATTATACCAACAAAATGTTACTAAATACAAAAGGTTAACTATTCTAAGTGATAGAAAGTGTATTATGTGCACCGTTAGCGGAAACTAGAGACGGCCGCGGAATTTATCAAAGACATCAACAGGAAGAAGTTAGATACATTAGAACTGATCAGAAGCAGACTCTTAGTCCATACCCATATTGGATGTACTTAGATCCTGAGACCTCCCACAACCGTAATGTGCGGGAATGCCTGGCTTTAATTGACCTGCACCTTGTACGTGATACTGAGGGTTATAAATACAAGCACTATCTATGGGGGAAATCAACACTGCTTATTGCATGTGTGCTGCAATTTTGTTAAAGCATTATCTCTTCAGTGACACGAGATGCCTTTAGTAACGTTATCTCCACGCTACTAGCTGAATGAGAAGCTGCCAGGCGCGCGGAACGCTCATAGCGATGTTACTGTACAAAGCTATGCCTGGTATGCCCTTGTAACTATTAACTCTCCAGGCGAGTACGAGATACTCTCAGTAACGTTACTTAAATGTACTGATTGGGTGAGAAACTACACTAGTGTGGCACGAGATGCATTTAGCGATGTAATCCTACATAGCTAACGCTGGTGTACTCGATATGACAGGTGAGTCCCATTTCTATGATATATGTAAGTTAAGAAAATGTAAAAAGGTGGTTCAATAAGCCTTTACTTAAGAGCATGAAAACCACGAGATGGCCTTACTTAATCCTGCACATTGTCTGCGCGTTATAAACTGCAAAAGCATTATACTCCCTTAGTGAGTGCGAAATACTAAGTCACTATCTAGATTGTTATCAGTGAGTAGAAAATACTCTTAACAACATTATGCATGCAGTATGCCCCTTGTCACCTCTCCATTGAGTACGAGGTGCTCTCAGTAAAGTTACTGACTGGATGAGAAAATACTGATTACTGATGTAATTCTACATAGCTATCGCTGGTATGTACTTGACATAACAGGTGAGTCCCATTTCTATGATAAAGGTTAATAAATTCTTAAAAGCTGGTTAAGCTATAAAGGCCGCGAGACAGCCTTACTTAACCCTATACATTGTCTGTGCATTATAAACTTGCAAAAGCACTATACTCCCTTAGGGAGTGCGGGATATTAAGTCGCCACCCGGATTGTTATCAGTGAGTATGAAATGCTCTTAACAACATTAACTCGTTATGTTGTTAGCTGATACACATTTACCATAATGTGCACATGCCTACCATGAGATGGTCATAGCATGTTATCTCAACACTGTGATCTAGCTTTCACATCAAAGAGGATATTATGAAAGTACACCTTGTCCTGACAGATTACCTTAACCAATGTTACACATGCCTGCTACCGATATAAACACCAGCCCAATAAAATGCTATTATATTTCTGTTTATGGCTATGATGCTGAGTTACCATTGTTAACAAACAAATATACATACTTAAAACAAATCACCATGTACAAGATACTCAGTGCTTATATGAGGTATAAGCACTAGGTGGTTTAATCAAATGATATTTATCTTGCAAATGAAAATTATAAAGCAAAATTGCTATCAGCTGGTTACATACACTGTCAGGAGGCCTGACACAGCGAGGAATGTTGATTGTCTCCATATGGGATAAATCTTAAACAAAGTCATTCCACATTATCCTGATATCCTCAGGAGGAGTTGCATCCCAGTCTGTTTGACTGGCGCACAATGTTTGCATAATTACCTTGGCACGGGTTAATATAGGCCCAACTAGTCCCCCCCTCGGTGGGTTCCCGCATTGTCGAGGCGGGGGGGCTCAGTAGCCGTGGCTTGGAGGGCCACGGTGAAGCTAAGAGGAACCCAAGGAGGGGGCCGCTCGTCAGGGCTTTTGCGGCTAAGCCGACGACGTAGCGGCCGTAGGTTGCGGTGCCGCTTTGGCGACATCGCAACTGAGGCGGGCCGCGATGTCGAATGGGCGGCATCGCGGCTGAGGGTAGGAGGCCGCGGTGGGTGAGGAGTGCCGGTATTACGGTGAGCCGTTCTCCCTACCTTCCGCGGCCTTGACGGGGCCGCCACCGTTGAATGGCGGACGCGGTGGGGCCGCAGAGGAAGAGGAGTGTCGGTATTGCGTTGGCCGCTCTCCCTATCCTCTGCGGCCGAAAAGTGGTAGGCGGCGGGGCCACTGACCTGACCCGTCGCGGGGGGACCAGGGGCGCCTGGACGCGGGGTCGTCTGGCGTGGGGTCCCAGGTGGAGGCCAGCAGGCAACAGGTGCGGGGGCACCCTTGCCTGTATTGCACAGGCCTCCACCAGTGTCGGACGGGAATGGCCAGGAGTTCCCGGTCATTCCCATATCGCCCCCAGGCGGAGGGGCACGGACAGACATGTCATGCCGTTCTAGTTCCAAATCCCCAAAATAATGGGTTTCCCTAGGAACATTTTCAAGAACTGAACTACAGTTAGATGCCCACTTGTGCAGCTGAAATCCTCCCAGAGCAAGGAGCTGAATCAACTCAGACTGCGTTTTTACTAGTTCAGTGTTAGTTTGGTTACTTGATAAGATATCATCTATATAAGTATTATTTTTTAAGATTTTAGATGCTAATGGAAATTGTTTCTCATACCTATTTGCAAGTTCAATGAGACAGCGAGTGGCAAGATATGACGATGGTTTAAGACCATAAGTGACAGTTTTTAACTGTATGCATTGAATATCTGCATTAGGTGACTCACGCCATAATATATTTTGAAGTGAACATTGTTTAGGATCTAAATTAATACATCTAAACTTCATACGAATGTCGCTAATAAAAAAGAATTTATTTAATCTAAATGCAAGAAGAACTTCGAACAGATCCTTCTGCACTACTGGACCATTGAGTAAAAGGTCATTTAAGGAAACTTTTTTATTAGTATTCATAGAGCCGTCAAACACTGTTCTTAACTTTGTGGTACGACTGGACTCTTTTATAACAGCATGGTGAGGGAGAAAGTACACAGGTTATGTCATAAATTGCACCATGGTTTAATTCAATATATTGATCAATAAATTTTTTGTACTCGAGAAATAGATTGATATCTTTAAGCAATCTTTTCTCTAAATTAATAAAATCTTTTAAGTTCAATGTGAAATTATTGTCCCAGTTCTGAGTTTAATTGTTCTAACGGAATCTTAATGGGCATTGAGACTTTTATTTTCAAGAATTTTAGTTTCCTTAAAGAACCTTTCACAGTAATCATGCTCTGGCAGTTGCTCTGGGAAGATTTCAGGCACTTTTTCAGTATCCCAAAATGCCTTCAAAGTGTCATTTAAACTATCATTACATTCAGTACAATGCAAAGATACAACCTGATTGTTTTTATATGTAACATTGGTGAGCCCAGCGACGATGTGCCCAGCGACGATGTGCCCAAATGCTGTGCGAACTACTGAGGGTTGCTGTTGGGTAGCGGTGCTTGCAGAAGGGGATTGACTGCCTGCAGGAGTACTCTCAAGCGGCGGCAACAGGATCTGGAAGAAGGTATCAGCTCCAAGCAACAAGTTCACATCACCAGGCACATTAAAGTTTGCGTCGGCAAGCTTGCAGTTAGCAGGGAATGTAATAGATGACACATCAAATCGTGTTTGAGGCAATTTGGTTGTGATAGATATTACCACATGACAGTTGACGTTTAATTTGAATGGATAAATGGTGGAATGAACCTCAAGATTTATGCATTTGTCAACTGATTTGGAGACGTTAGTAATGCCAACAATGTTGGATCTGGTATGCTTAGGGACTAAGCCCAATAGATCGAGTGTGCACTGAGTGACAAAAGAAGCCTGCGACCCACTGTCTAGCAAAGCTCTGGCATAAACTATGCTGCCCGACTGTGTAACCAATTTGACTTGTGCAGTAGGCAGTAGCACCGGAGTCTTGGTGTTGCAGGTGTTGTTAAGCGCTACACTTAATAAAGCTTGCATGTCAATCCCGTGCAACAATGAATTGTGACCCTGTTTGCATTCGGCACACTTAAAATGAAATATGCATTTGCGCTGCTTGTGCTGCCCTAAACAAACTTTACATAAGCTAGATTTTTTGGCAAACTCAATGCGTTGATCAGGAGCAGCAAGCGCAAAGGCTTCACACTTGAAAAGCTTGTGATCAGACTTACAGTATGGACATGCAGCTGGCGGCGTCGCAGCTACAGTGTGGCTGGCCAGCCGGTTATTCTGTGGCTTCTGGGTGCAGTCACTGGCCTCCAGAGCCAGGGCGCGACGTCCTAAATACTCGAGGAATTCCAACACTGTGGGTTTTACCCGGGCGTCGCGATCCATTTGGAAGGCGCGGGAAGTTACGACGTCCAGCTTCCGCATTATAATGCAGATGACGACGCTGTCCCAACTCTCAACCGGCTCGGCCAGATTTTTTAAGGCCGCAAGATGCTGCTTGACGTCTGAAATTAGACTCCGTATATTAGCGGGAGTAGACCGATTAATTGATGGTATGTCGAGTAATGTGTAGATGTGTTCATGTACATGTGATTTTAGTATTGTTGTCGTATCTATCTCGTAGCAATTTAAGAGACTCGGCGTAACTGTCACTTTGCAGAGGCAAATATTAATAAGGGCATGGGACTCCCCGTTGAGAAAACTCTTAAGGTAATATAGCTTTTCGACTGAAGATAAGGATTGATCTTTATCAATCATAGCTGTAAAAATATTAATAAACTCGTAATACTCTGTGTATTTACCGGAGAAAGTGGGAATACTAATGTTAGGTAATTTAATTTTCGAATTATGGCACGACTTCGATTCCGAGGGCGGAATCGAAGTCGTGGTCAAAAATCGATCAGATCATAACCTTATCATTATACACTGACAATTACGAACTTAGGGCTACCTACAAGATTTTTCCCATTACGAGATAACCAATAAAAGGTTAATCATACATATATTTTCTAATAACTCCCATATTAGGACTTTCATACTTCAACGGTACCTACCTACCTTATAGCTCTGCTGTACTTACTAAATCACCAGTAGTGAGTGAAAATTACCGAAACAAGGTTTTCTACCAACCTACTAAGATTATTTACTTGTATACATAAAGATTAAACTAAAACATAATACCTATAAATACCATTCTACGCGTATTTAGATGTTTGGTCATGACAAACATAGTATTTGAATTGTTAGGTTCGACTAATATGTTATTTTTAATTAAAACATGTGCCTTGAAATACCTTATTAAAACAAAAGTCAAAATATATAAAAAAGGGCTGATGTAATTTAAAGCGAATGAGGTCACTAACCTCATTCGCTTTACATTACATCAGCCCCTTTTTCTCGAAGGGCTGGGTAGAGATGGGAGATCTTATTCAATGGTTATAAAATCAAAATGTCGAACAAAACATCGAACCATTCTAAATATTTAGTAGTAGATAGACTTTAATGATAACTACAACACTAAAGTGAAATTGTCAAGGAAACAAAGAAGGGGCGGGGGAGGGCACTGTGATGTGAGGACAAAATATTGATGGATTGTGATTACGACATGGACAAATTACTGTACACTAAAACCATCAGCTCACCAAGTACACATTGTGGCTAATTATACAACTCCCTCTAAACTTAAACTATATACCTAACTCATTCAATAATTTAATTTTGTATATACATAATTATGTGCATTAGGCGAAGGAAAAGAGATTACTTTTTTCCATTAGCTCTCAACTTGTCAACTAAGCATTTCAAATGTCCACAAAGGGAAATTAGCCAAATTAGTTAGAAACTTTCTCCTACCCAACACAACCTACTAAACGGTATGGTATATTAAATGATGGGTGGTAAACAACCTATTAAATGGTGCTTACAAAACTTAAGATTGATTAAGTTAAAAGCTTACTCTGCTAAAAGTATATTAAAACATATACAATCATAAAACAGCTAGCATTGACGTTGCAGCAAAAAAAAAAAATCGGCATAATTAATTAATGAGCTTATGAGCTTATTGTAAACTCATGCATTAAGTCCCACACTGCATCTCAAATAAGTGAAACTTTATGTTTACAGAGACATCTACGACTGATATTCTCGACCATGAAAACTTTTAAAGTATTCAATCTCACAAATATATTCCCGTGCGGTAATTGTGCAAACACACTCACAGCAGGTCCCATACGTTCATTGCGCCGCCGCCGCCGCGCCGTTCGCTATCGGACGAGGTTCTCGGACATGTCAAGCAATGGGTTGGCAATACCCTCCAAAATCATTCAGATTACAGTTATACAGAAAAAAAACTCTAGGAACACCTACATAGAAGCTGGGTGGCCTAATGGCCCTAATGTCGATGATGGGTGGTAAACAACCTATTAAATGGTGCTTACAAAACTTAAGATTGATTAAGTTAAAAAAGCTTACTCTGCTAAAAGTATATTTAAATATCTATCTATATAAATAAAAAGAGAAGTCCTGACTGACTGACTCATCAACGCCCAGCCCAAACCCTTGGACCTAGAAAGCTGAAATTTTGCACAGAGGTTCTGTTTATAATGTAGACAAGGAATAACGAAGGATTTTTGGAAACTCAACCCCTAATGGGGTAAAATAGGGGATGGAAGTTTATATGAAAGTCCGTCAATTTTGAAGTTAGGAACTTAGGAGCGACTGCCTATCTGACCTCCACAACGCAGTTACTGGGTAATACGATACCCCTTGGTAAGAATGGTTGTCTGACAACCATTCTTTCGGGCTTCTGACTCCCGTAACGACTGTCATAGATCCACGAATGACAGCCGAGACCAACAGCTTAACGTGCTTTCCGAGGCACGGACGGGTAAAGATGATCAACCATTCACAGACCAACCGCGGCAAGTGTAGCTTAACCTGATCGATCGACCTGTACGGCTGTTATTATTTAGCCACGGGCCCCTCCCCCGAAGAACCTTCCATCCTCTTCTCCAGGAGAATCGATATAGATATAGATTAGGATAGTTAGATTAGGTTAGATTATATTAGGATATAGAGTAGAAGACGTCAGCTAATAAAGGATTTTCGAAAATTCAACCTTTAATGGGGTAAAAATGGGGGATTTCGTTTGTTTGAAAAATCTTATTCCTTGAGTTTATAGACATAAAACTTGGCACAAATGCTTATCTAATTAAATAATTAAGTTTGTTTATTTCAGTTTTTTTTAAACTATCCCATAAAGGGGGATTGGGGCTGTCAAAGTTTGTATGGAAAAACTGATGGCTAATACACATAGCTCAAACCACTAAACGGATTTGGGTGAAAATTGGCACACATATAGTTATTGTGACGTAGGCATCCGCTAAAAACGGATTTTTAAAAATTCAACCCGTAAAGTGGTAAAAAGGGGTGATTTGATTTGCTTGAAAAATCTTATTCCTTGAGTTATAAATAAAAATTTAACTTGGCACAAAGGGGGATTGGGAGAAGATTCAAAGATTGTATGGAAAAAAACCGTAACAGACTGGTCTATTTCAAAAAAGGCTCAGGGTTTCAGAAAGGCTTTCGAGCTCTAAAAAGGGCTTTTAAGTGGTGAAAATGGGGGCAATTTAGATTGTATGAAAAATATTTTTTTTTAGTTCATAAACTTGAAACTAAGCACAAATACGTTCTTAAATAAGACACAAAGTTTTTCATAATTCGTTTTTCAAAACATCCCCTCAAAAGGTGCTCATTCTTTTAACAGAAAAAAAAAAGGATTACGAGTATATGGGGTTTTTGAGAATTGATCCCAAACAGTCATGAGGGGTAATTAAGTTTTTACGGGAGAATTTACTGCGTGCCTTGAATAACTCAAAAGTTTTTATTTTTAAGGTTTTGAATTACTCAAGAGTATTTTTAATCCCGGTCATAGAGTACTTTCAATCCCGGTGGTACGTTCCCGCTGGATTTGTTCCGACATCCACGCGGGCGAAGCCGCGGGCAAAAGCTAATACAATCATAAAACAGCTAGCACTAATGTTGCAGCTGAAAAAAAAATCTATCGGGAGCATTTAAAAAAAAACAAATATTTCTAATGCACAATTCAACATAATTCATTGATAAATGATAAATGATTTTATTTCTGTAAGTAGGTTTTTACAAACACTTTTACACGTCAATCATATTTTAAAACTAGATGAGGTCGGCATTTCGTATCTGACTACTCTGAGAAGAAAGACCGAAACAAACTCAGAGGTCACAGTCTCTTTTAAAGTCCAGACATAATCTTGGTTAAATCATGTGAAGACCATGTAGACTGGTGTCTGAAATGGTCTTTTGAAGAAAGAACCACACAGATTGAGTGGACCTGTCCATTCAGTGCACGCATTTGTCAGTAATCGTGCAGCTCAACTCAGAACATAAGGAGCTCAACGATTCGACGAACAACATTAAGGAGTTTATGAGCTTATTGTCTACTCATGCATTATGTCCCACAATGCGTCTCAAATAAGTGAAACTTTATGTTTACAGAGACATCTACGACTGATATTCTCAACCATGAAAACTTTTAAAGTATTTTGTATAACAAAATTAACGGGATTTTGTCAATTTATGCCCTAACCAAACAGCGTTCCAAAAAACTCCCTCAACCTGGTTACAAAAATTGGGCTATGATGACACGGAGCAGCTACTCATTGTTCCATTTTTGCACAATATGTAATTTCGGATTCATTACCGTAACAAACGCCTTACTCACTCACACTCACACCGTCATTCTACCTTTCCTCACACTTCACCTGCACACTACACAAGCATTACACTACACCAATTTTAATATTTTTCCTTATTTTTTTTTTTGTATAATTAATTTAAATATGTCTGTTTATTCCCTTCATCAATAAATAATTTGTCTAGAGTTTAAAATTGACCATTTTAATGTTAATTAGATTTAATTCTGGGTGAGAGCCTGGTGATCCGTCACACAGGGTATCCTAGTATGGACGCTAGTCTGTCACAAAGGATCATATTTTATGCATTTTTGTCAAAACGTTATAATTCTTGTCTCTATGTTTATAACTATGTGAGCCTTTGTGAAGAGAAAAAATAAACTATTATTATTATTATATATTTTACATATTTCGTATAAGGCGTACGAGGGGCCGAAGCCAACTCGCAGAGGCCCGTTAGACACTTTTTAATGAAATCAGGCACCAATCGACGATCATCCCTGTACGCACTATGCAAGTGCACCCACTTTTTTTTTTTCGTGGAGAAATGCGCATACGACACTACCACGGGGAGGCAGTGCAGTTATGTGAGACTCCAACCCACTAAAACTCCAGGGTGTCTTCCTCTGCCGCTTATGGCGGGAACACGGGAACTTGAAATCATCCGCAAACCCGCCGCGGCCGTCCGTCACCGGACCCTCTTCTGGGAAGTAACCCCCATCACCGGCGCACCAGAACACACTGCACGCCGTGACCACCCTAGGAACCAAACCAGCACAGGGTTGCCAGACGACCCCGTGTCTAGGCGCCCTTGGTCCCCCTACGATGGGTCAGATCAGTGGCCCCGCCGCCTGCCACTTTTCGGCCGCAGAGGATAGGGAGAGCGGCCAACGCAATACCGACACTACTCTTCCTCTGCGGCCCCACCGCGTCCGCCATCAACCGGTGGCGACCCCGGCAAGGCCGCGGAAGGTAGGGAGAACGGCGCATCGCCGCCGCGCAAAATCCCGCCGCGGCCTCCAACCCTCAGCCGCGATGCCTCCCATACCATATCGCGGCCCGCCTCAGTTTCGATGTCGTCAAAGCGGCACCGCAACCTACTTGTGGCCGCTACCTCGTCGGCTTGTCTACAAAAGCCCTGACGAGCGGCCCCTCCTCTAGTTCCTCTTAGCTTCACCGTGGTTGTCCAAGCCACGGTTACTGAGCCCCCCGCCTCGACAATGCGGGAACCCATCGGGGGGGATGCAAGTGCACCCAAGGACAACCCCCGGTTGGTGTAGGACTATTGCAATATCCCCCCCGGTGGGTTCCCGCATTGTCGAGGCGGGGGGGCTCAGAAGCCGTGGCTTGGAGGGTCACGGTGAAGCTAAGAGGAACCCAAAGAGGGGGCCGCTCGTCAGGGCTTTTGCGGATAAGCCGACGACGTAGCGGCCGTAGGTTGCGGTGCCGCGCCGCTTCGGCGACATCGCAACTGAGGCGGGCCGCGATGTGGAATGGGCGACATCGCGGCTGAGGGAGGGAGGCCGCGGCGGGAGAGGAGTGCCGGTATTGCGGTGAGCCGTTCTCCCTACATTCCGCGGCCTTGGCGGAGTCGCCACCGTTGGATAACGGACGCGGTAGGGCCGCAGAGGAAGACGAGTGTCGGTATTGCGTTGGCCGCTCTCCCTATCCTCTGCGGCCAAAAAGTGGTAGGCGGCGGGGCCACTGACCTGACCCGTCGCGGGGGGACCAGGGGCGCCTGGACGTGGAGTTCCAGGTGGAGGCCAGCAGGCAACGGGTGCGGGGGCACCCTTGCTTGTATTGCACAGGCCTCCACCAGTGTCGGATGGGAATGGCCAGGTATTCCCAGCCATTCCAATATCCCCTCCAGCCGGGGGGGCATGCGGGGCCCGCCAGCCAGGGGCATGCGCCGGGAGGGTTGTGGATGTAAAGGCTGAGCCGGTTTCCCATGACCCTCCCATCAAGGCGATGAGGGAACTCCGCTGAGTTTTAGTGAGTATACTGCCATTTTGGCAGGGAGTCCCACATACCCCGTCTCGTCCCCCGATGAGCGGGCATGCGTAATACATTTCTCAGCGTGAACAAAAAAAAAAAGGACTTTTGCAAGATATGGAAACAAAGATATTGGACTATGGGTTTAGGTGGTTAAAATGGACTGGTTACCTAAAACTCTATGGCCCCCGCCTGATCAATGTTTTATTATACACGGATAAAATGGCAGGGGGTGACTTGCACACTCAATAATGGGCCCCCGAAAACGGTCGCTAGCACATAGCGACAAGGGGGCAACATATTCTGATGTGCTCGAGTAGTGGAGAGTTATTCCACGGCTCTCAGAACAATCCCAGAGCCCGGAAGATGGTCAAGATCCCTACAAGCACTTACTGGAATACTTCCTTCCTCCGAGCACGTTTGCTCTTGCGAATCTCCACTCAAGCCGGCCAATAAAGGCAAGAATGAGGTGGGAGCTCAGTTCCTCGTCAGTGTTCACTCCAGCCGGCCAATAAAGGCAAGCCAGAGATGAGGAACATGACTTCTCCCGGGAAATAGGGTCCGTGGGGTCGCAACTGCCTAACAGCTCGCCACATGCTGCCCTGCGAGTTTCTGTATCTCTCTTGGTCTTGCTCCTCACCCTAGACATGGTCCGGGAAAGTAAACTCTACCGGCACAGACCTAAAGTTCGGAGCGCGCAAGCCCCCTTACGACGTCAACGTAGAGATACGGCGGTGGGGTTATTATTATTCAATCTCACAAATATAATTATTCCTGCGGGGTAATTGTGTAACACACTCACAGCAGGTCCCATACGTTCGTTGCGCCGTTCACTGGTTGATCGGACGAGGTTCTTGGGCATGTCAAGCAGTGCGTTGACAATGTCCTTCAAAATTATTCAGATTGCAGTTATACAGAAAAAAAACTAGGAAAATCTACATAGAAGCTGGCTAGCCTAATGGCCTTAAAGTCCACTCTGTGGACTAATAAAACAAAAATACAGAGAGTGTTTTAAAGTCTCTATGACTGTAGAGAGCGATATTAATTCTTCTCCTCTCCTCTTTCTTTCTCTCTCTTCTCTTCTTCTGTTCCTTTCTTCTTGTCTGTTTATATGTGTGTACATAAATTGTTAAATAAATAAATAAAACAACATATACAGCAGCTCAACTTAGAACTGGCATCAACCGAGACAAAAACAATGTGGGTTACCTGTGGTTGATTTTGCCTCTGCTGATGAATAATAGTTTATTATTCATAAATAAGCAATGCTAATGAAGAGAAATAAAAGCACCTACTTAATAAACCAAAATATTTATAAACCATTAATTTACTAACTAACTGAATTATTGCAGGCAACTCTAAACATCTACTCTGTTTAATTAATTATATTTCAGATCGCCGTGAAGTAAAATTGGGAATCAAACGAGCTTACCTGTTAATCGAAGTCTTGATTCTAATTTTATGAACGGCGATCTGAAATATAATTACCTATCCGCCACAAGCTAACAGCCCCAAAGCTGCAATAATTAGTCTACCTAATTCACTTATCCTTTCAGGAAAACCTAGTGAATGTAAGTATGTGGAACTACTCTGTACAGAAAACAGAGCTCGTTCCTAAGGATCTCTAAAATAAGTGACATGTCTGTGTTACCAGTTGCGGAATAACAATATTTCCAAAAAAATATTTATTCTATTTCTAAAAAAACGCGATGTTAATACGTGTGTATAAGAAATACTACTCTGTTTAATTAATTATATTTCAGATCGCCGTTCATAAAATTAGAATCAAGACTTCGCCCAGATATATGCCAGCGACCTTGAGTGGTTAGCTTGCGTGTTCTGTACTGAGCTCACGAAACGCGTCGTACGTCTAGCCAGTAATAGGACTCGCCCATCCAGGAGCGCTGGTCCAAATAAAACGCATTATTAATTTATTACACATGAAACAATAGGTATTTGAATAAAACACGTATACTAAAAGATCAATTATTAAAAATTAAAATAATTAAAATATGTATGTTTAGGTTAAGGTGTTTATGTATGGGCCTGCGTCGCCTGAAAATAAATGGATTTATTATTATTATCTTTAAAAAGGTGAAGGTTTCAGAAAAATACGCTTAATAGATTTTGTGTGATTCTCAGTTTTTTATCCGCGTTAGAAATAATTTTACAAATTAATTTCACGATGTAATATAGACATAATCTAAAATATTCACATAAAAAGTTATTAAGAAAATGCTCTAATTTAACTTTTTTTTTTTTTTCAAATCATTAACACTACTCGTTTAGATGTGATCTTTAGTATAAAATCATTAAAAGTCGTTTATCGTCACCTTAATAGGTAAGCTCGTGCGATTCCCAATTTTATTGTTATGACGTCTGTGGGCCTTTAGTGTCCTTCAAAGCGTGAGTTTAAATTAAGGCTCCCGCAGATAGGCGCCACGCGACTCTAGTAGAACAAGTTGTATTTGAGGGTCAAATCAAATCCATTTATTTGCAGAATGTAGGTTTACAATGTATGGTCTTAAAACTATAATGGCCCCTGCACGTTACATACAACTATTATATATGGTGTGCAAACATTTAATTTTAACGTGCAGAGAGTGTTATTATTAAAAAAAAGAGAGCAACAACTACTAAGGCTGCGTTCACACAAGCGTGATTATTTTCGCCTCGAAAGCGCGCGCGCTTTGCGTACGAGTCGCTCCCTCCTCAGAAACTTTGGAATTTAATAGTTAGTCCCTTGTCTTAACGTATATTTTTTTATTGATTATGATATAGTACACGCGCACGCCCAGCGCCCGAATAGATATTGCGTAGGACACGCGTCGCAATCGTACAGCGCCCGCGCCGCCTCCACCCTCCCGGCTCCACCCTCCCAAAGTGTGCGTCCATACTGCCGGCCTAGCGCGGTTGCGACGACGGGCGCGAAATATCAAACATATCGAGGGGTGAAAGGCTATTTGTTTGAAGCGTCATTTTGGACGATATTGAGTTATATATATATTCGGATTCAGCGAATTTTTCTGCAACGGATGAGCCGGGTTTCGTAAAATTCTATGCACTTTTTAGGCGCTTAAGACAATGCAATTTTATTGCATAATTCTCAAACATGATGTATGATCCGACATCAAATTTGCCATATTTTTTTAGTACTTCATTTAAGCTGTACACAAAAATAGAGAATCGGAGCATAAGCCATAATTCTCGTCCTAAAATTTCAGTTGGATGGCTGATAAAGCGTTTTTCGATATAGCTTACTTTAGATGAAAAGTCCCTTCATACGTTTTTCTTTCCACTACTAACACTATTCAATGTCGCTTCAACCAATTCGCCTTCAGCCAAATTCAATAAGATATGTCGGTTCAACTCTTTTCGCTGCAACTGTTTCGCACTCTGTTTGGAGATTCAAACAATATTTCTGTTCTTAAAACTACGTTCTTTAGTCGCTTGAACAATTTGTTAGTGTAGCGTCACTGTTAGTTAAGAACAGGCATAAGTGACCGCTGTAAATTTCTTACTTAATATTAAATTATATTAAAATGTTTACAACGTCGCAGACGTACAGATTTTATTATTAGTAGATAGAATGCGAATAACAAGCGCGTGAGTCACTGACCGCTGGCAGCGGTGGCCGCGCAGCGAGCGAGCGGGACCCCTCCCGCTTCCTCGCGCTTCACCGGCTCGCCAGTACGTTCGATGCCACTGGGCTGACAACACGCTACTTAGCTTCCGCTATCCTTCGCATCTCGCGCGCTTGTTACCAACGCTAAGCAATATATGTACTCTGCCTATCTGTCTTCTACTTGTGCGTGTGTATCTCTATTGTGCTTCTCTTTGTGTGTGACTTTCACCTTCTATTCTTCTAACTGTATTTGTGTACGTGTGTGGACTGGAACCAATATACGAAGCTAGTGAACGTATTACCGGCTTTCATTAACCTCCCGTACGTACCCACTTCATTGGTGACCCCGGAAGAACACTATGAGCCAGCCACAAGGAAGCGATGCGAAAGGTCAAACCAAGGACGCCCCGAGCTACGATGTATATCGCGGCGGTGTGCGGGTACCCCCATTTTATCCGGAAAAACCAGGGTTGTGGTTTGCGCAGCTAGAGAGCCAGTTCGTACTTGCGAACATCACGGCCGACGCTACGAAATTCCACCATGCTATTGGAAGCCTGGACCCCATATACGCATCCGAGGTAGAAGATATTATCACGGCACCTGCAGCGCCGAACAAGTACGAGCGGCTAAAAACTGAGTTAGTGAAGAGGTTATCTGCGTCAAGGGAGAAGAAAGTACAGCAACTCCTGACTCATGAAGAACTGGGCGACCGCAAGCCCTCGCAATTCTTGCGACACCTGCGCCAACTGGCGGGACCGAGCGTTCCAGAGGAGTTTTTACGAACGATCTGGACCAGCCGTCTGCCGAGCAGTACGCAGACTATCATAGCCTCGCAAGTTAAGGCGAGCCTAGAGGAAGTGGCCGAGCTGGCTGACCGCATACAGGACGTAGTGCCGGCAACCCCACAAGTAGCAGCGGCAGCAAGTCAGATGGCAACACCTGGGAGCAGCCTGGACCAGATGAGTGGTCAAATCGCTGAACTCACACGACAAGTGCAGGCCCTCACGTCGCAGGTCGATCGACTATCCCGGTCGAGGCAAAGGTCCAGCAGAGGTGACAGTCGGGGACGTTCACCCTCAAGAAGGTCAGACTCGAATAACAGAAAATTCCCAACCTGCTGGTACCATTTTAAGTTCGGCGACAGAGCAACAAAGTGCGTGAAGCCCTGCGACCAGTCGGGAAAAGCAACGGGCAGTCGGTAATGGCGACCGGCGACTGTCGTAATACTGGTCGCTTATTTGTTACGGACCAAAACACCAAGATGCAGTTCCTCGTCGACACCGGTAGTGACGTCTGTGTTTTTCCAAGGACAGCAGTGAAAGAGCGCCGTAATAAAACTAGCTACGAACTATGTGCGGCTAACGGTAGTGCGATAAATACCTACGGTTACGCGTATTTAAAATTAAATATAAGTTTGCGCCGTGACTTTGCTTGGCGATTTATAGTGGCGGACGTGACAAAACCAATAATAGGGGTCGATTTTTTGTCTTATTATAATTTAATTGTAGATGTCAGAATGCAGCGCCTTATCGACGCTAACACTACGCTTACAACCCCTGCTTTGCCTGCTCGTCCTTCTGATATTGTTTCTTCGGTTAAGGTAAGAATTGGTGACACTACATATCACGACATACTCCGGGAGTTTCCTGACATAACCCGGCCGTCGGGTATACAACGTACACCTACACACAATACCTTACACCATATACGTACAACACCTGGACCACCCGTATCGTGCACACCGCGACGGTTGGCTCCAGACAAATTAAAAATTGCTAAGGAGGAGTTTGAATCTATGCTTTCGAACGGCACAGCCAGACCCTCTGACTCACCTTGGGCTTCACCCTTGCACCTGGCACCTAAGAAGGATAATGGATGGCGTCCGTGTGGTGATTTTCGGATGCTTAACGCACGAACAGTACCCGATAGATACCCAATTCGACACATCCATGACTTCGCTCACAACCTCTCTGGATGTCAAGTATTCTCGACAATAGACCTGGTGAAAGCATATAATCAGATAAGAGTCAATCCAGAGGATATACCGAAGACAGCCATCACCACACCGTTTGGGCTATATGAGTTTCCGTATATGACGTTTGGACTTCGCAATGCAGGGCAAACTTTCCAACGTTTTGTCGACGAAATGCTGCGAGGCCTGGATTTCTGCTTTGGGTATTTAGATGACTTTTTGGTCTACTCGAAAGACCAAAAAGAACACGAAGACCACCTACGTCAGCTCTTCTCCAGGTTACAGCAATATGGGATGGTGATAAACACAGCAAAATGCGTATTCGGAGTCGCACAGGTAACATTTTTAGGCTACCAAATCACATCAGGTGGCACAAAACCATTGCCAGAAAAGGTTGAAGCGATCAGCAGCTTCCCAACACCGAAAACAGTGCGAGAACTGAGGAGGTTTCTAGGGATGGTCAATTTTTATAGGCGGTTCATCCCAGAGGCGGCACAACACCAAGCACCGCTGAATAAGCTTTTAGAAGGCTCGGTGAAAGGCTCGCATCCCGTCAGTTTCACACCACAGGAGGACGATGCGTTTACATCTTGCAAAACAGGTCTCTGCCAAGCAGCAATGCTAGCGCATCCTGACTGTGGAGCAAAACTAGCCTTAGTGACAGACGCCTCCGATACGGCCATGGGCGCAGTCCTCCAACAGTTAAAGGATGAGGAATGGCAACCCTTAGCTTTCTTTTCTCGTAAGCTAAGCATAAGTCATACATTACATTTACATTACATTTTTTTTTTTTCTAAATTTTTTTAATACGTCACTTAAGATAAATTTAATATTTTTTTCCCTCTATCATAATTATATAAATAGTTTGTCTTTTAAACCATCCAATTTTAATACGACACTAAAAATCTATGTAATTTAAAGCAAATTAATGTTGGCATATTTTCCGTAAACCGTGGCAGTATTATTACTGCCCAACCTCGTTCGGGCGCATCAGTCACTCGTGAGTATGGCGGGATGGTTATGAAGGAAGGCCTCTTTATCATGAACTCCTTCTTCAGAAAACGTGAGCATAGAAAGTGGACCTGGCAGGGTCCTGATCGTGCAACAAATTATGAGATTGACTTCATTATGTCGACGAAGAAGCAAATCTTCAATGATGTCTCTGTGATCAATGCGGTGAAAGCCGGAAGTAATCACCACATGGTAAGGCACATTGAACTTAAATACCAAGCTGGAAAGATCTCGACTGATGAAGTCTACGCTCCGCCCAGCACCGATCCAAGTCCAGAACCCCGAGAGGTTTCAGCTCGAACTTCAGAATCGTTTCGAGTGCCTAGCGAGCTCCGTGGACGATTATAACGATGGGTTCGTGGAAACTGTCCATACGGTTGGGTCTAAGATCTTCAAGACCCGTCGTACAGGTAGAAACAAGAAGCTCTCTGATCCTACTTTAGAGCTCATGGAGGAGAAACGCGACATGATCCGCGTCTTCAGACGATGCGCTTAAGTACTGGCAGCTCAATAAACAGATCTCTAACTCCTTGAAAACCGATCTTCGCCGCTTAAATGCAGAACGCATTAAGTACGCAATAGAGCGGAATAAGGGCTCCAAGGTCTTTGCAAGA
This sequence comes from Dryobota labecula, assembly GCA_947523025.1. Taxonomy (NCBI): domain Eukaryota; kingdom Metazoa; phylum Arthropoda; class Insecta; order Lepidoptera; family Noctuidae; genus Dryobota; species Dryobota labecula. The sequence continues at coordinate 25,121,844 of OX383299.1, forward strand.
GATCTGTCTAATGGGCAGAGCCAGCTTGCGAAACTGAAGACCGACGATGGCAGGATCGTATCCGCCAAACCTGAGCTATTGAGAGAGATGGAGAGGTTCCATGGACAGCTATACACGTAAACAAGTAACCCCGTTACAAATCTGGCTAAAGACCCAAGAGCTAGACTGACCCAACACTACACCCAAGATATCCTGGACGTCAGCTTGTACGAGATTAAGATGGCTCTGAAGCAGCTCAAAAACAACAAAGCACCGGGTGATGACGGAATTACGGCTGAACTCCTATAGGCCGGTGGAAAACCCGTTCTTACGGCCCTCCAGAAACTGTTTGCTTCCGTCATACTCGACGGCGAAACGCCACAGGCATGGAACAGAGGTGTGGTGATACTTTTCTTTAAGAAGGGCGATAATGCTTAAGAATTATACTCGTAGGCCCATCTCACTTCTGAGCCATATCTACAAGCTGTTTTCAAGAGTCATCACGAACCGTCTCGCGCGCACGTTTGACGACGTCCAGCCTGTAAAGGCTTTAGCACCGTAGACCACATACATACGCTGCGGCAGGTTATACAGAAGACCGAGGAGTATAACCTGCTCTTCTGCTTAGCGTTTGTGGACTACGAGAAAGCCTTCGATTCGATCGAGACATGGGCTGTACTGCAGTCTCTTCAACGGTGCCAGATCGACTATCGGTACATCGCGGTGCTGAAGTGTCTGCACAAAAATGCCACTATGTCAGTCTGACTCCAGGACCAGACCTCGAAACTTATCCCTCTGCAGCGAAGTGTGAGACAGGGAGAAGTTATCTCTCCAAAACTGTTCACCGCTGCACTGGAGGATGTCTTCAAGGTTTTGGACTGGAAAAGGGTTGGCATCAACATCAATGGCGAGTACATCACTCACCTTTGGTTTGCCGACGATTTAGTTGTCATGGCTGAGACTATGGAAGACCTCAATACCATGCTCGATGACCTCAGTAGAGCTTCCGAAAGAGTGAGTCTTAGAATGAACATGGACAAGACAAAGGTCATGTCAAATGCCCATGTAACACCCACTCTCAGGAATATCGGAGACGCTACACTCGAAGTTGTGGACGAGTATGTTTACCTGGGACAAACTGTCCAGTAAGGTAGGTCCAACTTCGAGCAAGAGGTTAATCGTCGAATCCGACTCGGCTGGGCAGCGTACGGGAAGCTACACAATATCTTCCCCTCCCACATACCGCAGTGTCTCAAGACGAAAGTCTTTGACCAGCGCGTGTTACCAGTGATGACCTATAGCAATGAAACGTGGTCGCTCATAATGGGCTTTCTTAGAAGGCTAAAAGTCACCCAAAGGACAATGGAGAGGCCTATGCTTGGAGTTTCCTTACGTGATCGAATCAGAAATGAAAAGATCCGCAGGAGAATAAAGGTAACCGATACAGCTCGAAGAATTGCCAAACTTAATTGGCAATGGGCAGGGCACATTGCTCGCAGAACAGATGGCCGTTGGGGCCGAAAGGTTCTGGATTGGCGACCGCGTACTGGAAGACGTAGCGTGGGAAGGCTCCCACGAGGTGGACCGATGCCCTTGTAAAAGCCGCAGGAATCCGATGGATGCGAGAAGCACAGAACCGGTCGAAGTGGCGGTACTTGGGGGAGGCCTATGTCCAGCAGTGGACGTCTTTCGGCTGAAATGATGAATGAGTTAAAGTATAAGTTACGTAATTAAAGATTTTCTAACTTTTTTTTTTAATTCCTGTCATAACAATTATTCACCCATTTCAATACTACAACTTCTTAAATTACTCATAAATCTGTCATTATTATCTTGTATCAACAACCATGTTTTATAAAATCCTTTCGAAACATGAGACATCAAACAACTCCTTAAGAATGTTCATCGTTGCTTAAGTCAACTTGCCTGTATCGTTATCAAAACCCAATTTGTAGTTAAACGAAATAGCCTATTCCTACAAACATTGAGTTACGTCGATTAAATCATTTTGCTTTCTACTGCATAAGCAATGTAATGTCACTTTAACCATTTTGCCTGCTGCTGATTGGTCACATTGTTGGAACTTGAACCATTTTTCTTTAGAAATAAGGCGATACAGATCATATTGTATTAAGCGCCATTTATATTGGTACCTAAAGCAATTTTTTTATTGAAAATTATACCAAATCATTAAGGGATTTTTTTGCAGTAAAGATCCTCGATCCCCATTAAAGTAAGAGCAGTAGTTATTTTATAATGTTTTTTTTTTTCCAAATGTTGAATCTTTAAATGGCTCTCCTGTAAAGTTCGTAAAATGTCGCTTCAAACAAATAGCCTCTCACCCGTCGATATGAAATCGCCGCTTGCGTCCATAGTGTAGTGACTAAGGCGGGCGCTTAGCGCGACGGGCTCGAGCGAGATAGCGCGCGTAGTTTTCAAACGTTCCTATCCGCGTGTTATGGCCACACTACGGGCCTAGTCCGCAAGCGACCTAATGTGCGGTTGGCGGGGGTATCAAACCAGTTCGGTCTTATCGCTCGGCGTACAAGCGTAAGCTTATTTTTTTTTTTGTAATATTGCTATAAATACTGAAGTGTGAGTTTCAATCTAAACCAGCTATATGGCAAAGTAAACATCCTCACCACAGTAATCGCATAATATTAGAAAATTAGGTATGGAGCGAAACCAAAGAAAAATTTCCTGATCGGACTATCTAATAAAAATACCAAATCCTCGTCCATAGTTTGCAACCCCTGAAATACGTCGAACCGCTACAAGAGCTCGCGCGTCACTGTGGCCACCACACGCCTCCGCCGCCGCGCCCGCCACAGGCCCCAGTCACCGCGCGTTCAGTGTGGACGCACACAAACACTGATGCGATATCGCAGGCGCGACAAGGGTCGCGCTGCCTGTCGCGGCTGCGATATCGCGCCAGTCAGTACGAGCCTTTATATACTACAAATTTCAAAGCGTGTTAGACGCGGGTGCTGACGCGCGTGGCGTGCGCTTAGCGGGCGCGTATCGTCTGAACGCGCCCTAAGAGCTCGTGCATTAGGATTTATCGGAACAAATTAATTAATTGATGTCAAAGTTATACCTATGTCAGTTCAAGAGATAAAGTTTATTAACTCTGTTTCTGTGTGTCTGTTTAGTCTGTGATGTCCTGGTGGTGGGAAGGTTAACGCGGCGTGTTTCTGTTGCAGAGCGGTACCGCAGCCTCGACACCAAGATGAAGTCCAACCCGCTCTCCCTGGAAGAGGTGCGTGCGTGACATGCGTGACATGTGGGGCGTGCGTGGCCTGTGTGCCGCTCACTGACGCTATCGGCAAGATTCACAGACCGCACTTTGTAAAGTAAGCGTCGCATAAGAATGTGAACATTATAGTATACTTAGTATAATTTTTTTTATTCGAACGAAACGCTTGCTCACGTTCGCGTATACGAATATCATTATATAGGTTCATATTCGTATGGAACGCTCACTTTACTTGATAAAGTCAAAGTGCGATCTGTGAATCTGGCCTCATGACACTGACAGCGATGTTATGTTCTAGATGATCCTGATGACGATCTACTCGTGAGTCGCGGCGCGGCGGCGCGGCCCTAGCGATCGTATCAATATTGCTGTTGTCTGTTGTGTAAACATAATCACAGAATCGCTTTATGGTCTGAAGTGTTACTTAACGGTTAAAAGTAATTGTAAATATTATTATTTATTGGCCGTATGTCGGCCGCGATGTTCTACAGATATAGTTCAATGACCAAAGATTATCCGATCCAAATGAGCTGCGGCTACAGTACAAAGCGTAGCGAACTAGCGACGACGCGAGTACGCCACCTACACGTCCATGTTGTGATATTGTTGAACTAGTTGTATACACAGTGTACGCAGTACGCGGTACATTGTCAGAAAGGTGCTATTTATTGTTATGATTAAGTGCAATGATATGTGTATGTAATGTTTTTGCCAGACTGTATGTCTGGGAGGCCGCTCTACTAGCGCCCGGGCGCTGATGAACGTGTATCTTGGCAACACGTTGACTGACGTCATGTTAAGCTCAAAGAACGAAATCTATCATTTATGAACAAAAAACGTGTTCAACACGTGGTCTCCTTGAAATGGGCCACAGCGCGATGTTCATGTGATGATGTGATGGCACCCGCAGAGTACCCACAGCGACTGACCCTTGATGGGCCTTTCCTTATAGAATTTCTCAACAACTGCATTCGTCACGATATTGATTTACCACCCTAGAGTAGAATGTCGCGTGCACGTCATAGGAGGACAATAGACCTTGTCCTTGTCTATGTGACAGTTAGATATTTAAGACTTTATAGCAGTTTGAATTGAATGGGAATTGTTGTCATATGTGCAATAGGCTAGTTGACTGTTTTTAGGAAACCGATAAATAATGTTATTATGTTGTTTGTAATGTGGGTGTACCGTGTACTAGATAAGTACTCCTCTGCCGAAGGCTACGGACTACAGGCATGTCAGGGACGTCATGTTATGTGGTTAATAATTTTCCTCGTGGTCTGTGTCCCTCAAAATATGAATATTTAAAACGCAAAATAGTAAAAAAATACGAATATTTATTCGAACCAGTATCTAGTTCCTGAGATTAGCGCGTTCAACCAAACAAAAAAACTCAACAGCTTTATAATATAGCTGACCCGCGCAACTACATACGTCTGCGTCAACTAAGAGAGAGAGAGGTGGTATAAGTAATACATTTTCTACTTACTTTGTTACGGAGTTATTTTAAAATTATTATATCTCCTAAGATGTTGATTGAAATCAAGTGATGTCAAGGGCAATTTTGTTTACATTTAAATACTTGTGATTAATAACATATTTATTTGGATAAGGATTAATATTTTGTTGATAAAACTCCTTCGTAAATAATGCATTAATTTCGAACAAATTTGGTTACCTACCATAAAAAAGGGTTTTAGTGAGTCAATCTTAAAAGATAGACATATGCTGTCGCGGACTTTTTTTTAGAACATTTAAAGAGGAACAATTCCATCATACATGATATTTGCGTAAGTTAAGGCGAGGTTCCCCGAGCGTCGTAGGCATGTAACGCTTACCCCAGCCCCCGCAATGAGTAGCGATACGTAACAAATTACGATGCGCGCGAGACGCGCGCGCCAAACCCACCGCTCTCTGAGTTCATGAACTACAAATAACGCGACACAGAATAGAGCAATGCAGTAGATCAACTTGAATTGATTAGTATAAGTTTATTTTGTGTTTGATGTGTAACATCTTTCCTCTCCCTTTCCTGAAATCTGCGGTGATTTCTTGAAAAGGGACGGAAGTGTGTAACAGGAAGCCGGGGAAGCGCGCGTTATTTGATTTGACCAATGAGCGCGTGTGGTGGTAGATTTAGCCGTCAGATGGTACCAACTACCAACCCCTTTTTTATTTTTAAATGCGCATCAATCGAAAATTTGGTTTTACCACCTATAAATTAAAATCCTAGATGGCGGCTGCGAAATTTTTAAAATTTTGCAAAATGGGTGTCGTTTTCATGGTGTTTGAGAGTGCTAGAGCCGATAGTGAGATCAAAATAAAAATCCTAGATGGAGGCTACCAAAATTTTCATATTTTCCTTCATGGGTGTCGTTTTCATGGTTTTCGAGGGTGCTAAAGCGGATAATGGTGCCGATTCTCTTGTCACAAAATTCTCTAAACTAGACTAAAAATCACCAAAATTTAGTTTATTCCTGTCAAACGACTATTTCCTATTCTGAAATTGACTAAAGTGACACAACTAAACTATATTTTAGTTTGACAACACTATGATGGTACTGAGTTTTTAATTTAGTGAAAATGGCAGTTTTGCTATTCTGAATTTCACGTTTTTAGGGTTCCGTACCTCAAAAGGAAAAACGGAACCCTTATAGGATCACTCGTGTGTCTGTCTGTCTGTCTGTCCGTCTGTCACAGTGTGATCTTATTAATGTTTACAAAAATATTAATAAGATCACACTAATTGCAGGGTTAAGCAAACACGAGGTTAAGGCTAAGCTTAAGAACATGCTGTACCTCCTAGACTACGCTCAAACTGAGGAACTACTAACCACTCTGACATAACTCGCTACATTCCATACAATAACACGTAATTCAGTCACCGACATCTTTAATATAACAAAGACATCAAGCTCGTACTAACTCAAACACAGTCTTACACTCTTACTCTCGACACCACCACATACACATGCTTAGGATCCTCATATCACACTTACATAACTCAAAATACACACGTTTCCCAGTCACACACATACACTCACACAACGCAAACAAAACACACGATTCCCAGTCACACATCAACCACACAGTCATTTTACTTTTTAATTTTAATCATTTTAACTTTTAAATTAATTTTTTACTTTTATTTTGTTTTACAAAAATTATTTCTTAAAATCAACATAATAATATATTCTTTTTGTATAATATCACCTTACGAGCTAGAATTTCCGTAAGGGTTTATAGTGTCTAAGTGGCAGTATGTAGAACACTGACTCCTAAGTCACAGGTATTCCTAGTTTAGGAGTCAGGGTTTAAATTTTTGTGCGCCTTTAATTATTGTGAACTTTCGCTAGATATTAAGCAAATTGTAAGGACTTGTATCAATAAAGTATTATTATTATTATTACAGTAAATTTTCTTCGAATGTAATGGACCGATTAAGTTGAAATTCGGTATACATATAAATTTGAGTGACCCAAACACGGACGTGAACTGTAAATAAATGAATTTAGAATATCGGGGTCAGTTTTGGGGGGCAAATAAGAAAATAAAAAAAATAAAGTTTTGTTAACTGTACCGTGTGACATATCAAATGAAAGGGCTTACTGTGAGGGTCTCAAATTTTTTTTTAATAATTTTATTATAAATTGTTTTAAAGGTATAAGTGAAAACAGACGAAAATTTACCATTCCCCCCCCCCCCTTATCTCCGAAACTACTGAGCCTAAAATTTGGATAAAAATACAGAAAATAGTTCTATACTTATAGATTACAGGAAAATATATTTATTTATTTATTTATCTTTACCTTATAACTATCATTACAGGTTCATCACCTAATGCGATAGTGCGGTCTCTTATAACTAGATAACCAAAAACTACTAGAAACTATTACTATTACTAGTATTTAAAATACTATAACATAACGACGACACAATAATAAACTACAACAACCTACATTCAGTATAACATAAAATAAATAACAATAACCTTGCGAATTCACTCAAATTACACGTAAATAAATCAACTTTGATGTGAAGATCGTTAATGGCCCGAATTGCTCGGGTTAGCGGTGTTTTAGCGGGTAAGTTGGTCCTGTTCAAATTGCTGTCAAGTGGCGGGCGGCGCCGCCTCCACACATAGCGGTCCGGTACGCAAAGACTCAAGCGCTGCAGCACCCCCGGATTATGTTCAATGCCCCGGAGTAACTTGACTAAGTAAGCGACAAGTGTAAACTCCCGTCGCACCCTCAACTCATTGTACCCGACCATACCCAGAACAAATAGAGTGGGGTACATCAACGGGTAAAAAGGATATACCCCATAAAGCTTCCTGTACAAGTGGCGCGTAAACTTGTTCTGAACGCGCTCCAACATAACAGAGTATTTGGCTTCATGTGGAGCCCATATGATAGCACTATGTTCCAGATGACTCCTGACTAGTGCGTCATACAGAATCTTGACTGCTGCTATGTTGGTGAAGTCTCGTGTCTGTCTCAGCACGAATCCCAGATTTCTGAACGCTCTTTTGCAGATCTTAGATATATGATCGCGAAACGACAATTCAGGAGTAACAAAAACCCCTAAATCATGTACCTCGTCTCGTCCTCGTTGCATAGGCGCTGCGTCCACCACTCGTGAAGTAGAGGTGCACGTGCGCGGGTGAAACTCATCACCGAGCACTTCGATACATTGAAGTAGAGCTTGTTCTCGTGAATCCATTCCACTATCCTGTCTATGTCCTCCTGCAAGCGTTCACCATCAGACTCACCCCTAACTTCGAGCAGCAACTTAAGGTCATCTGCAAATAGTAAACAGGAGCCATGTCTGACGACCTCCGGCAAATCGTTTACCATTATAATGAATTCGAGAGGCCCCAAGTTGCTGCCTTGACTCACCCCGGACCAAGTATAATATGGGTCAGACTCACATCCATTGCAATCAACGTACTGCTGTCTGTCTCGCATATAGCTGGCAAAAAACTGTAATAGATGCGGTGTGCATCCGACGTCTGCGAGCTTTTTAAGTGAAATGCCATTGTCCACGGTGTCAAACGCTTTAAAAAAATCAAAATACGCAACGTCAACCTGCACCCCAGTATCCATCGCCGGCACCACCTGCGCCATAAAGTTGAGAAGATTGGTGGCAGTGCTTCGCGCCGGTCGGAACCCATGCTGCGCATCCGATAACTGTCCGCGTACCTGCTCCTGCATGCAGCGCTGGATAGCAGACTCGAACACTTTGGCCGGCGTCGACAGCACGGCCACCGGTCTGTATCCACTGACATCCGGTCCTGCTTTACCCTTGGGTACAGGAATGACTCGCGTCATCTTCCACTGGGTAGGAAATGTCGCCAAATGAAGACAAGTGTTAAAAATATGTAGTAGTGGTTCCGCGAGCACCCTACTACAATCTCTAAAAAGAAATGCTGGTATACCATCCGGACCCGCCGAACGCCTTCGGTTTTAGGCGCTCGAGTGCGACTCCGACATCCTTAAGACTCAGCGAGTCAAGTTGTACACGCGCACTGCTCACCGCTCCCGCCGCCGCCGCCGCTTGTGGATCTAGTCGCGGCGGCTCCCTGCTGTATACCGATTCGAAGAACCTCGCGAATTGTTTAACACACTTATCGTCCGATAAAAGCTGACCATCTTTTATAATAGTTCGCTTGCTTACTGCACTTTTTTTCGATCGTATGTACTGCCAGAATGATTTGGGATCTTTGGCAAACTGACACTGGATTTTATTTTGGTGTAGTTTGTGTGCAGCTTCTATAGATTTTTTAATAAGCGCTCTATACTTCGAATATTCTTCATAATCTCTACTAAGCTTTGTTGTTTTGAACATCTTGTGAAGTCTAGCTTTAGTTTTAAGGTCTTTTATTATTCCGCTCGTGTACCATTCCGGGTAAATGTATCGTGACTTTATACTAAGATTTTTCCTGGGAACACATTCATCCAAAATATCATTAATATTACTGTAAAACAAATTTAATATTGCTTCCAGATCGCTCATTTCATACATACTACTCCAATCAATAGAAACCTCGAATAAAGCATTTGATAATCCGCCTTATAAAAGTTAAACTGTGGTCTACTATTACGTGCGCATGTACCGGGCGCGCGCGAGTCTACGGCGACGGCGGGGGAGGAGGCGGGGGCAGCGGCGGCTGGGTCGGGGAGGCCTGCTGCAGGCCGCGCGAGGCGCACGCTCACCGCGAGCGGCGGGTGATGCGCGTCGACGGGCACGAGTGGCTCGTCGGCCGCCACTACTGACACTTCTCCGTTAAAACCTGTACTCAGAACCAAATCCAGTAGACGACCTAAACTATTGGGTACTGTGTTACTTTGAGTGAACTCGCAATAGGATACAAAACATTCATAATAATTATTAACATTTAAAGGACACGAATATAAATTAAAATCTCCAATCACAATTACTTCTCTATATCTATCACATAGTTTTTCTATCATTCTGAATAAAATCATGTAATCGTTCTCAGAACTACCTGGTGGGATATAAATTACACAACACAGAAACAAAAATTTATGATTTAAATGAACTGTTGCACAAACTAATTCGAAAACGCAGGTATCTATCGACGCGCCCGATAAGTACTTGTCGCAACTTATACCGGTGTGTGGCCACTAGAAACGCGCCACCCTGTTTGCGACCATCCGCTCGATCACAACGAAGTATTTGATATCCCGGTGGGATAATTTCTGGATCTTCTATGGAATTATTGCAACCAGATTCCGTGATTGCGTATAAGTCTGAATTTAATGATTCCATATTTCTTCTGAACTCGTCTAGCTTTGTTCGAAGACCTCTCACGTTTTGGTACAAAATATCGACGGTATTAATTCGGTGTATTTTTGGTTGACTTGCGAAACCAGATCCACTCATTGAATTCCGCGTTTATGGGCCAGATTTCTGCCTGATTCAATATATCGAAACATTGTTCAGGCACCCCCACAATAAACGACGAGTAATCTCGCTCTGTTTTATGTTTAATTTTATCTACTTTAATGAGTACATCTGGGCCGCATACACTTTTTACGTGATCAATTATGGCTTCAGGAGTGGTTTCCGGATGTAATCGCCAAACATGCAGGTGTTTTAGCCTTCAACTGCGTATTTGTACCTACTCCCACCTCTTTAGGTTGCCTGTTACCTTTTCTATTCCGAACTGTCGTCCAGCCCGATTCGTTATCTTCTATCTGTGCATTAATTGGTTCCTTAGCCTCGATTGGGTTAGTAATACACGCAGTTTTTTCCAGTAATACAGCTGACTCCGTGGCACCACCTGTATTTACCTTTTGCGTTTTGACGTATCTACGCTTAGTCGTTTTCCTAGGTATGTTCGAACTGCTCGATTGACTAACGACATCTGCAAAAGTTGAGGTAGAAGTAGAAGGAGGATTATCGGATATCTCAGTTATTAAGTCTCGAGTTTGCCTATCCTGGGTCAGCTTAGCATCCACTTTTTCTTCGAGTACCCTCATGATCTTAATAACGTTGTCCAACTCTGTTTTTGTTTGGGAAAATTGGTTCAGTAAGAGTGATATCGAATTTGCCTGGCTGTCCATGCGAGCTACCATATCAGATCTAAATTCTCTCAATTCCTCAAGCAATATATAATCCGTATCCATAATTATAGGTGAAAAATGAGCCCGACTCCCACGCTGAATGTTTACGTTACTCATGGGTGTAGTGATGGTGATCTTGGGTGTATTTGTGCTGACTGGGGTTTCACTGTTCCCTCGTTTAGGTTTTGAACAAATACATTCCGGGCACACCCAGTTTTTCTTATATGCCTGCGTATACGCCTTAAACGCGTCTATATTTATTTCAAGACACAGTAAGTCGAACTTTTTCTTGCATTTGTCATTCGAGCATTCCATATAGAAATCAATTAATATTGAACCACAAGCGCCGCAATTAGTAGGCATTTTTTGTGGTTTCAAACTAAATTCAAATCTAGAAGATCTAACTGCCGCGCACTCCGCAGTTCACTGTGACACGACAGAGACGAATTATTTGTTTTTCGCAGCCCGTCTCTTTCCCTCGAGGTGAGGAAGAGCCTACCTCGGCGTTCTCGAACAGCGCGATGTCACGCTCGCGAATAAATTCACTCAATCAGTTCACTCCACTTTCGTACTTATTACACTTTTTGTCCATACTCATCATGAGTCAATATTGCATACATTAATGCACCAAAATTTAATCCTATTGGGTAAATCAACAAAAAACACGTCTGCACTAGCCGTACGACTAGTAGTGTACTACTTATATAAGAAGTCTATGGTCTTAAAATAACATGGTCAATCTCACGATATTGTGCGCACATGTTTACAAACTACAATGTTAAGTTTGTTCTTCTCTGATTATTTTTAATTGCGATTGAAAAGGTGTGGAATAAATTTATAATAGTTGTCATGAACTAAAAATTCACACCAACACCTCGACTTCTGGTGCAAAAACATTTTCACAGCCGCCATCTTGGTTTTTTATTTTGACCGTACTATTGGCTCTAGGACTTTCAAAAACCATGAGAACGACACCCATGATGCAAAATTTGAAAATTTTCGAAGCCGCCATTTTGGATTTTAATTTTGACCTCACTGATGCCGATTCTCTTGTACACCGAATTAAACTAACTAAACTATCACCAAACTTCTTTACTTTTGGCTATGAGAATCTTAAAGCTATTCTGCAAACAAAATTCTCTAAAGGACGATGGGCTCTGGTGTCCTAAAATTTTAAACCTAACCAACAGACTTGGGACATATCTCATTTAAAAGGTCTTGGCTTACTGATATTTTTTTACTATGGCGACAACCGTCAAAAGTATGGGGTTTAAGCAGAAAAGGAGGAAAAAACCAGGTAAAAAACCATTTTGATTATTCCAAAAAAATAAGTGAAAGTCGTATTGGTTTTTACTTAAGCTACCTCAAATTGTATTTTAGTTTCCATGAAATAACGTATTCACGCTTGTATACCCCGTAGGTGTAGGTAGAGATAGTGTACCTACAACCGGATTTCAAAACTTAGTCAACAGACTTGAGACATATCTTATTTAAAAGGCCTTGGGTAACTAATATTTTTTTATTATGGCGACAACCGTCAAAAGTATGGGGTTTAAGCAGAAAAGGAGAAAATGTTACTACTGTGGTATAAAACAAGTACGATTATTCAAAAAAAATAAGTGAAAATCGTATTGGTTTTTACTTAGGTACTTCACATTGTATTTTATTTTCCATGAAATAACATATTCACGCTTGTATACCCCGTAGGTGTAGGTACAACCGGATTTCAAAACTTATTCAACAGACTTGAGGCATATCTCATTTAAAACGTCTTGGCTTTCTGAATATTGTTTACTACGGATACTACCATCAAATATATGGGGTTCTAAAGGAAAACCATAGAATGTAGTCATATTTTGTACTAGACAATAAGTTTGATTATTAAAAATAAAACATTGAATATCAATTATTAAGTTATTTTACTTTATTTCATAATGAATCTATGCTTCTATATTTAAAATGACATAACATCTCTGCTACACATGCGGGGAATACAAGCGGTATCGGGTTCATTTTGAACAAATTCCAGATCACTGTTGAAATCGACATTGCGAATGTTACTGGTGTCTTGTAAAAAGTTAGGGTTTACCTCTGCCTAACTCTTCTGGGAAAAAGAGCCGTGATGTTATGTTGTGTATCACTACATATTATAAAACAAAGTCCTCCGCTGCGTTTATCTGTCTGTCTGTCTGTCTGTTTGCGATAAACTCAAAAACTACTGCACCGATTTTCATGCTGTTTTCACCAATGGATAGCGTGGTTCTCGAGGAAGGTTTAAGTATATAATTTGTTAAGTTTTTTTATACATTAACGATATTTGTTGGAGGTGTCGGAAAAAAATAAGCCGTCTGGGAGCTTTCAACGAAAACGCTGTCTAAACCCTTTGAGATATAACAAAATAATGTATGGTGGAATTGTGTATCCTGCTATGCTACTTTTATTTTAGAAAAAGCCACGCGGGCGGAGCCGCGGGCAGAAGCTAGTGTGTTAAAAATAAGATATTATTGTTGAAATGTGGATGTGCTTTTTGAGTAGCAGCATAAGTTTGTTGTCCTATAAAATAGAGCCGTAGGTACTCTGTCTACCCCTAAGTGGAATACAGACGTAATAATATGATTAAAGGTTAATCACGAATACGTATAAGTACCGTTTTGTTGTGCCTTTGGTCTACCCGTCCGGGTAATACTGGTGTGATGTTATGTATTTCACCTCTATGCGGGGAATCATAAAAAAACTTGCGAAAAGTCTGGGTATCATATACATCTCTGCCCATTCAATAGACAATCACAGGCGTAATAATAATATATGTTATGTTTTAAGTTTTATTTTATATTAGTTGGCTATTATTATGTTTGATCTCGTTCATTTTGACGAAAAATACAATTCAGTACCTACCTGTGTAGCAACCTATAATAGAGGTGTGCCTCTGCCTACCCCTCCCTACGAGGAATACTAGTGTGATGTGTGATACAAGTAAAATAAATAGAATAGATTACATTGCAAAATATAACATAAATTGCTAAATGTTAATGTTCCACACACTTCTGCTTACTCCTTCGTGGAATTTAGGCGTGATGTTTCGTTGTTTTATTTATGTTCCACCTTATATAAGTCGGCAATAATTGTTTTATCTCTTTTATTGTGAAGAAAAATAGAAAATAAACATGTATATTTTTGTTAGATAAATGAAACTGAAAGATGATTTTTTCAGGAAACCCCATATATTTAAGACTTGAAACAAACGGTTTATTATTTTGTAGCCAGTAACGAAAAATATAACACAAAAATGATGTCTGTTGGATCAAAAAAAAAAAATTTGGACGCGGTCCATAGTAGCTTGCCCGTCGTCCTTTAAAAATAACTTTTTTATATGGATATTTTCACTTTTTGCATGGAAAATAAAAAATAATATTACCCACATGTACAGTTTCAGGGGTTTATGAATTGCAAAGGGGGTCGAAATTTTCATTATTTTTGCGATAGGACGCACCATTTTCGAGATATAAGCAAAAGAAAAGAAAAAAAATATACAGTACCGTTTTTGCACCAGAAATCAAGGTTTTGGTGTGAATTTTTAGTTCATGACAACAAATTTTATTCCACACCTTTTTAATCGCGATTAAAAATAGTCAGATATAGTTAGAAAATCTAAATTTTACGCGGTGTCTTTATGTCACGTCGCGTGTCGCGCCTGTGTGTAGGAGCTTTTATTCGTCAAATCAAATAGCGCGCGAATAGAAGTCAAAATCGGTTGAACGGACTGTAAAAAAGGTTTACTTAGTCAAATATTATTTCAAATGGAGTATAACTACGTATAATATTACAACTATCTAAAAACTAAACTTTTTACAGGTATTATTATTATTTTACAAGCTAATTTGGGCTCAGCCGGTAATAGAACTCAGCGGGGTGGCGGGTTCGCAAAAATTGGCACACGTCCGACCTCCAACGCGTTCCGCTCGGGACCAAAGAGTATATAATGTGCTCGGGACTGAGCGGCGAGTCCACCCCTGACGTGCTCGACGTGGCGCTTCTAAAGAACATCAACCTACGGTTGGTTTCCATAGAGGCGCTGCACGAGCTTGACTCTGACCACCCACCTGTTGTCGTAGAGATGGCCCCTCGCATAGGTATTTACGACCCCAATGCCCCCACGCGCACCATAAGGGTAACGGACTGGAGGCGAGTAGGCGAAAGCTTAAAAGCCAAAACGTCCCCCCAATTGGACTCTATCCCCGACCTCTTCGACTCTATCGCTGACACGACGGCCGCGATCGACTCATTCACAGATCACGTACAACTGTCCTGAACGATTGTTCAAGGGAAGTTTCGACGACGGATAACCGTCGCGGAAAGTTGCCGGACGATGTACGTGCACTGATGAATGAGAAGAACGCGGCTACCCGTGCATACAGCACCTTCCCCTGTACGGCTAACAAAATCCACATGCGCTACTTACAGCGTGCTGTAAGTAACCGCGTGAAGGAATTTCGTGACACCGAATGGGACAAGATGCTGAGCGACCTAGAGCCGAACCACCAGGCCTTTTGGCAACTACAAAGGAAACTAAACCCCCGAGGTTGTTCCGCCTCCATGCCCCTACTAATCCGCCCAGACGCGTCTATCGCTTTCGAAGACATCGACAAAGCCGAATGCTTAGCCGAAAGTCTAGAGGCCCAGTGCACGCCCAGCTCTCAACCAGTAGACCAAGCTCACCTCGATGAGGTCGACGCTGAAGTCGAACGTAGAACCTCCCGCCCGTCGAAGACCCTGAGTATCCTCTGCCTCCCGTCACGCCAGACGAAGTGCACGAACTCATCAAGGGTCTGAGACCCCGTAAAGCCCCTGGCTCAGATGGAATCACCAATAGGGTACTCCAATTGTTCCCCGCCCACCTCATAATGCTACTGGCCACCATCTTCAATGGAGCTATGAGCAATAATATCTTCCCACAAGCATGGAAAGAGGCCATAGTTATCGGCATCCCCAAACCCGGTAAACCCAAGGCGGAGCCCGCGAGCTACCGACCCATCAGTCTGCTCAAAGTCCTAGACAAACTCTACGAGAGGCTTATTTATAAGCGTCTCAGAGACTACGCCAAGACCAAGGGCCTTATCCCCGATGAGCAGTTCGGTTTTAGAACCCAACATGCCTCGACCCATCAGGTCCACCGTATCGTAGAAGACATCAGCGCTGGTTTCCAGCGCGGTCTTAAGACAGGAGTGATCTTCTTTGACATAGCGAAGGCATTCGACAAAGTCTGGCACAACGGCTTATTATACAAGCTGTACCAACTCGGTGTACCGGAACGTCTCGTGCTCATCTTACGAGACTTTTTGTCGAATCGCACTTTTCGCTATCGCATAGACGGTACTCTCTCCGCCCCCCACCCATTACGCGCAGGCGTCCCTCAGGGCTCTGTGATTTCACCCCTCGCGTTCACGCTATTCACCAGCGATATCCCGAAGCAAAGACAGGCTCAGTTGGCTCTGTTCGCAGACGATACGGCCATCTATTGCAGAGGGACCACTCACGATAGGATCTCTAACACTCTCCAGACCGCAGCCAACAAGCTTGGCGAATGGTTTAGAAAGTGGCGCATAGAGGTAAATCCCGACAAAAGTCAAGCGGTCCTCTATACGAAATCGCGTCACCGCCCCCCTAGCATCCGACCGATCACCATGTTCGGCAAGCCTATCCCCTGGGAGAAGCGAGCCAAATATCTGGGTGTGATTCTCGACCACCATCTCTCCTTTTCTGAGCACCTAAAGAAGGTACGCGCTCGCGCAGCCTTCGCTCTCTATAGGCTCCACTCCATCCTAAATGCAAAAAACAAATTGTCACTCAAGTGCAAATTGCGCATTTACACCGCGTGCATCCGCCCCATCCATGACCTATGCGAGTCCTGTCTTTGCACACGCCAAACCCCATCTCATCCATAAGATGCAAACCCCACAGAACCGAGTCTTACGTAAAATCACGGGAGCCCCCTGGTTCGTTCGTAACACTAACCTCCACGTTGAACTCAAAATCCCCACGATAGCCCAATTCATGAAGCGCACTTCAAAGCGCTTCTTCGATTCAGCAGCCACTCATCGCAACGCTCTAGTTGTGAAGGCCGCAAGTTATGTCCCCTCTAGAATTAGTTCGACCCGCCGTCCAAGGCATGCACTGACCGACTCAGACGACCCCACTACTCTCCTCCAGGAGAGTCGTAGGGAAACTAGTACAGTTCGCAAAATAAGAGCACACAATACACGATCGTCATTCCAACCTCGCCGCCGAGGCCCCGCGCGAAATCCCCGACTAACGAATAGTCCTCCCCGACCCTCGACTGTAAGTGAAGCGCCAGCACGCGTCTTAGCTGAGCAGCATGTAATCCAAACTCCCCACGATAATAATCAAAACACTGATTTTATCCAGCCACCGTCGGTCCCTTGCCACCCTCCCTCCGACTCAGCTGCCCTAAGCCGAGGTTCGTACCCCACAGGGGGTGCCCTTAGCGAGCAGCAGTCGTTTAGTTTATAGTTTTTTACGCCCTGGCTGGAGGCATTAAGTTTCGTTAGGAGCTTAAGGCCTGTGTTCACCAACATTTAAATCAACTGTTTAGATATTTAATCAGTTGTTTACTCAAAATTTCATAGGAAATTTGACATAAACCAACTGTTTAAATACCTAACCGGTGGTTTGAATGTTGGTGAACACAGGCCTTTTTTTTTTTTTTTTTTTTTTTTTTTTTTACGCTGAGAAATGCATTACGCATGCCCGCTCGTCGGGGGACGAGACGGGGTATGTGGGACTCCCTGCCAAAATGGCAGAATACCCACTAAAACTCAGCGGAGTTCCCTCATCGCCTTGATGGGAGGGTCATGGGAAACCGGCACAGCCTTTACGTCCACAACCCTCCCGGCGCATGCCCGCCTAACTGGCGGGCCCCGCATGCCCCTCAGCCTGGGGGCGATATGGGAATGACCGGGAACACCTGGCCATTCCCGTCCGACACTGGTAGAGGCCTGTGCAATACAGGCAAGGGTGCCCCCGCACCCGTTGCCTGCTGGCCTCCACCTGGGACCTCGCGCCAGACGATCTCGCGTCCAGGCGCCCCTGGTCCCCCCGCAACGGGTCAGGTTAGTGGCCCCGCCGCCTACCACTTTTCGGCCGCAGAGGATAGGGAGAGCGGCCAACGCAATACCGACACTCCTCTTTCTCTGCGGCCCCACCGCGTCCGCCATTCAACGGTGGCGACCCCGTCAAGGCCGCGGAAGGTAGGGAGAACGGCTCACCGCAATACCGGCACTCCTCTCCCGCCGCGGCCTCCCACACTCAGCCGCGATGCCGCCCATTCGACATCGCGGCCCGCCTCAGTTGCGATGTCGCCAAAGCGGCACCGCAACCTACGGCCGCTACGTCGTCGGCTTAGCCGCAAAAGCCCTGACGAGCGGCCCCCTCCTCGGGTTCCTCTTAGCTTCACCGTGGCCCTCCAAGCCACGGCTACTGAGCCCCCCCGCCTCGACAATGCGGGAACCCACCGGGGGGGTGGTGAACACAGGCCTAAGGCAACCACAGGAAAGTCCGGTTAAAGAGTCGGAACCTTAGTGGTTACACTCTGAGATGCCCTAGATAAAAAAAAAAAAAAAAAAAGCGGCGAGATGGCAGCGGGTCGCGAGTAAATTGTGCCGTGAACTTCGTTAATTTTGGGTTTAAAAGTTTGTTTTACGATATTAACAATGTTAAACCCGAAAAACATTACATCATCCTAGACGTTTATTTTGATGTGATTTTCAATACATAAAGTAGTATAATATTGAAATGAAATGACTTTTAATTTACAAAATAAGGGTATGTTTGGATTTTTTTTCTATCGAATGAACTTTGTCCAATTATGTAACGAGTACCCGACGTGCCTACAGAAAGGTCTCAAAAGCAACATATAATTTTTTACGTGTTTAATAATTACCGTTTCTAAATAAAATGACATTTCCTAGAGGTTAACTTGAAGAACCTCGCCTTAAACCGTTTACGCAGCGCACGCAACGGAAGCTCTCAAAAAGGAATAATTTTTCCCGTTTTGAAAAAAAAAACATTTATGCTCCGCTCCTTTGGATCGTAGCGTGTTGTTATATAGCCTATAATATTCCTCGATAAATGGACTACCCAACACAAGTCTGCCAAAGAGCGATGATACGCAGCATCCTAGGCATCAAAAGACAGGACGGAATTAGGAACACCACTCTGCGTTCCAAAACGAGTTTATTGGACGTAGGCAAGAAGGCTGCCAGCCTAGGCTCCAATGGGATTGGGAGGGTCACGTCAGCCGCATGCCGATGACCGCTGGGGAACAGTCTCCATACAATGGGTACCAGAAAGAGGTGGCGAGATGACCTGGACCCGTACCGCGATGGCTGGTGCGAGGTGGCGCGGGAAAAGAGTTCTTGGAAGGACTTGGGGAGGCCTTTGCCCAGTACTGGGACAGTATAGTCTAAATACAGTAGTTTTTTCTATATTTTTATCCAAGTCAAAGTGGCACCCCACTTTAGTGTTTCTATCTCCTATGCAGTATGCAGTTGCTTATCCGCGATTATAAATAGTATTGGACCTACTAAATAAACAGGTGTATTTGCGGGGCAAGCTCAGTTATGTCTGTCGCGCTTGACATAGCAGTTGTTCTGCTCATTCGCGTTAAAGAAATGTTGTCCATCCTGCTCGCATTACTCCGTTACAAGTTTACAACGCCAACCAATAAAGGCCACTGTGCTTGCCCTGCCAAGGGCAGGGTCATCTTTAATCTATTAGAGGCCCTGGGCACTTTAGGGTATGGAGAATGCAGGATGCAAGAGCGAGCTCGAAATTTATAGCACACCGCCTCGGATAGCCGACCGTTCATACAGAAATAGTAGTTACTTTGTCGACTTAAGCAGAAAAGTTTGGAACCTATAACGAAAACGTAGAATGATGTATAAAAATTTAAGCACCCCGTCTGAGATTTACTTAGCTTTTCTATTGACAGTCTCTAGCTACGACGCTGGCAGGAACTAGTGGGCCCCTGAGCACTTGCCCAGAGTGGCTAACGGCAAAGACGGCCCTGGCCGAGGCAACAAGTCGTATGCATTTTCTTTTGACCCTTCATAGAGAAACAGTGGTGCCGATTCTCTTGTACACCGAACTAAACTAAGTAAACTATCACTAAAATTCCTTACTTTTGGCTATAAGAATCTTAAAGCTATTCTGCAAACAAAATTCTCTAAATTTAAAAATAAGTTTGACACAACTAAATCGAATTTGACAATCGTGACTCCACGTGGTATTTTTTTTTTGGCTTCGCATCTTTGTATTAGTTTGCCTATGATTTTTTTTAGAGCTGGAGGCGCGCATGGGGGGGCAGCCGCGACGTGTTTTTTTATGGAATTTTTCACTTTTTGTGTGGAAAAAAAAAAGATTACCTACATGTAGAGTTATAGCGATTTCAGGGCTTCTAAAAGCGGGTCGAAATTTTCATTATTTTTGCGATAGGCCGCACCATTTTGGAGATATAAGCAAAAGAAAAGAAAAAAAGAATATATAGGGATAAACACGAAATATTTTAAGTGATACACCTATAGGTGGTGAAGAAGCCATGGAAATGATATTCTTTTTTATTCTGAGTATATTATTAAAAAAAAAAAAAAATTTAAAATTACTTGATATGATGATTAATTATCAAAATTCACCGCGCTCGTGCCGCCACCCCACCGCACCGTTCGGCGTCACCGCGTCGAGGCGGATCATTCATAGAATAAGTAAATAAAGGATTTTTTCGCAAAATGTCTCAAGCAATTTTAAAATTATAATAATTATGTAAAAATATAAAACACTTAGATAAAAAAAATATTCGCTGCTGTGGCTTTTTTACGACATAAAACTGTTTCTCTTAAAATATTTCGTGTATGAATAGTTACACCTTATTTATAGTACTGGTTTTGCACCAGAAGTCGAGGTGATTGGTGTGAATTTTAGTTCATGAAAACTAATTTTATTCCACACCTTTTTAATCGCGATTAAAAATAGTCAAATTTAGTTAGAAAATCTAAATTTTAGTTTAAAAAAACTTTTTACAAAAAAAAAAAACCGACTTCAAAAAAACACAAAAAAATTGAAAAATAACTTAAATTTTGGAAGTCGGTGTCTTTGGTTCCGGTTTTTCGTTTTTTGCCACCGACTTCCAAAATTTAAGTTATTTTTCAATTTTTTTGTGTTTTTTTGAAGTCGGTTTTTTTTTTTTGTAAAAAGTTTTTTATTTTTCACTTTTTAGTTGTGGTACCTACCCCACACCAATTCGTATACCACAATAGTGACAGGAAATCTTATAACATCATGAACATATACCGAGTGCATTAAATACCAGCTAAATTAAATTAATTAATAAAAAAGCTGTTCCATAGTAATGTTTACCTAGTGTTCTAAACTGTATGGTACAGCTGTTTATTTTTTCGCGATTTCAAACTGGTCCCATAGTAAACGTTATTCAGTTCGATGGTGTAAAGCACCTCTGAGGAGCTCGTGGCTAAGTAATAACAGCCGCACGGGTCGATCCGTCAGGTTAAGCTACGCTTGCCGGGGTTGGTCCATGGATGGGTGACCATCTTTACATACCGAGACTCCTCCGTGCCTCGGAAAGCACGTTAAGCCGTCGGTCTCGGCTGTTATTCGTGGATCTTTGACAGTCGTTACGGGTCGTCAGAAGCCCAAAAGTCTTACCCAGCCAGTCTTACCCAGGGGCTCATTGCCCAGGGGTATCGTGTTACCCAGTTACTGGGTTGTGGAGGTCAGATAGGCAGTCGCTCCATGTAAAATACTGGTATTCAGCTGCATCCGGTTAGACTGGAAGCCAACCCTAACATAGTTGGGAAAAGGCTAGGCAGATTGATTGGTCTAAAGCACCTCTTATTAGTTATACACGAATTGAGAACCTCCTCTTTTTTTTTAAGTCGGTTAAACATCATTTATAGCCAGAGTGCATCTCATGACAAATCCAATAAGCCCAAACACGGCTAGGATACATTGTTTTATTACGGAGTTCCATTGCCTACCTTCCGGCTTCATCATCAGATCAGTTTGATGGTACCATTTTGATCAGCATTTATTTAAATTTGCTTCACCATAGTCGCTTAACTATCTTAATCGAGATATCTTATCGCTACCTGTGAAATACGTATCATTGACGAGTTCCGGTGGCCATCTGTGGTCTTCTTCATCAGTTCCGGTTCACCAAATGATACTTTCTGAATGCAAATGCTTGATTTGTTGATGAAAATATAAAAATCGCTATATAAATGCCTATAAAATTTGAGGAGTTCCCTCAATTCCTCATGGATCCCATCATCAGAACTGAATTTTGAAAAAAATGCGACCAATCCGGAAGTATATCCTTTCAAACAAAAAGAGAATTTTCCAAATCGGTTCATAAACGACGGAGTTATGCCCGAACATACATTAAAAAAAAAAATATAAACTTCCGAATTGATAACCTCCTCCTTTTTGAAGTCGGTTAAAAACGTCAAATTCAGAATAGCAAAATTGCCATTTTCACTAAATTTAAAAACTCGGTACCATCTTAGAGCTGTCAAACTAAAATATAGTTAAGTTGTGTCACTTTAGTCAATTTCAGAATAGGAAATGGTCTTTTGACAGGAATAAACTAAATTTTGGTGATTTTTAGTCTAGTTTAGAGAATTTTGTGACAAGAGAATCGGCACCCTTAGGGCCGGTTGTTTCAAATAGTTCGTTAACGTAACATACGTACGTCAAATAATAACGTTTATTACATATGATGTTTTACGTCCGTTAAATACAAAGCGTTGTTTCACTGCATAAAAACCGATCGTCAAAGGTCAAATGTAAAAGAATAAAATGACTAACCGGTGGGCGAACGAACGTCAAGGGCATAATTTTGTGAAACAACGGTTTGACGATAGTTAGCGCCATTTATCACGTATACGCGTGCGTCAAGTGGACGTGAAACAACCCGCCCTTAGTCGACATATTATCTATACATATAAAATTCAAAGTCTTGACTGACTGACTGATATATCAACGCACAGCCCAAACCGCTGGACCTAGAGACTTGAAACTTGGAGGGAGTGTTCTTTGTGAAAATCAAGTATCCACTAAGAAAGGATTTTTGGGAATTCCACCTCTAAAGGGGTAAAATAGGGGATGGAAGTTTATATGAAAGTCCGTCAGTTTTGAAGTCAGGATCTTAAAATTTTGTGTTTAGGCTGATGATTGAAAATTTATTTATATGTGTCTCAGCGTTTTTGATAATTCCACCCCCGAAGGATTAAAAAGGGGGATAAAAAAGTCCTTAATTTTCGAAGAAAAATCACTAAATTTACTATTTAGAAAAAAGAAGGATTACGAATATATGGGGTTTTTGAGAATTGATCCCAAACAGGGGAATGACGGGTAATTAAGTTTTTAGGGGAGAATTTTACTGCATGCCTTGAATAACTCAAAAGTTTTTATTTTTAAGTTTTTGAATTACTCAAAAGTATTTTTAATCCCGGTCATAGGGTACTTTTAATCCCGGTAGTAGGTACGTTCCCGTTGGATTTTTTCCGACATCCACGCGGGCGAAGCCGCGGGCAAAAGCTAGTTAAGTATGAGCAGAAAATATTTACTCTGAATATTACTAAACAGCTTAAAATCCTATCGATCGTCGGTCGACACGATACACCACTGGTTACCGACTCGCTACGAGTCGGTAACCAGTGCCCGGTGGTAGTGTTTTGGTAGATTTCGGCGCCGCCCACTGCCCCACCCCTATGCTGGCGCCCGGTGCCCACTGTTTTTAGCTCACAGCCATTCTGCAAAACAAAATTCATAAGGTGCCTATTTTTTCTTACTGTCAACGTGTCAACTAGCCTAAAGGTCGACTATACTAGGTTCACCTCTGGTCGTCGCTTAGGTATCCTGTCGGGGCATACACATACAGGCGTGACGTCGTCTAATCTGTCTGTTGCAGTCGTAGTGGAGAGTGGATGACTGGACGCAGACAGAGCACGCGCTACGTTGTCGTGTCACTATTCGTTGGAGAAGTGTGGTCGCTCTTTGAGCTTTAAAAATAATACTTTCAACAGACGCAACGTCCATCTGTTAATTTAATTCTGTTACTTAATATCAATTTTCTAATGTTAAATTGTCTTTACAGTTTGTTAATGATTGTTTATTTATTTATTTAAATTACTAATAGTTTAGGTAATAAGTACCGAAGGTATTTACTCAAATTAAATGAAATTTTATTTGAATAGCACCTAATCTACGAACCAAAACTTTGTCCTCATTAGACTATTATTATCTTTATATTGCTAGTGAGAGTGATTAGTGTCAGTAGTCGTGGTGCGCTGCAAGAGCGCCCGGAACTGTTCAATCAAATAAATATATGTACCTATTGTCAAACCAAATCAAAATATTTTATTTCTCATAATAATATAATAATAATCATCGTTTATTTATAAAAAGGGCACATTTACAATAAGTTTCTTAATAATTAAAGTAGAACACAATTGCTTATTTGCCTGAACTAGGTTGAATCTGTGCTTCAGGCTAGGAATTGCATAAATACTTAATGTAATAAATTAACAATGGTGCCGATTCCCTTGTTCACCAACTAAACTAAATTTAAGTTCAGTGCATCTTTTTCTTTCTATTTCATTAAGAAAAGGACAGAAGATAAATGTTAGTTTAGTCCTGTCAAATTAATCAGCGCCTGACGTAAATTGACGTAATTTTAGTAGGCAAGTTTTTAATCACGTCTAAACTTGTATGGAGTAGTGACAGGCGCTGATTAATTTGACAGGACTAAACTAAAATTATTCTTCTGTCCTTTTCTTAATGAAATAGAAAGAAAAAGATGCACTGAACTTAAATTTAGTTTAGTTTGTGAACAAGGGAATCGGCACCAATGAGTATAAAGTGAAAACTAAATCTAATTCAGGTTAGTAACAGTAAAATTGCATGTAGGTAAGCGTTTCTATTTGCAGACAACAAGTAGCTCTTATGTCTGTGCATAGGCGATGGTTAGTAAATATATAAGTATAATTTTTTTACAGCTAAAATAATTCAATCTATAGATACTTAGTTTTCTATTTAATCTATTGTACAGAAATGGGCCTAAGAATGTAAAAAATCTTTTCACAAAGACATGTTTTGAGGTAAAATTTGATGTGCATACTATATCATTCCGTATCTTGTTAGTATTGTCAGCAGTGTAGGTAAGCATGGTGTGCAGTTTTAATACTAAGAGCATAATGAAGAGTTGGCGAACAGTCAGCACGTTGCAGGATTTAAAAAACAGATCAGTGGGAAAGAAAAAGGGATGGAAGTTTGCTACCTTTAAAATTGCTCTCTGAGCTCTTTCAAGAGGAAGTAAATTGGTTTTTGCTGCGCCACCCAAAATTAAATTAAATTGGTTTTTTGTTTTTGTAATGCAGTATTGAATTATAGATTGACATAGGGCTAAATTGAAGCCGCTCCAGTTTATCGAGTTGGTTTTGAGTAAGGTCAAAAATGCTGGCATCAGCATAATCAAGGATGGGTAGAAGAAGTGATTGTGCAAGCGCAATCTTGGTGGCAGTCGGTAGAAAATTACGCAGTCTCCTCAAAGACGCAGCGGAAGCAAACAGCTTGCGGATAACCTCCTGTAGCTGAGCAGTCCAAGAAAAGTTCTTGTATATGATAATCCCCAGGTTTTTCACTTTGTCGCTGAACGGAATAACTGATACAAAAAACACTCATAAGCAACTACGAGTGGTAGGAGGTACTCATATATAAATATGAGTAGTGTTAGAAGCTATAAGTTTTATCTAACACTGTTAAACCACTCATTTACAACTTAAAGCTATAAGATAAGTTTCAAAATTCACGAATGTGCTAAAGTCAAAGTATTTATTAGTGCGATTTTTGGTGATATAACAGGTCTTACAGATATTTTATAGATACTCAAAAATCTACCTTTTATGGGCATACACATTATTAATTTAACAATATTAGAAATTATATAAGACATTATAAACGATACAATTCTAACAAATTCAATAAAATTCTAATAAATCTTTAGATAGGAATATTACATTATAAATCATAAATACAGGATTAGTCACAGGAAATGTTGTCAACAAGAAATTCATCAATGGTATAGTAGCATTTGTGTATTAAAAAATTATTTAGTTTGCGTTTAAATTGAGTCAAGTTTAAATCTTTTATGTCATTTGGTAGCTTATTAAAAAATTTCGGAGCCATGCAAAGTATGCTCTTGTACATAAGGGCAGTTTTTGATCTTCTAAGGCATAATTCATGTCGGTATGTTGGTCTTATAGATCGATAACTTTGCTCTGAAGCTTTTTTAAATAACTCACCGTTTTTTTTTTACGAACAATGCGGTCTCGTAAATGTAAAGACAAGGCAGCGTGAGTATTTTGAGGGAAGTAAAATGTGGTTTGCAACTTTCTGTTGATTTAAGATTGCATATAGACCTAATGCACCTCTTTTGTGCTTTAAATATATCATGCTTTTCGCATGAACTTGCCCAGAAAATTACTCCGTAACGTAGTATGGAGTCTACATAGCCATTATATTTCTTCGCTTCATTCTTCAGATATATTATAACCAGGTAGTCCTTTTAATCTACAAGATAACATGCACACTTTAAGAGATTTATGAAAATCGATACAAGTATCGACTTTTTACAATTAAGTCTATTCTTTACTAACTATAATCCCACCACTAGTCAAGCTGTCATTCTTTTTTCGTGCATGATAGCAAGCACACGCGCGCTCACTAGTTTTCAAAAAATGCCGAAAAAACGGGAATATTCTCAAGAAATTGAAGACTAAGTATCAACGTAAAATCAAGAAGCTGGAAGATGAACGAAGACGTAATCGTCGTAGAATCATAGTTGAATCTTCATCAGATTCCGGTATGTATTGTACTTATAACTACCCTCAATTATAAATTATTTTATGGTGCCACCTAATCCTGCGAGGATTACAGGCGCATTGTTATATTGTAATACCTATTATGTTTATGGTGCTTTATGCTATTCATTTAGCACGAGTTTTTGCCCGGCGGTTAACCGTGAGTTAACACGAAGGCTATGATTTTTCAAACACATGTTTGTCTCGCCTGGCGGTTAACCGAGCGTTAACACGATGGCTGGTACTATGAGCTATTATGTACATAACTATTACAATCTGAATGATGACCCACAAGTACGGATACCTAGCTGTTTTATCCATAATTCTAGCGGTTAACCGTGAGTTAACACAAAGAAAAAAAAAAATGTGGTATTCAAAGTTACGTCTTATACATTTCAGACGATAACGAATCGTTACGTTCCGCCCCCGGCGCCAACGTTGAAGAAAATCTGGCGGCGACCGAAGGTGCACCTAATGACATCCCTGTCGACGCTCCCATGCCGACCACAGGAGCATCAAATCTTAGTCAGGAAGATAGTACCTGCCCAGAGCTCGATCCAGAGCTATTAATAGCACTCGGAGAGGAAACAGACAATACTCCAAAGTTCGGTGATAAAATTCATCACAGCTTAGCTCAGCGATGGGAACCCATCCTGAAGAAGGGATTATCAAAGGAAGTAAAAGATAAGTTGTTGAAAGATTATCTTGTGCCTGAAAACTGCACTCTGCTTCAAGCACCCAAACTGAATAACGAAGTTTCAGCGGCTATTTCTGAAGCATCTCGTCATAGAGATAAGAGGAAGGAAGCTGAACAGCAGCAATTGGGTGCGGGCGTCTCAGCCATCAATAAAGCTTTGACAATAATGCTTACGAGCGACAATAAAATTGAAGCAATAAGGATTATGAGCGATGGATGTCGTATCCTGAGTGATCTTCATTATCAGGAAACACAATCGCGGATTAGCGTCATCAATTACGCATTAGCCAAACCCTTCCTAAACGTCGTTCAGGATTATGAAAGGGACGAAACTTTATATGGCAAAAAGCTAGGGGAAAAAATAAAAGCTTCCAAAACAATCGAGAAGCAAGGCATGTCAATTAAAAAAGGTCCAAAATGTCAGAAAGGTACCCCCGCAATGGAACCAACGACATCTAATTCGCGTCCCCAGTATCAATATCGACAACCAGGTGCCTACCAGGGAAACTGGACAGGCCTCTCGCGGTTCCTACAGAACAGGGGGGGGCGGAGAGGACCGAACAGGGCGAACAGCACCATGAGCCGTCGGCTTCCACCTCAGCAGACGTCGAGCTCGGTCGCTGCGAACAAGTCGAGGGCACCTGCGACGCGCCAATAGCTCAGGTACAACACGCTGGTAGAATATCTATGTTTTATGATTGTTGGCTCAACATAACATCTAATTCTGTAATTTTAAATTGGATACGTAATGGTTTTCCTATACCGTTTGATTCTAACGTGACACAAACTCATGTACCTTACGTTTCAATGTCAGCGACTGAAAAAGTCGAAATGTTTTTAGCTGTACAAAAATTGTTAAAATTGGGTGCGGTAAGCCCCTGCAAATCTACTAAAGACCAGTTTATTTCAAAAACATTTTTAGCCTTAAAGTCTAATGGTGATAAAAGATTTATTTTAAATCTAAAAAACTTGAACCAATATGTTTCAAAATTACACTTCAAAATGGAAGATTACCGAACGGCCTCTAAATTATTACCTATTCATGGCTTTATGGCCACTATCGATTTAAAAGAAGCATATTTCCTTATACCAATTCGTAAATCTGATCGCAAATATTTAAGATTTCAACTCGAAAATGAGAACTCAAACATCACTACCTACGAGTTCAATTGTATGTCATATGGCCTTTCGGTAGCTCCGAGAGTCTTTACTAAGATCATGAAGGAAGTGGTTTCCCATTTACGCTATCAAGGCTTCAAAAATGTTGTTTTTCTCGACGATATCATGTGTATCGGTGATGATTATCAAGAATGCCTAAAAAATGTTAAAAAGCTACGTTAAACCTTTTAGAATGTCTCGGGTTCGTAGTGAACTATGAAAAGAGCTCTCTTATGCTTACACAAACCTGTAAATTTCTGGGATTTATGTTCGATTCAGTAAATCAATCTATTTCTTTGCCATCCGACAAAAAACAAAAAATTGTGAACCTTGTTGACAAATTCTCAGAATTGTCTCAGTGCTCAGTTAGAGAATTTGCTCAGTTAATAGGAGTTTTGATAGCCGCGTGCCCCGCGGTCAAATATGGTTGGTGTTATACAAAAATTTTAGAAAGGCAAAAATTTCTAGCCTTACAAAAAAGTCCTAGTTTTGATAGACAGTTCACACCCCACCCTGTAATTCTAGATGATTTAAATTGGTGGCAAAGAAATGTGCTAAATTCTAAAAATACTATGAAAACACCTAACTTTCAATTAGAGGTTTATACGGACGCTTCACGCACTGGCTGGGGAGCTGTGTGTAACAACGAACGAGCTCATGGAGCTTGGAAGAATAGTGAACTTGAACAGCACATTAACTACTTAGAGTTGTTAGCTGTTTTTTTAGCCTTAAAGTATTTCGCAAGCAAAAAATCTGATTGTTCTGTTTTGTTGCGTGTTGATAACACAACAGCCATCAGTTATGTTAATCGGATGGGTGGGATCCAATTCCCACATTTGAATAATCTTTCTAGACAAATTTGGCAATGGTCTGAAGAGAGAAACATGTGGTTATTTGCCTCGTACATTAATACTAAGGCAAATTACGAAGCAGATGAAGAATCTCGAAGGCTAAATCCTGACACGGAATGCGAACTTTCCGATTTAGCCTTCGAACGAATATCAAAAAGTCTCGGTAAACCCGAAATCGATCTATTTGCCTCTCGGGCCAATGCCAAATGTCAGGATTATATGTCATGGAGAAAGGATCCGGACGCCCTTTCCATAGATGCCTTTACAGCGATCTGGAACAATAGGTTTTTTTTATGCTTTTCCCCCTTTTCCACTTATTCTTAAGTGTCTTCACAAAATCATACAGGAAAATGCCACTGGTATTCTAGTCTTTCCTTTTTGGCCATCCCAAGCCTGGTATCCACAATTAATGGAAACAGTAGTTTCCGATATAATTTGGATATACCCTAACGAACATCATATCGTATCATGTTACAGGAATCCCCTTATCCTGGGTGCCGCAG
Organism: Dryobota labecula; assembly: GCA_947523025.1. NCBI lineage: Eukaryota > Metazoa > Arthropoda > Insecta > Lepidoptera > Noctuidae > Dryobota > Dryobota labecula. The sequence continues at coordinate 25,151,827 of OX383299.1, forward strand.
TACTCTCAGGCAGGCGTTCTCGCTGCGTGGCGTCCCCGAATCAGCCCTGGATCTGATGCTGGCGTCGTTATCAAAGAACACGATGCAGCAATATAACGTGTCGTTCAAATTGTGGTGGCAATATTGCGTAAATAACAATCATCACCTTTTTGATTGCTCTGTCCCGATAGTACTACGTTTTTTAAGTGAACAGTTTGATAAGGGAAGTTCGTACGGAACTCTAAATAGTCACAGATCCGCGCTATCCCTTTTATTAGGCAGTAATATCGGATCTGATGACCGAATTAAACGGCTGCTCAAAGGAGCGTTTAAATTAAAACCTAGCTTCCCCAAGTACTGCACGACATGGGACCCACAGATTGTTCTAAATTATGTTTCTATTTTGTACCCCAATAGAACCCTTAGTAGGGAAAAAATTACGAAAAAACTGGTAATTTTATTAGCTTTATGTACTGCCCAACGCGTTCAAACATTATCTTTGATAAAGCTTGAAAATATAACAGTAGGATCTAACGGTACAAACATAGCCATCAAAGATATTATAAAAACATCCGCGGCAGGGCGCGATCAGCCGACCTTATTCCTGCCGTATTTTAGGGAAAACCTTCGCATTTGCCCCGCGACTACCCTCGAAGACTATCTCCATGTCACAGACAAAGACCGACCTGCTAATGTGTCCAATCTCTTAATCACTGTGAAGCGCCCCTACAACGGCGCGACAGCACAGTCAATAAGCAGATGGATAAAGCAGATATTGTCCGAGAGCGGCCTGGACGTGGCGGCGTTCAGCGCGCACAGCACGCGGCACGCCGCCACGTCCGCGGCCGCCGCGGCCGGGGTCTCCGTCGACACTATAAGGAAAGCCGCGGGATGGACTAATGCGTCTAAGGTTTTTGCCCAATATTATCATCGTCCAATTATAGACGACATTAATTTTGCTCAAGCGATCTTCCATGATCAAGTTAACGATAAGTAATATATTATTATTATAGTTCTGAGACAATTATATTATTAAGTTTTCGAAATAAATACTTGTTTAGTTAGTAGTAGTAACTATGTTTACATTGATTAAAAACATTTAATTTTTTAAAAAATATTTGTTTTTTAATTATCAAACACAAAACTTTTCTCTGAACATCTACCTGGTTATAATATATCTGAAGAATGAAGCGAAGAAATATAATATGTGATCAAACGAACTTCTTAAGCGAAGTTCGATCAATATTATATGAGTCGCTTCATTCGAAGATATATGTTCCCTCCCAACCCAATCCCGGTGATAAAGTTTTGTATTCGTCTTATTTATCTCTAAAAGAATGACAGCTTGACTAGTGGTGGGATTATAGTTAGTAAAGAATAGACTTAATTGTAAAAAGTCGATACTTATATCGATTTTCATAAATCTCTTAAAGTGTGCATGTTATCTTGTAGATTAAAAGGACTACCTGGTTATAATATATCTTCGAATGAAGCGACTCATATAATATTGATCGAACTTCGCTTAAGAAGTTCGTTTGATCACATATAATACGCGGTTACGACAGCTGCCTGATTTACAATTTTTTTCAGTTTGTGAAGATCAAAGGCAAATCCGCTTAACTTTTTAATTAGGATGGATGCATGTTCTTTCCACGTCAGTTTGCAGTCTATTGTCAATCCTAGAAATTTAATATGTCCTACTTCTTCAATTATATTATTATTAAAAGATGTATTAATGTCAGGAGTGGTAATTCTTTGTCTAAATTGCATAATTTTAGTTTTATTTAGATTTAATACTAAGTTATTTTTTTTCAAGCCAGTCTACTGATTCTTGTAATGCGTCTTTAATATCACATTCATAATTTCTATTTTTATTATGTTTTATTAATAAAGTGCTGTCATCGGCAAAAAGAACCATAGGAAAAGAAACGTTTTTCGGAAAGTCATTTATGTACACTAAAAACAAAAGCGCGCCCACTACAGTATGCCTTGTGGCACGCCAAATGTGATTTTACGGTTTTCTGATAGGTATTTATATTCCTCTTTATCCTTTTTACAAATTCGTCTAAGTTCAGTACACTGTGTTCTATTGTCAAGATAAGATTTTATAAGAGAAAGTGCATTTCCCCTTATTCCGTAAGCACTTAGTTTTTCTAACAAGATATTATGTTCAACTAGATCAAAAGCTTTCGTCATATCCATAAATATAGCGCTAGTGGGAGTTCTTTGATCGATATCTGTCATTATAATACTAAGGAAGTCATAGATAGCCATATATACGGAAGTATTTTTCCTAAAACCTTTCTGTTCCTTTACTAAAATGTTATGCTTGGTGAAGAAAGAATACATGCGGTTATAAATAGCTTTCTCAAATATTTTTGATATTACCGGTATAAGCGCAATTGGTCGGTAGTTATTTATGTCAGTCTTGTCACCTTTCTTAAATAAGGGCTTAACTATAGTGAGTTTTAGCTTATCGGGATAGATTCCACAGCAAACACTTAAATCAATACTCTATACTTATCTATACTAATATATAAAGCTGAAGAGTTTGTTTGTTTGTTTGTTTGTTTGAACGCGCTAATCTCAGGAACTACGGGTCGGAATTGAAAAATTCTTTTTGTGTTGGATAGTCCATTTATTGAGGAAGGCTATAGGCTATATAACATCACGCTACAACCAAAAGGAGCGGAGCATAAATGAAAAATGTTGCAAAAACGGGAAAAATTATTCCTTTTTGAGAGCTTCCGATGCGTGCGCTGCGTAAACGGTTAAAGTTACGCAAATATCATGTATGATGGAATTGTTCCTCTTTAAATTTTCAAAAAAAAAATTCCACGACAGCATATTTCTATTTTTTAAGATTTACTCACTATAACCTTTTTTATGGTAATCAAATTTGTTCGAAATTAATGCATTATTTGCAAAGGAGTTTTCATAAACATGGTATTAATCCTTATCCAAATAAATACGTTATTCATCTCAAGTATTTAATTTTTAACAAAGTTTAAACAGTTATATCTCCTAAGATATTCATTGAAATTAAATGATGTAAGGATCATTTAATTTCAATGAATATCTTAGGAGATATAACTGTTTTATAATAACTCCGCAGCAAAATAATGATCAACTCTGCGAGGTAGTCTATTCTAAAGCTGAAGAGTTAGTTTTTCCGTAACCAAAGGGTAAAATGGGACCCTATTATTAAAACTCCGTTGTCCGTCTGTCTGTCTGTCTGTCTGTCTGTCTGTCTGTCTGTCTGTCCGTCTGTCACCAGGCTGTATCTCATGAACCGTGGTAGTTAAACAATTGAAATTTTCACATATGATGTACTTCTGTTGCCGCTATAACATTAAATACTAAAAAACAGAAAACAATAATATTTAAGGGGGGCTCCCATACAACGGACATGATTTTTTTGCCGTTTTTTTTGCTCCGCCCGCGTGGATGTCGGTTATCGCGTAAAAAAGTAGCCTATATCTTTGTCTATATCCCAGGTCGATCGGTTCAGCGGTTTAGGCGTGAAAACGTAACATACAGACAGACAGACAGACAAATAGACAGACTGACAGAGTTACTTTCACATTTATAATATTAGTAAGGATAAGGATTTGTATGGGTGGTACGGAACCCTTCGTGCGTGAGTCCGACTCGCACTTGGCCGGTTTTTTGTTTTTTGAACGTGCTAATCTCTGGAACTGCGAATTGGATTTGAAAAAATCTTTTTGCATTTTACAGCCCAATTCTTGAGGAAGAATTACATTACTATTAACTAGAACACCATTTAAAAAAAATGAAAGTTTATGCGAAAACGAAGTAAAAGCACGGGCAGGCAATCTGTTGCGACGGGGTGGGTCGGGGGACCAAGAAATTTAACGCGGACGAAGTCGCGGGCAGAAGCTAGTTTATAATATTAGTAAGGAAAAGGATTTGTATGGGTGGTACAGAACCCTTCGTGCGCGAGTCCAACTCGCACTTGGCCGGTTTTTTGTTTTTTGAACGCGCTAATCTCTGGAACTGCGAGTTGGATTTGAAAAAATCTTTTTGCATTTTACAGCCCAATTCTTGAGGAAGAATTAAATTCCTATTACTTAGAACACCATTTTTTTTTAAATGAAAATTTATGCGAAAACGAAGTAGAAGCACGGGTAGGCAATGTGTTGCGACGGGGTGGGTCGGGGGAACAAGAAATTTAACGCGGACGAAGTCGCGGGCAGAAGCTAGTTAATTATATGACTAATGGGGCTCGATATCACTTCAGAAACGAACTTCAAAACTCTTGTTGAGATGTCATCATAACCTACACTAACTTTATTTTTTAGGTCTTGTATAATTCGATACACTTCATTAGGCGTAGTCGGGGCCAGGAATATTGAGCTGTCGCATATGCTTGAAGTCTTGCAGCTAGTAGATTTTGAAGCTTTAGGATATGATTCAGCTAGATCTACGAAGTGGTTGTTAAATGCGTTCGCTATATCACTGGGGTTTGTTTATTATCACTGCTACTTGGGTATCTTCTAGAATAAACCAAAATGAAACGATAAAATACAATAATAAAGTTATTGCATTCCACAATTTCGCTCAATAGGTACTTTAACTGTACAAAAGCTTAAAAAAAGTATGTACACATTTGACCATAATCGTAACTATTAAGGCTCGTAAAAACAGGCGCGACACGCGACGCGACACAAAGACACCACGTGCCGCGTGACGAGCGGTATTTTTGTGTTGCGTCGCGTGCCGCGCCTGTTTGTAGGAGCTCTTATTGTGAATGATAAAATGATTATTATAGTACTACGGCTGTCTGCTACACCAGGCACGCTTAAGCCGTTTGTTAGGAATCGAGTTTCGGAGATACGGGAAGGTTTTGGTGCTTACACCTGGGGCCTAAGTCTACTAATTTACAAACGTTGCAATGGTCTCGCGGTTGTGAGTATTTGACAGTATTTGTATGGCAAATCTGTCAAAAACTCACAATGAAGAGACCATTGCAACGTTTGTACATTAGTAGACTTGGCCCCCTGGCGCTATGTGCCGTCCAAGGACAATCCTGCAGATCTTGTCTCCCGTGGTCTGAGCGCTGATCTCATAGGTCAATCTTCCATGTGGTGGTCAGGACCTTCATTCTTACTTACAGACCCAGCTCTTTGGCCTTCAATGCCGAACACAGAGGTGAACATAATACTATCTGAACTATTAAAATCACATTCTATTAACATTAATAATCAATCATTACCTATCACTAATCCTAATATACACAATAATTCATTTCAAAATAATTAATAATTCATCTAATTATTTACATTTACAACGTTTAATAGCATACGTATTTAGATTCATTAATCGTTTTAAAAGTGTACATAATCATAGTCTTATTCTTACTAATTCAGAGTGGTCCTACAGCGCTGATTTCATAATTAAAACCGTTCAGAGGGTAATGTTTCCTGAAGAGTACGAGCTACTGTCATCGGGTAAACCATTACCAAATAAAAATCGCCTTGTTAAATTATCACCTTTTATCGAGTCTGCAGTGCAAGTACGCACTTTGCATCGATAAGACATCGAGATCGCTAAGGTTTGCATTTTTATCGATCTTGTTAACGAATTTGGAAGTACGTTACACGTAAAAAAAGTAATTACGGTACTTTAACGATCGGTAGATAAACTCTAAAATTTTAACGAATTTAACGAAAATGCAAGTACGAAATGACATTTTGACAGTTGAGATCGCCAATTTACGCTGTCGAGCTCGGTAATTTATCGACACCATGTAATAGCCCGATAAGCATAGCGATCATTACTAATCATGGATTTAGGACTTATGAAGTTATGACTTTATTGCAGGGTGAATCGAATTTGACAATCGCGACTCCACGTGGTATTTTTTTTAGCTTCGCAACGTTGCACTTGTTTGCTCTATCTCATGATTTTTTTTAGAGCTGGAGGTGCGCAGAGGCGGGGCAGCCTCAACGTGTTTCATATGGAAATTTTCACTTTTTGTATGGAAAAAAAAAAATTACCTACATGTTGAGTATTACGGGTTTATGCGTTTCCTAAAGGGTGTTGAAAATGTCATTATTTTTGCGATAGGACTCACCATTTTCGAGATATAAGCAAAAGAAAAGAAAATATATATATATAGGGTGTATCTATTCAAACACGAATCATGGAACCGATAAAAAAAAAAACTATAATTTAAAATTACTTGATCAAATATGATGATTAATTATCTAAATTCACCGCGCTCGTGCCGCCATTAGTCGCCGCGTCCGGGCGGGTCATTCATAGAATAAGTAAGTAAAGGTTTTTTGCAAAATGTCTCGAGCAATTTTAAAATTATAAGCGTAGCTTAAATTACAGTGTAGCTTCTTTCAATTATACCCATAAATATTGTTTACAATCCAAAAATGTATGTTTTTTTTTTTTTTTTTTTTCTAAATATCTCGGACATTAGTCGTGCCACAGAAATCCCACCTTAAATGTTTTGTCTGTGGACGTCCTCAGTATTGCCATTTGACAAGCGATCCTTAACGACTCGAATCGGCCCACGATATCTCGATAAGACATCGAGATCGCTAAGGTTTGCATTTTTATCAATCTTGTTCGTAGTAGTACTTAATGATCGCTATGCTTATCGGGCTTTTACAAGGTGTCGACAAATTACCGAGCTTGACAGCGTAAATTGGCGATCTCAACTGTAATATTGTCGTTTCGTGCATTTTCTTTAAATTCGTTAAAATTTTAAAGTTTATTTACCGATCGTTAAAGTAGAAGTTACATACTTGCGACATCGATTCAATTCGATAAAAACTCATTTTATCGAGAATAATTGTCAAATTTATCGAATCGAGTCCTACGTACTTGCACTGCAGATTAGATAATTCTTGCTACGATTATAAAGTCAGGCACCCTATCATTATCTGCAGCAAACATAATTTTGCTAAACTTATTTTCAACACTTATCACTTACGCCTATTCCATGCTGGTCCACAGCTACTCTTAGCCACAGTTAGACATGAATATTGGCCTTTGGGTGGTAGAAAACTTGCCAAATCAACTGTTCATAAGTGCGTAAAGTGTCAGCGATTCAATGCAGGTACAGTTCAACCCATCATGGGTAAGTTGCCTAAGGAGTTCAGTTAGAATTTCCTTTCCTAGAGACTGGCACAGACTATGCCGGACCCATCCTCCTAGCCGACCGCAAAGGTAAAGGATGTAGATTAATTAAATTATACATATTATGTGTTTTTGTTTGTCTCGCCACAAGGGCGGTTCATCTGGAGCTTGTTTCAGATTTAGCAAAATATTGCAGCACTGAATGAACAGATTTATTCATCGTGGTAAACCAAAGACCATCTACTCCGATAATGGTACAACCTTTATTGGCACCTGTAACGAACTAGCTGACATATAAAAACAGGACTTCTCTTCAGAAATGGCAGATACAGGTATACATTTTAGCTTCATTCACCCCACACTTCGGTGGCTTATGGGAATCTCCCGTAAAATCAATAAAGCATCATCTGAGGCGTATATTAGGCTTCGCACATCTCACTTACGAAGAGATGTCTACGTGTCTGATTCAGGTTGAGGCAATTCTAAACTCTCGTCCTCTCACTCCTCTTTCCACAGATCCATCAGACCTATACCCTCTAACTCCTGCCCATTTCCTTATTGGGAGATCTCTCACATCCCTACCGCATCCGCAAGTCATCAACCAGAACATCTCCAGCCTGAAACGTTTCCAGCGTATCGAGCACCTGAAGCAACAGTTCTGGAATAGATTCTCTAACGAGTATATATTTTACTTCCAACAGAGAACCGAGTGGACGGACTCCGATGGGGTGCTTGAAGTGGGAGCCATGGTAGTACTGAAAGAAAAACAGTCGCCACCACTGATGTGGCCACTCGGTCGTATCGTACGTCTCATACCTGGGAGGGACGGAATAAGCAGAGTCGCAGACGCAAGGACGAAAAAGGGAATAGTCCGACGCGCTTACAACACCATCTGTCCTCTTCCAGTATAGTAATTGAAGACAAGTCTTCAACGCCGGGAGCATGTCGAGAATATTATCCACGCCGGACGAACGCAGGCGGGAGCTGCTGTCGCGGGGAGAGCGCTCGAGCTGCGAGCGCGCACCGGCCGGCACTGGACTGCGTCATCGACCGCCATACGCTGCACATATTGTCTCGCCTATTCAATCTAGTTTATCGTTTATTTTCCCTATCTTAAATCGTTGTAATACAGTCCACTATAACAAGTTACCGGTGTTTTAGTCCTCGTACCACCTGGAGGATGTAGCTTATTAGACGTAAAACCAACCAAGAAATGTGGCTTTATTTAACTAAAAGAATTACACTGATATTGAATACAGGTACAATAATTATGACAAAGATGATACGCTGTGACAAACGTCACGTAACGTCACTGTTACCATAAATACTACATTCAAGGAGGTAGCCCACGTTGTATATCACCTCATTCTTCCCCGGTTGAGTTTTCACTCCCTTCTTGATGTACCACAAAGTCGCTCAGGTAGGAGGACGGCTTTCTGGTCCTGTTTGATCTCCGAGGGAGAGCTTCGGTCTGGAGTATCGGAGAAGGCGACGAGCTACGTGTTGGAATGTTGCGGCGATGATAGCGACGGGGTGACAGTTTCGGGTGGAGCTGTAGCGCTGTCTTCCATCTCTTCAGAAGCTGATTCAAAGCTATCGTCTCCACTTTAGTTAACAGTATTTGGGAACGGTGCCAATTGACGATTCGATACTGTTGATGTTTCACCATTGTCACGTCGAATAAGAGAATAGTGAGGATTAGTTTCGAGGAGTTCAGCTTCTTCGATTAGAGGGTCTGTTTTAGATTGTCGGACATTCTTCTTTACCAATATTGGCCCTAGTGTCAGCCAGGACGGCAGTGAGTCTCCATTCGGGGATCTTCTAGGGTATGTAAAAAGTTTTTCATGTGGGGTGGCGTTAGTAGCTGTACATAAGAGAGAACGTACACAGTGCAATGCATCCTTCAGTACCACTTCCCAGTTTTCCACAGATAGTCCCTTTGACCGGAGGCTGAGTTGGATAGTTCGCCAGAGAGTCCCGTTTAGACGTTCCACTTGACCATTACCCTGAGGGTTATAAAGAGTCGTTCTAGATGAGGCTATGTTTGCTTTTCTTAGAAATGACTTGAATTCTTCGGACATAAACGATGAGCCTCTATCACTATGAACATAGAGAGGCTGGCCAAAAGTAAGGAAGAGGTCTTTCAAGCAGTTGATGACAGTGGCAGATGTCATATCTTTACATGAATATGCAAATGGAAATCTGCTGTACCTTAGAATAATAACTAAAGCATAGTTATAGCATGCTTTAGTTATTATTCTAAGTGCTGTACTCGTCAATTATCGTCAATATGTACTTGTTGGAGGTGTTAGGCGGCAGTGGCCCCTTGAAGTCTATGTTGATACGTTCGAGAGGGGCCGTAGCTTTGATCAAGTGACCTTTGACTTTGAGGAACCTTGGTTTTATTTCGGCGCAGATCGGGCACGAGGCAGTTATCTCCTTAAAGTCATTTGCTGAATAGGGCAAGTTTTTGTCATTCTTGTCACGCCCGGGTGACAGAGTGCGTTATGGAGCTCTTTCGGCTTGCTGATATTCATAAAGGCACATACACGGGATAGAGCGTCCGCAGCTGCATTTTCGGAGCCTGGTCTATAAATAATATCATATTTGAAACAAGACAACTCTAATCGCCAACGTAAGCTTTTTCGTTCTTGATTTTACTGTTATGATTCTGATTAAACATGAAGGCTACCGATTGTTGATCCGTAATTAAAAGAAAATGTTTGCCAATTAGGTAGTGTCTCCATTTCTTTAAACTTTCCACTAAAGCGCAAGCTTCTTTTTCGATTGAGGATTGCTTGCATTCAGAGTTTGATAAAGTTCGCGAAAAAAATGCCACTGGTCGTCCTCGTTGAGTAAGTGTAGCCGCTAGAGCGAATTCTGAAGCGTCAGTCTCAACTCTGAAAATATCGTCGTCATTAATCGCTACTAGAGCCGCCGCCGCGCCGCCTTGATGTCCTGTTTGAGTTCTTCGAAACATTGGAGAGCATCGTGCGATAACGGGAAACTAGTGACGCAGGTGAGGGGTTTTATCTTTTCTGAGAAACGCCCAATCCATTTTGCATAGTGCGCGAACATTCCTAGGACTCGTTTCAGTTCACTTGCTTTAGTTGGTGCGGGGAGGTCTAGCAGAGGCTTTAGCCTTTCAGAATCAGGTCTGATAGTATGATTTTCCACGGCCAAGCAGATTGATTTTAGTTTTACTGAAAACGCTTTTTTGTTCGTTGAGAGTTAAATTAAACTTCTTCGCGGCGGCGTCCATGAATCGGTTTAGATTACGCTCATGATCCTTATCATCCTTGCCGCAAATGGTTACGTCATCTAAGTATGCGTACGTTCCATCTAACTTTTCTCCTGATATTATAAAGTCCAGAGTCCGCTGGAAGGCAGCTACGCCGTTAGTCACTCCAAACGGGATGCGTGTGAATTGATAAAGTTTGTCGATCGCTTCAAACGCTGTGTATATCTTCTCACTTTCCAGGATTGGTACCTGATGATATGCAGATTTCAAGTCAATTTGACTAAAGACTTTAAACTTTGATACATTGTTCACAACCGTTTCGATATTTAGCAAGGGGAAGGCATCTATCTAGGTCAGTAAATTTATTAATAGTCATTGAATAATCGATCACGAGCCGTTTACGATGGGTCCGTCCTCCCGCTACGAGGACTTGGGCCCTCCAAGGCGAAATGCTTTCTTCAATTACCCCATCTTTGAGCAACTTGGATACTTCTTCTTGTATGAAGTCAACGTCTTCTTTAGTGTAGCGCCTGCTTCTGACAGCAATCTGTTGAATGTTTGGCGAATGATTGGTGAATAAAGAGGCCGGCGGAACTGAGGCTTGCAGAACATTACAGATTTGTAAGGGCTTGCCGGGACCTCCCAGATTGAAGTGGATGCTTGAATGTTGCTTGAGCAAGTCGTGACCCACGATAACGTCTGCGCATAGGTTGTCAACTACTAAAAGAGGCCTTTGCTTGTAGTTATGTTGATTCATTTTAATAGTTGCGAAACATACCCCTTCAACGAACGAGACTTGATTAAGAGAGGCGAGATTAACAGTTTGTTTGCATGGTTTCTTGGGCAACTTCATGATGCGAGCCACTTTACTGTTTATGAAACTGACGGAACTTCCAGTGTTGACGAGAGCGTCAGCTTTGTATCCGTTTATTGTGATAGGGATTGTCGCGCTCCTAAGACTTGAAGGAGAAGCAGCAGAAATAGCCCTGCTGTAAAAGTGGTCATTGCTCGAGTTGGCAAGTTCTTCAGTCCACACAGAATTTAAGTTATGCCCGGATCTGCAAACGCTAGCAAAATGGCCTTACTTCGAACACTTTTTACAAGTAGCTTTGCTGATTGGGCACCTTATTCTAGGATGAACATTTCCACCGCAGCTTCAAAGCAGCTACAAAACCGACTTACAAAAATGTATCTATCAAATATACTTCCATCCATGCAATAAAAAATATGGATTTCAAAAGTATTAGTGTTGTATATTATTACTTTCTCATTCCATGTAAAACACATTGGCAATTTATCCAGCATTCATCCATTCCACAGACATGTCCATTGTACATGTTCTATCATGCATCTATTAGTTTGTGCCTTTTAGTATGTTCGCAAAACAAAAACCGATGCGGGAAGTCCCCTAAATCCATAAATCTCAATAATAAAATATCAACATATGTACATATGCGACATTATGCGGTAATCCAACAAAATTAAGAAGCCGGCATTTTATGAAGCTGCAATGACAGATAGTTTCAAATAATCGGATTCTGATAATATACGCGGATCGTCTTACATGCATTGAAACGGAACGCGGTGATTGAATCTTTTATTATTTAGCGCCCATTTGGAAAAATTGGGCAAATCTAGCGCTTTTATAAACCCGATTTAGCGCACTATCTTCAGGAAGTGTTGGCAACACTGGCGCCGCCGCCTACGCCTGCGCCGCCTACCTGCGCAACCGCAAGCGCAAGTATCTACCGGGCAGCGCGCAGCGGCCGGCGAGCTGTCAAACAGACGTTTCTTTCATGTTAGTTTTACGTCAGTGTCAGTGGCGGTGACACGGACACATTGTATCAATCACACTCTGAATCGAGCGAGCGCTAACGCTATGTGTGCCAGTTAATCGCGCCGGTGTCCGGTCAGCAGTATAGACGTATTTACGTAAATATTAGTAATAGCGGTAGTGCGATGGGTAGCGCGGCGTTGTGGCTAGTGTTGGCGCTGGCGGGCGCGGCGCTGGGCTCGGGCAGCGCGGGCCGCGGCCTGCTGGGCGCGCCGGCCGCCTTCGAGCTGGAGTCCACGCTGCAGCTCAACGACGCGGCGCGCGTCGACCGCGAGGTGGGCTACAAGCTGCGCGCACGCCTGGCCGTCCTGCCGCGCTGGGCCGGCGACCAGGAGGACTACCTGCTCGAGTTCCAGGTCAGTATCGCATCTCCCGCACTCCTTCCCCACATCCTAGTTATCCGAAATGATTCAAACTTTTTGTAGGGACACTATCTAGATTTACTTTTTCCTATTGTAAGTATCACCGGAAGTAACATTTATTATTTTCGTTTTAGTTGCTGTCCCCTAAACTATATCTGCGAGGGAAGCATGTAAATGCAGACTTCATGCCTTTTGAGTCAGTGTGGGACTCGTACAGTGACAGCACGTTCTACGCTCACTGGAGCAGAGGTGAGATCAAGGCGGCCTACTTGGACCCCGGCGAGTTGCCCGACGTGCTCAACTACAAGAAGTCCCTGCTCAGTCTGTTTCAGGTAATGTGTTACTGCATGCATACATAATCTTACAATAATATTGAAATGAAATTCAGTTTGTTTATTTGTCTGTGTTGTACTAGCTACTCAAACAATTTTAAGTATGAAAAAAAATGAGTAACCACATAACACAGGTTAGTTTGCTAGTTTGTTTGTTGTTTTTAGATTGTAGTTTGTAAAAATATTTTCAGGTACAAATGCTGGATGGTGAATACAATGAGACAGATGTGTCCGGCCCCTGCCAAGTACTATATGAGACTATTTCCACAGAGGTGTTCAGAAAAATCAAGGTGGGTGTATATAATGAAACGTAATGTTTGTTCATTTGGAATGCAGGTTTTATTCAGTTCTGTAGGTACACATAAGTTATAATTTTTCCAGTGTGAATAATGTCATAGTCATAGTACAGATTACCATTACTTTGTAAAAGCTAGTAACATTGATCAGAAATCTGTGAGTCGATTAATATTTAACATGCTGATGTTAAAATTTACATAATAATGTATATTATTAGTAGTATTGTAACAATAAGTAGTTACAGTTTTATAAAAATAAGCAAAAGTGTTCTAGTTCCCACTATTTATAACTGGTCACAGCAATCTAATTGTTTTTCCCTTATGATATAATTTCCCCTATCTGCCTGATGACATAATGATTGACAAAGTCAAGATAAACAGTTCGGCATTGCACTCGGTTGTATTATAAATGCTTGTGTAACATTAACGTTGCGATGTGACGGGACGCCGCAGCTCCGCTGCACGGAGGGCGCCAGTGCAGTGAGTAGCGCACGGCGCGTGGCGCGCTACTCGCTGGGCGCGAGCGGCCTGCGCGCGCTGCACGCCGAGGAGCTGCTCGTGCTGGGCCACGCCGCGCTCGGGCTCAAGGCGCGCTCGTGGCACACGCTGCACAGCGCCGACGCGCCGCCGCGCCCGGCCGCGCGCGCCGCGTCGCTGGCCGACGCGCTGCGGGCGCTGCCGCGCGCGCTGCGGGCGCTGCCGCTGGCGCTGCGGGCGGCGCCGGCCGACGACGCGGCCGCAGACGAGGTACGGTACAGTGCTGACTATAGATGAGCCGGCCTGCGCGCGCTGCACGCGTCTGTTGCGGGCGCAGACGCTGGCGCTGCGGGCGGCGCCGGCCGACGACGCGGCCGCAGACGAGGTACGGTACAGTGCTGACTATAGATGAGCCGGCCTGCGCGCGCTGCACGCGTCTGTTGCGGGCGCAGACGCTGGCGCTGCGGGCGGCGCCGGCCGACGACGCGGCCGCAGACGAGGTACGGTACAGTGCTGACTATAGATGAGCCGGCCTGCGCGCGCTGCACGCGTCTGTTGCGGGCGCAGACGCTGGCGCTGCGGGCGGCGCCGGCCGACGACGCGGCCGCAGACGAGGTACGGTACAGCGCTGACTATAGATGAGCCGGCCGACGACGCGGTCGCCGACGAGGTACGATCCAGGATGACTAGAGATAAGCCGGTCGCGGGTCGCCGGGGCGCGCTATCTGCGCCCGGCGATAGCTCCGCGAGCAGCCACGTCCCGCCACGTAGCAAGCAGACAGTTATTATCTCTACGTCTCAGATACTGACATATTTTTATTACTTTTTCGTTGACTTCTCATAATATAACATGTAGGTAGGTACTACTTACATAGTAATAATACCCGTTCCCACTACTACAGTTTAATCAGATTTTATTGATACACTAGGTACCTATTTATTACCTAAAGCTACGATAAAGTTTCTATGCAGGAGTTATGTTTCACTGCAAATGTATGTCGGCCCAATGTGCTTCTCTTAAAATAAATTCAAATAAATTATGTGATCGCGCCTCTGTTGGCTTTGATGAGCTCTCGTACTACTGGAAGTTACTAGATGCAGCCCGCGACTTCGCTCGCGTGGATTTTTCGAAAACAAAAGCCTAAGTTATTCCTTATAACATCAGCTATTTCACAGTGAAAGTCCCATCAAAATCGGTCCAGCCGTTTTGGAGATTAATAATCGGAAAAAATAGACAGACAAAATATTATGAATCTTTTTTTTTTTTTGTTAGTAAGTACTGTTTATAATTTCATATGAATTTAGTAAACAGCTGCTATTTTGACATTACAAACAGACACTTCAATTAAAAACTAGAGAATTGATTGTGCCATATAATGAAAAAAAAAAAACCGGCAAAAACCCTAGCATGACGACACAAGCGATATTATATTTTTCATGCTCCATCTTATGAGCGTGCCGTAATCGTGTGCGTTACCCCAGCAGGAAAGTGTCTCCTAGAGTGATATGAGTGGAACGTATAATTAGTGCGTAATCAGCTGTAAATGTGCGCCACATAAAAACGATTCCTCATGGAGTAACGTTTTTCCAGCAGGAAAATTCTAAACGAATGATCGGAGAGAGAAATATTTTGCATGGGCAGAGAGCTTATATTTGTGCAAAAATGTGCGCCGAAAATATATTTTATGCGTCTTCAGGTTTTCGAGATATTGCATTTCCTGCTGGAGTAACGTTTTGCAGAATCGTGTATCTACAACCAAACCAAAACCAAAAAAAAAAAACTATCGGTTCTATCGTCTAAACCATTGTATGTGCGCCTTTAGAATAAACATACACGAGTAGCTCTTTATTTGTAACAGAATTAGATTTAAGAAAATATTCATAACTAGCTGTGCCCGCGACTTCGTTCGCGTGGATGTCGGAAAACAATATTGTGCCGCTTATAGAAGGTGTATCACCTCCTACATTGATAAGGGAGAATGTTTCGACCAGGCCTAGTGATTTTTCTAGTAAAAAGCTGCAACAAAATTTGTGGTTTTTAGGAAAATGCTTCTGTATATATTCTTCTGAGATTCGTTCTCGATAGCCAGTGGAACTTCGTGGAGCATTTCAGACGTTTGGCTCCCAGATTGGAGCGGGCCGAGGCGGCTCCTGCCCAATCTAGGGGGTCCAAACGCCACCTGCCGGAGGCTCTATGCGGGGGTTGTGCGGTCCATGGCCCTTTACGCGGCACCGGTGTGGATGCGTTCCTTGAGGCGGCGACCTGCCCGCCGGTTAAACGCTTACCAAAGGGTCACGGTCATCAGGCTGGTACGGGGATACCGCATGGTCTCCGGTGAGGCGGCGAGCCTCCTTGCCGGATTGCCGCCATGGGATCTGGAGGCAAAAATCCTCGCGCTCTTATGGGAGTGACGCGAGGAGATGAAACGCCGGGGCGTAACTCCGCTGCCGCGAGAAATCACGGCTCAGCGGACAGAGCTCCGGCGGGATTTCATGGCGACTTGGAGGTTACGATTGTCGCAACCCAGCGCCTGGCACGTCACAATTGTGGCAATAAGTTCCCTCTTTGAGCCAATGAACAAATGAGGACATTTACAAATCGCTCTACGCTTTGTCGGCATCGCGCAGCCGCGCATGCGGTTCGAGTAGTACAGTCAGCTGTAGAGAAATCTCACCCCCTAGCAATGTATTTATGCATTGCTAGGGGGTGAGATTTCTCTGCAGCTGACTGTACTACGTCATGTCTAGTGAACTACTATTGTTTCTCACGCTTTCGAGTTGAAGCATATTATTTAAATTATTTTAAAACAAAAACATTTATATTTTTTTATTTTAACTCTATGATTCAATAGTACTGCTTAGGGCAAATCGTTTTGCCGCGGGAAAACAACCATTAAAATTTCAGCTTGTATTTACGCGATGAGCGTTGTGCATTCTTATAACAATAGCGCTGCCACCGCCGCGCCGCGCCGCGTCGCCTGCGTTTCATCGGCCGATTTGCCCTGCAGTGCTATTCTCCAGAAGACCATGCGCGATAACGACGTATGGTCCACATGGCTACGGAAATCCTATTCAATGCGAGATCAGATTATACTGGAAATGAATAGCTTGATATGTAGCCGTGTGTAACTTATGTATGAGTATGACGTATATCTGCTAGATTTTCTCTACAATGCATGGATCTCGAGATATCCTCATATGTTGAGATATCGACATGGTAAATAAATTTCCAAAAAACGCATTACTAGTCTTTACATTCACTAACGATTCCCCAAAGTAGTCAACAAAAATAAAGCAAATAATGAACATAGAACTAATATTCGTTTTTCATAATTGTAAGTAATTGCTAGGTAAGGTACCTATAGACATATACCTAAATATTTAAATATGAATTAACAACAAAACACGACTGGAAAAATGTGGGTGTAGCTAGTTATGTATACCTCTGCTTAACCCTCTGGGGAATACAGACGTGATTTATGCTTCAATATAGGTAAATTTTAAATACGAAGAGTACCTACTGGTAATCCTTTAGAAAATCACAACTATTTTATGTACAAGTTATCAGTATCGTGTAAAATATTATAGGTGAGCCATCTATTATCATTATTGGCACAACAGAGCTCTTTGAGTCGTATTAATTCATATTTCAAACGCTCGCAAATTCGCAACAGTTGTTATGAGAAAAATATTACAATACGGCTACTAGATGGCGCACAAATAATTGATTGATTTGTGATTTCTAACTACACATTGCTTACATTTAATTCGTTTGATAAGTAACTGGGCTCCGGTTTGTTGCCATCTTGTTGCTGCATATGTTTCTCTAAGACTAGGTCGTATAAAGAAAGCAAAGATACAAGCCCTAAGAAATTGCCTCTATTGAATGAGGTTTTAAACTCATTGTGACCTCGGAAAGGAAGTTCTTAAAGTGCTAAATGACACACAACATCAACCTAATCTTTGAAAAATCAGCGCGATTGTGATCGACACGCATAATGTATTTCAGCGAGATTATATTTGTCTGTAAAACTGAAAGTATTTACCTTTTTCCAAGTAACGATTGCACACCAATACACACTTTAATCCTTCACAAGGAACAATTGCATGCGTTTCCGAATTCATTTTAATGATAAGAAACTTTCATCACTTCAAAAAGAAGGTAATTACAGCAAAAACTAATCACAACACTAAAACTCACAGAAAATTTAAAAAAATCAAAACATAAACGGCGTCAGTAACCGCTCAAAACAATGAATTTGAAATTATATCATACAAATTCACGCTTTGCGCAGCGACTCGCGCACACATACTCGGGATCTACAATCCTACCACCTCCTACTACGATTCGTCTCATTCATAAAAAGTCAAAAGCCGGGCTTAAAAATTCGAACATTTGCAAAATGAGTACATACTAATACTATCATATCAAGGACGTTAACACATTTCTTTGCGAAAAAATGAGAAGTTAGAAGCCCGATATGAAGCCACCTTGTGTGAGCGAGAAAGCTATACTTCATTCATCGATACGATCTCGCCTCCTGCTGAGCGCTATAACGTTAGAGCGAGATCGCAACTGCGGCATCGGAGATAGTTTGGCAACGGTGCATGATGAAAGAGGCGAGGAATTTAAATATTATTCCTTGAGTATGTAACTCTGGCAACGTTGCATCGTAGGTACGTATATAGCGCGCGGCCGGTACCTCGTTTTTATTCTTGTGGCCGGTACTACGCGGAGAGTTTAATGTTATTATTCGTATCAATTCTTGCGACATTGAGTTCGTTTACAGTAGTTTTTTTATTAATAGGCTCACTTTTGATTGAAAGCCGGGCTTTTCGGCTTTAATGAAAGGAACGCCCCTGATTGTAAGGTCTGTTTTGGAAACGAACGGAACGAGACGCATTGACAACTGGTAATACATTATCGACTGTATGTCATTGACATAAAGTTCACTTTCTATTGCAAAGACTGTTTTGACGACGACGCGACGGACGAGATAGTTGACTCATTGCAATGATCTTATATAGGACTAGATCAGCAATGTGCGGCACCAACGCATTACTACGTCGTATATGTCCACGGACATATCTGACTTCTATTGTCAACTTAAAGTCAAGTGAACGATAGCTTAAGGATAAAAAATATCAAAATGGTGAAATATGCGGTTAAAATTTGCATGTCACGGTCTGAAAAGATTAATAAAGCAAGTGGTGTTACATTTCACAAGAAAGTTTGCTAAATTTTCTTCAGATTATCCAAAAAAACCATTAAAAGACGAATTACATTTATGAAACATTTTATTGCCATCAGGGTTACCAGTAAAAACGATTTTGATTTTGCCAGACTGTTGGGAGTTTAGTGAATGACGAATGTATGTTCCTGTAAGTCTAAATTATTATTATAGTCTGTTTGGTTTAAACATACTGTGCAGTACGCAAACACTTACTAAATAGAAAAGTGACACATTCACGTGTATTTCGAAGGTTTTAACTTAATAAATCACCACTTTTTACAAAAAATAATAATTTTATTAGCAATGAATAATCTTAGACGTAAAGTGAGGTTATATTTTTTAACGAAAAATTCTAGACTGTTTATGATCACATTGTGTTAAATAGTGTGTGCACTGACTGGACAGGTCCACTCAATCTGTGTGGTTCTTTCATCAAAAGCCCATTTCAGACACCAATCTACATGGTCTTCGCATGATCTGACCAAGATTAGGTATGTCTGGACTTTGAAAGAGACTGTGACCGCCGAGTTTGTTTCGGCCTTTCTTCTCAGAGTAGTCAGATAGGAAACGCCGACCTCATCTAGTTTTAAAAATATGATTGACGTGTAAAAGTGTTTGTACAAACTTACTACAAACTACTACTTACAGAAATAAAATCATTTATCATTTGCGGCTCCGCCCACGTGGATGTCGGTTATCGCGTAAAAGGTAACCTTTGTCCTTCTCCATCCCAGGCTATATCTCTGCCAAATTTCATGACGATCGGTCCAGCGTTACTTTCACATTTATAATATTAGTATGGATAAATGATTGTCATAAACATTGAAATAATATCATTCCATTTTAAACAATAGTTATTTGACACAATATTAATAGTTTTGAAATATAATATTTACGTTTAAGCACTTTTTTTTTCTTCCTATATGTATGTATCAAATTCATAAATTTCTTTCAATCCTTTATCTATTGAAAGTTCCATAATACAATCTTTCATAGTAGGTAATTGATTCAATAAAAAAAAAAAATATTCATTCTGGGGTAATTACGTTGATCTTTGGCAACTCTGGCTGTTTTTCCGATGACAATGTCTTGTCTCGTTCCAACGTAATTAGTTTGACGGAAGAAGAAATGAGACAAACAGATTATTTTGACATTTTGACATAATATATGTATCCGTTTCAAAGCTACGTCTTTAACTCGTAAGTGGTTACGTTTTTCGGAATATTTTTGTAGGACGTTGCGCCTCTAGTATAATACAACTTCATTGACTCATTGCGTTCTAGACTGTATTTTCATAGACGTAAAATATAAAATCGCACTAAATAATTCGAAGACTGGTTTGTGCGACGAAGACTGTTTGAACCCAGGACGTAAAACGGTTTCATCGTCGCAGAACACAAAACGGTCTTTGAAAACGGTTCGTCGTCGAAACGCCCACTCCTAGTGGTGGGACGTTGTCGAATTTTAACAGTATTTTTTGACGGACGAAACGCAACCGTTGTGTGATTTTAGAAAATCGGTAGATGGCATGTCAAAAACAGGTAGAAATAGGTAAATTTTAAATGAAAAATTGGTAGATCCTACCACCCTAATTTCAGTACATTTTCAGAATTAATAATTCGAGTAAATAAAACGGTTTTCTGTTCTAAAGAGGTTTTTATTCTTTTATTGGTGATGTTAGTTCGGATCTTTGACTCCGTGTTCCTTCTCCTCTACTATCATTTTCATTGTTGCTGTTCAAAGACATTAAATTATACGTAACAATAGACGGGACATTGCGAACAAAATCGTAATCCGATAGTTATGTCCTAGTGGTCATAAGTCGCTTAGTCTAGTTTGGGACGCCTGCGCGTCAAGTCGTATTCGTGTCCAACATAGCATTGACATAAATATTAAAGAAAAATATTTTCTAAGGAAATATGCCGAGTGCGCATTACGTTACTGTAAATCTCGTTATGGCAAAACGACTGGACCTAATTTCGGCTTATTTTCGCATGAATTGTTTATATTTACTCAGTAATTAGAATCAAATAATTTTCGTAAATAGATCTAGAACATTTGCAAATTTTGTAATAAACGCCCTCTTTTGCTGAGTAGCTTTACTACTGCCTTGCAGAGATGTGACGTCATTTATCGAATTTGTTATCGATAACATTTATTAACGTAAATAATAAATAACACTTAAAATATAATACTGTTTGAATATAATCATGTCATTTTATTTAGATGCCAATAAATGAACAAGTACTATTCGTTCATGTAGGTTTCTGTTACTAGGTTTCCAAATGTTAATAATCTAGAACGTGAAAAGTGGATACGGTTTGTTCAAATAAACCGTAGAGAAGAAAATTGGCTTCCATCTGCTTCATCAAAATTATGCTTAAATCAGTTAAATCACGATTTTTTCTAAGTGTCTGCTTCAGAGCTAAGCTTCTTTCACAATCTATACTAATACTAAAGATGAAGAGTTCGTTTGCTTGTTTGTTTGAACGCGCTAATCTCTAGAACTATCAGTCGGATTTGAAAATTTATTTACATAAATTCATCACATACATATTTGTGTCCTGTGGAAATCGAACCCACGTCTAATAACGATAATTTAGTCATTTGTATGTAAAAAGAATTTTGTTAATAAATAACTTGTAAACATTGAAACTACTAGTCATTTTATTGCTTTCCAATTTTTTCGGCACTTGTTTCAATGTATTCAAATGCGAAAAAAAATTATAGTCTTAGTAGGTACCTACCTAACTTTTTTCAATATTATCGATACCTTTATATCTATACTAGCTTTTGCCCGCGACTTCGCCCGCGTGGATGTCGGTTATCGCATAAAAAAGTACCCTATGTCCTTCTCCATATCCCAGGCTATATCTCAAAATTCTAACTTAATGTTATCTAGCTGTTTTTTGTGTTATGATGTTTCCAATTGCCGCTCTAATTTTGCTATATTATGCTAGATGGCGTCACTGAGACAAGGGATCACAGTTTTTGTATGACATTTCTTTGCATAGCCTCTCTATTGTATCTTAAATCTCTTTGTTGCTGTTAGAATCCATTGTGATGTAATGATAACGAGACGAGAATAGATAAAAAAGCACGTTAAATAATATAGTTACATAGGTACAAAATTCAAATGGCCGCGAACGAAATTTAAACAAAACGCACGAACTCACTTTTCATAAAAAAAATTCAAACGTTCCGGTTCGCCATAATTTTGTCCACAAACAACCCATAATGTATCGTTGTCACGCTCACTCCGCTCCCGCTCACATCAATACTGACGCGACGGAAAGAGAAATATCGCGCCAATACCGGAGCACAAATAGTTTCGGAACGCTGCTAACTGTCAGTGTCAGTGTCGTCCATCCGTCACAAGCACAGAGTTCCGTTTCAAGTGTCATAGCGCGATCCGACGAGACGGTAACGTTCCATTACAAGTAGGTACAACACCATAGACATAGAAAACTATAGACCACTGCTTGGCGTGTCGCTGTAAGGGACCGAAAATCAAGATACTTGAAACTTTAGGGTTACCCACTTCAAAGTGATTTTACCCCGAATGTTCAGATGTTTTTCAATCTCTATTATCTACTTTGTACAAACGCACAGGGTTTATAAATAGAAACAAAACATCTATACCCAAAGTCTGAAATTCAGATAATTTATGTAAACAAAAGGGATAACATATCAAAAAAAATATCTTCGTATTGGTTTTTCATATAAAATGGCGAAAAAAAAGGTGCCATTTTCTTTTAAGTGCTGATTTTAAGAAATAATAACTATAAAATAATCATACCGTAATTATTTTTATAAATTTTCGGTTTTAAACAAAGTTATTAAAAAAAAAGGAGAATTCTGGTATAAAATATTTTATGGTACTGGTAACAATGCAGGAGATCCATACATTTTCAAATTTTTTACATCTTCAACAACACCAATATTACAACTATCATTCATAGATTCATATCGTAAGTAGCATATCTTGCCACATTTTGGATGAAAACTGTTTTAAGTGGAAATCGATTTTGGGATCAGCCCTTTTAAGTCCACTGCTAGACGTAGGCCACGTCTAGCAGTGGACTTAAAAGGGCTGATTATGACGATCATAATGCCGTGTCTCCGAAAAACTACACAAAACATTGTTTGGCAACGGTATTTTGTTTGCATAGTTCTAAAAATTATTTCATTTTAATTTTATAGATGATTATTTACAAAAAATATATATGATAAAATGCTTTGCAGCACTGTCCTGTCATTTTGGCAGTGACATTTCTTGACATTACTTTGTTTACATAAATTATCTGAATTGGAGACTTTGGGTATAAGTCAAAATAGTTTATTCATAGTAGGAGTTCTTACACCTGCGGGAAAAAGAACATTTAAAGAATACAGCATAAAAAATCTTTTTATCTCCACTTTCATCCATAATTCCTGTGATTTTGGTTTGGGGGGAATCTGAAAGTTTTTAACACTTTAATACCTACTACAAATACAATATTTTAAACTATAAATAGATACTAAAAGGTAAAGATGTAATATTACGTCCAGTGAAAAGTGGAACAAATTTGCTGCCAGCGCTATACATACACTCTAATAAAGCAATCCTCAACAAAAAACATAAAATAATTAGTATTTTTCGAAATAACAAATTAAATAACGTAAAATTTCGTCGCAACCACTTTTCGAACGCGTATCAAACGTCAAACTTTGTTTAGCAACTGAAGTGCTGTCCTTGAAAAACGCGACACGCGATAAGGGACAGAAAATGTTAGGCTCTGTCTCTTATCTTTACAAGTATCACTACATATTATAAAACAAAGTCCTCCGCCGCGTCTGTCTGTCTGTCTGTTCGCGATAAACTCAAAAACTACTGCACCGATTCTCATGCTGTTCACACCAATGGATAGCTTGGTTCTCGAGGAAGGTTTTAGTATATAATTTGTTAAGTTTTTGTATGCATTTTTGTATAAATGAACGATATTTGTTGGAGGTGTCGGAAAAAAATAAGCCGTCTGGGAGCTTTCAACGAAAACGCTGTCTAAACCCTTTGAGATATAACAAAATAATGTATGGTGGAATTATGTATCTTATAAAGGTCTTTAAAAAAGTCCGCTATGGCATATGTCTATCTCTTAAGGATAACATACTATATCCATTTTATTGTCTTTTAGTAGGTACTAGCTTTTGCCCACGGCTTCGTCCGCGTGGATGTCGGTTATCGCATAAAAAAGTACCTTAGGTCCTTCTCCATATCCCAGGCTATATCTCAAAATTCTAACTTAATATTAATTTTAATGTGATTCACTATGTGAATAGAAACCGAAACAAATGATTTAATATAATAAAAGTACCTACTTATGTATGTTCATACCTAAGAGTCTTTACCTAATAAAGATAACAAACACAAAATCAAAATACGAAATTTCACTCAAATTCTTAAAGCAATCAATTGTACCTACCAAATTACAACCTCATTACAACACGAAATAGAAGTGCGACACAAATAATAATTTTAAAATAATTTACGTAAGTACCAACAATGTGAAAACAAAACGAAATCCTCCGAAATGTCGCATGATACACCGTTTGTGCTGATAAAACGCTCGAAATATCAAATGAACACCATTGGTGCATAACTTTTCTCAGGGTCACGTTCGCAATTGGACGAAATATTTGACATTTATTTTGTACTTCCAACACCATCTGGCTGTAGAACTCGATTAATCGACTAATACTTGACCGGTTGACATTTTAGCGAGAACACCACTAAACGAACGAAAAAAAAAGAAAACAAAATACGTCTGTAGTCTGTGGTCGTGTGGCGGTGTGCCGGTGTGGCGCGGTGCTTAATGTAAACATTCATCAAGGTTATACGTGCGTAAAGTAATGGATTTAATGAGAAAACAGTTTAATCTTAGAAGAATCTTATACAGAATTACTGAGAAATAAGTGTAGATTTCGTATTGAGTGTTAGTTTATCGAAAAGTGATAATTATGCCAGTGAAAAAGTAACGAAAGTTTTGGAATGCACAAATTTTGATTTTAAGGCCGCCGTGTTTAGTAATGTTTTTATGATAAATATTCTTGTATACTGTTTGAAATACACATAAGTAGCTAGCTTATTTATCTACGAACATAATTTGGCTAATAGCTACTGATATTATAGCGTATTGTTATCGTAATCGTATTTCCAAGAGTAAAATTCGGCAAACAAATACCTACAAAACGACAATAAAATGGATACAGTATGTTATCCTTAAGAGATAGACATATGCCATCGCGGACTTTTTTGAAGACCTTTATAAGATACATAATTTCACCATACATTATTTTGTTATATCTCAAAGGGTTTAGACAGCGTTTTCGTTGAAAGCTCTCAGACGGCTTATTTTTTTCCGACACCTCCAACAAATATCGTTAATTCATACAAAAATGCATACAAAAACTTAACAAATTATATACTAAAACCTTCCTCGAGAACTAAGCTATACATTGGTGAAAACAGCATGAGAATCGGTGCAGTAGTTTTTGAGTTTATCGCGAACAGACAGACAGACGCGGCGGAGGACTTTGTTTTATAATATGTAGTGATAGTGAAGTGATAGTGATAGTGATTTGTTTGCAGAATTTTACTCTTGGAAATACGATTACGATAACAATACGCTATAATATCAGTAGCTATTAGCCAAATTATGTTCGTAGATAAATAAGCTAGCTACTTATGTGTATTTAAAACAGTATACAAGAATATTTATCTTAGAAACATTACTAAACACGGCGGCCATATGATCAAAATTTGTGCATTCCAAAACTTTCTTTACTTTTTCACTGACATATTTATCACTTTTCAAAAAACTAACACTCAATACGATATCTACACTTATTTCTCAGTAATTCTGTGTAAGATTCTTCTAAGATTAAACCGTTTTCTTATTGAATCCATTACTTTACGCACGTATAACCTTGATGAATGTTTACAATAAGCACCGCACCACACCGCCACATGACCACAGAGTATAGACGTATTTTGTTTTCTTTTTTTTTTGGTTCGTTTAGTGGTGTTCCCGCTAAAATGTCAACCGGTCAAGTATTAGTCGATTAATCGAATTCTGCAGCCAGATCGTGTACCAAGTACAAAATAAATGACAAATATTTCGTCGAATTGCGAACGTGACCCTGAGAAAAGTTATGCTCCAATGGTGTTCATTGTGTTCATTAGACATTTCGAGCGTTTTATCAGCACTGTACGCACCAGGACTTAACTTAGTACGGATTTATCCCAAATGCGTACAGTGTGGCTATGTTTAAGGCAATCGAGCCTGGTACCGAATAGCTACCTACGACCCTAATGACTAAAACCTAGCCGTTTAAATTGACCTAGCACCCTAGTTATCCTAACACCCTTACCCTTACCATACAAACCATACCAAACGTGAGTTACGTTGGTTATACGTGCGGGAAGTCTGTTACGAGGAGACCTACGGTAACAGACGGAATTTGGGAAGGAATAGGGGTTTGTGTACGTCGTGCAATGTACACAGGAAATGGTTTTCTTACTGCCGATCCCACAGACTCATAGGATCGATGATGGCTAAAGGTGTCTTGGCCACAGTAAGAGGAAGTATAGGAGATAAATCACACTCGACTCCAGCTTGATGACTTTCAAAATACGTTGACGAACATTGGAACACAATGGCACTTTATTCCTCCATTATCTCCCCGCTTCGGAGGGATTTGGGAAGCAGGAGTAAAATCTATGAAACACCATTTGCGTAGAGTGATAGGAGAGCAAACACTCACTTATGAAGAAATGAGCACATTTTTACAACAAACTGAAGCATGTTTAAACTCAAGACCTTTATGTGCACTAAGTGAAGATATAAAAGACAATATCGTGTTGACACCTAGTCATTTCTTAATAGGAAGAGAAGCAGTAGGGGTACCAGACCCGCTATCGGAAACTAATACAGACCACATAAACAGATGGAAACAGATCCAAAAAATGAAAAAGGATTTCTGGAAAAGCTGGACTACAGATTATTTACACCAACTACAACAGAGGTACAAATGGAAAACTAATCAAGGAAACTTGTCAATTGGAACTCTAGTAATTATAAAAGACGAAAAAGTTTCTCCTAACAAATGGTGATGTAATTGCTTGCAAAATGCGGAATTTGTTATTTTTTCTACATTTGTACAAATGTAAAATAAAATGTTAAAGTACCGATTAGTAACCTACCCTGGTTTCCCTAAAAAATTGCTCGAAGGACCAACTGTACGCACCAGGACTTAACTTAGTACGGCCTTATCCCAAATGCGTACAGTGTGGCTATGTTTAAGGCAATCGAGCCTGGTACCGAATAGCTACCTACGACCCTAATGACTAAAACCTAGCCGTTTAACTTGACCTAGCACCCTAGTTATCCTAACACCCTTACTCTTACCATACAAACCATACCAAACGTGAGTTACGTTGGTTATACGTGCGGGAAGTCTGTTACGAGGAGACCTACGGTAACAGACGGAATTTGGGAAGGAATAGGGGTTTGTGTACGTCGTGCAATGTACACAGGAAATGGTTTTCTTACTGCCGATCCCACAGACTCATAGGATCGATGATGGCTAAAGGTGTCTTGGCCACAGTAAGAGGAAGTATAGGAGATAAATCACACTCGACTCCAGCTTGATGACTAGTTTATTACAGTAATTAACTTAATTATATACTAATTTTATGGTCCATACACATCGATACTTATTTAGATGTGTGTTTATATGTATAGAGCCGATGAGGCGAAGATCTCAGTAGGTCACTTCTTAGCGCTGACGGTGCGATGCTGTTGTTGCTTGTTCACGGTTGAACAAGCACAAACGGTATATCATGCAACATTTCGGAGGATTTCGTTTTGTTTTCACATTGTTGGTACTTACGTGAATTATTATTAGTGTCGCATTTTTATTTCGTGTTGTAATTTGGTACAATTGATTGCTTTAAGAATTTGAGTGAAATATCGTATTTTATTTTGTGTTTGTTATCTTTAGGTAAAGACTCATTCACGTTCAGAACAAAAGTACCTACTTTTACTATATTAAATCATTTGTTTCGGTTTCAATTCCACAATTAACCTGGGATATGGAGAAAGACATAGGGTACTTTTTTATGCGATAACCGACATCCACGCGGGCGAAGCCGCGGGCAAAAGCTAGTCTTGTATATATTTTTCTTTTTCTTGTGTAAGTAAGACAGAAGATGACCAGCGGTCTATAGTTTTCTCTGTCTACGTACAAGACGCATGTATGGCTCAAATTGTGTGTTCCTAAAAAATGTTTTCGATCGTAATATTTAAGTTGGTAGATAGGTAGATGGGAGGTGAAATAGGCAAGATCTACCACAAAGTTGGTAGATGTGACAACGCTGCGCTAGTTTCTTATGTTGTTTTATAAGTAGTGTATTCTAAGACGTATTTTTAGTTAGTTCATTAGGTTTCAAAAATATTTTTCACTTAGTGTGCTGTTTACAATAAGATTTAAAATTACTTTGCATATTTTTATGGGACATAGGATACTTTTTATCCCGACAGTACATTCCCGTGGGATAATTTCCGACCTCCACGCGGGCGAAGCCGCGGGCAAAAGCTAGTTGAATAATATTGCTAAATCCGTCTGTCATCAGGTTGTATCTCATGAACCGTGATAGTTAAACAGTTGAAATTTTCACATATGATGTATTTCTGTTGCCGCTATAACAACAAATACTAAAAAACAGAAAAAAATTATATTTAAGGGGGGCTCACATACAACGGATATGATTTTTTTGCCGTTTTTTTTTTTGCTCCGCCCGCGTGGATATTGGTTATCGCGTTAAAAAGTAGCCTATGTCCTTCTCTATATCCCAGGTCGATCGGTTCAGCGGTTTAGGCGTGAAAACGTAACATACAGACAGACAGACAGACATACAGACAGAGCCACTTTCACAGTTATAATATTACTATGGATAGCTTTTGCCTGCGGCTCCGCCCGCGTGGATGTCGGTTATCGCGTAAAAAGTAGCCTAAGGCCTGTGTTCACCAACATTCAAACCACCGGTTAGGTATTTAAACAGTTGGTTTATGTCAAATTTCCTATGAAATGTTGAGTAATCAACTGATTAAATATCTAAACAGTTGATTTAAATGTTGGTGAACACAGGCCTTAGTCCTTCTCCATATCCCAGGCTACATCTTTGCCAAATTTCATGACAAACGGTTCAGCGGTTTAGGCGTCAAAACGTAACATACAGACAGACAAATAGACAGACAGAGTTACTTTCACATTTATAATATTAGTAAGAATAAGGATTTGTATGGATGGTACGGCCCTTCGTGCGCGAGTCCCGACTCGCACTTGGCCGGTTTTTTGTTTTTTGAACGCGCTAATCTCTGCAACTGCGAGTTGGATTATCTCTTTTACATTTTACAGCCCAATTCTTGAGGAAGAATTACATTCCTTTTAACTAGAACACCATTTTTTTTTAATGAAAATTTATGCTAATACGAAGTAAAAGCACGAGCAGCCAATGTGTTGCGACGGGGTGGGTCGGGGAAACAAGAAATTTTACGCGGACGAAGTCGCGGGCAGAAGCTAGTTAGATATAAACAAAAAACAAAACATGACAACATCTTAAGAGTCCCTATCAATTTCGCGGTCTAAAAACAGAAATTTCTATTTTTTTCAGCACAAATTTCTCAGTAACCTGAAGATACCTGGTTTTTTTTTTAATGCCTTGTTATTCATCACATCTTTATCTAGTAAGTGTACTGATTGAAATTTTGATAACTACTCAATATAAATTACGAAAAATATAAATCTAACACATGTTTTTACGTAAGCACGAAACACCCAGTTTTCCAATCGTTTTTTTTGGCTTACTGGTGGCAAATAACAATCTGAAAAAATTCATACATACTGGACATATAGTATACTAGTAAGCCTACAACTTTGTTTTTTTAAGTTTAACGTATAAGTTCATTAAAAAAAATGTTATCCACGCTGAAAAAACACAATAAAATCGTGTGCAAAACCGTTGTCTACGCGTAAGAATTGATTGAAAATAACAATAAGTGTTCAATATTCTAAAATTTGATGTATTTATCTAACAAACCAATTTTTTTTTTTTTTTTTTTGACTAATACTTTTATTGTAATAAAATATCTAAATAATGCCTTATAAACCGATGCGCTTGCTCGATACATTCAGTCGCGCCCAAGGGCTTCTCGACGACGGACCTGTGTCGCTCGTGACGATCGCCGCTCCCGACGTGACTCGCGAATTGTGCGAATTTTGTACTAGGCCTAATCAGTTTTGAGACTGAGTATATTTTTATTTTATTTATGCATAGTGTGACACTTTGTGATTTGTTAATGTTATTCATAAATATTAATGTTTTGTATTGTACTATTAGTAAATTAGTGTTTAATTTTTAGAAAATTGGTCGATAAAGTGAACTTTATTATCACGGAAAAACCAAAGGAAAAAAGAAAAAATGCGAAAGGCATGTGCAGTTCTTAGGTATTTTTTGTTTCACATATCGTATAGGAAGGAACACAAAACATGGCGCGTGACTAAGAATATAAAAGAAGCAGTGGAAGAAAAAAAGCGCGCCATTACAGAAGAATATCGTCGTCGAACTGGGCTCCTCGTCGATACAGTAAAGCAATGTAGCGGCTCAACCAATGAGTGCAATACTGCGCGAACGTTTTTTAAAGACCCTGCTCTCGCAGCTGCGATCACTGGGGTTGACAAAGATCTCATTACAAGATTCTCTGTTATACTGAAAGACCTTTCGTGCTCGTACACACGGCCAGTAATCAAGCTATACATTTCCAGTTTAGGCTGATCTCGCATTGTATAGGATTTCCGTACAATGAGAGGTCAGCTTATACTGGACATGTATAGCTTGATTTGTGGCCCTGTGTACGATGTAAAGCCAGAGGCCTACAAGGAGTATACACTTGACATGCCTAGGCTACGTCACCAAGTACCAATGGTACAAAATGCCTTCTAGTGTACATAAAATATTAATTCACGGAGCTAATTTCACCAAATCCCTTGTCCTTCCTATAGGTCTACTTAGCGAAGAAGCTCTAGAGTCTAGACACAAAGACTGCCGCAATTATAGAGCTGCTAATAATTTAGTATTAAATGGGAAAAAACCAAGTGCATAAAATGTTCTTTACCAGATAGTATTGAATCAAGAGAAACTAGAATTCGTAGGTACAACTGTTTTCCTGGGGATCATGATGGATTCAAGGCTAATGGGGTCCTCATTTAACATCTCTTGCAGGACGGCTAAGTTCAGCAGCATATGCTGTCAGAAAAATCCGTCAATTTACTTATGTAGATACGAGGCTAGTCTATTTTAGTTACTTTCATAGTATAATTTCTTGCGGTATTTAACTTTGGGGACGGGCTGCAGACATTGAGTCTATTTTTATTCTGCAGAAAAGAGCCATCAGAGCCATATATAATGTCCGCAGGCGCGATTCTCTAAGGGAACTGGTTAAGGATATTATCATCATGACGGTACCTTGTCCATGATGTTTTCGTAGATATATTGACCTTGTCAATATATCTACGAAAACATCATGTATGAACGGAAAAATTTACATATTTTTAGAAAAAGAGGTGAAAGACATAATTATAGTAAAAGAAATAGGACCTACTAGTTCAACTAGGTTTCAGACTGGCTAAAGTAGACTCGTCTTTTATGGGGTAGTTTAAAATATTACAATGAAATTCCTCCCCACATACTTCAACTGAATGAAACTAAATTTAAATCTTGTATAAAACGCATACTATGCACGCAGGTATATTATAAGTTGGGGGATTACATCGCTAATAAAAATGCTTGGCTGAATGCTGGTCTTGCTCCACAACCACAACTAATCGATTAACATTTGAAAATAATGTTGGAGCTGCTGAAGATTGTAAGACTATCTTTGCATTGTATGAACTCAATCTCCTTTGTATTATATAATTTCATAGCACAAGTGTGAGTACTATGTACTATAGAGCTACCATTAACCGGGTAATATGCCTTTCATTGACTTGAATGTGCCCTGGCGGCTGAGAGTATGTCATGCTCACTAAGATGTCTCGCTGATGGTGGCGCGTGTGTTGGATCATTTAGCTCCCTTCAAAATGGTTGAGCTGAATGGTGCTAATCCATGCGATATGTTCGTGAACGGGCGCCGTCAGTTGGGACTGGTCATCTCTTAGCTGCCACGGCTTATTTTAATTATCTTATTATAATTATTTTATCTTAAAATTGTTTTTTTTTTTGTTTGTTTCTATTTGTTATACCTACTCTGGACGCTTTTAACGTGTACGGTATTTTTTTTATATATCGTTCTTACATTTAGTTATAAACTCAACATTATAGATCTAATATTTTTGTAACAATTTAATTTAAAAGAGTGTCCATGGAGTTTCATGCCCGTTCTTCTCCATACGTACCTACTACGCTTTGGAATGGGCATTTAGCTTCATTTTCTTACTGACCAACTCCTTGAGAATTCAAAAGTGCCTGTAAATGGTTTAATTGAAATGATTTGAGTTTGAAAAAGCATAGCACGAGAAAAATTGGAAGGAAGCAGACTATTGAAGACGCGCTCTGCTCATCTCCTCCGATTCATTAATATCCAGCATCATACCATTGCCTAAGAGAAAATCGGGTACTTTGGCGCCAGAAGTATTACAATTATTGAAAGCTCCTGAAGCGCCTGAAAGGATGCACTTATCCGATGAAGAAGCAAACAGCGAGTAGACAAAAGCCAAAGGCCTTTTTCAAGGCCGCCTATTTAAAAGTGTCTTAAACGTAAAAAAACTTTTTTATTTAAAGACTATGTATATGTATATGTACACATTATATAAATACAACATTATACTTAGTAATATAATTATGTGTTTTTATCGTATAAGTCTACAAACATATACCTACCTACATTTAAATTAAAAATTTCATATAAAAAATCTAAGTGGCTCGTAATATAATTATTCCGAACACTGTTCGCCGGGGAGGTCTGTAGTAGGTACATAATACAGGAGGGTGGGTTATAACACATGTAATTAGTTTCAGACCTATCTTATATATATGTACTGGTCACACTTTATAGTTTGCTATTACTATGATGAACGCCGTACTTAATATTGGTATTTTTACTTACCTACTAGGTGGTAATTATGACGTGTTATAAATATAACACGTCATAATTACAATAAAATCCATCCAGTATTACAGAACCTAGTAGGTAAGTAAAAATTCGGGAGTGCTGTTAATAGCGGTTACGGACCAAGATTATTTGTTCCCGCTTCACCGTACGACAATGCATACTACGATTGTCGCCGATAGTTCGAACGCACACAGACACGATGCGCTCCGATAGTTACCTAAACTAGTAGCGCGTCGAAATTGATAGGGACTCTTAATTGGCTGTTGTCGTCCGTACAGTCGCGTTCAAACGTTTATTGGCAACTAGCTTCTGCCCGCGACTTCGTTCGCGTGGAAGTCGTAAAACACCATAATATACTAAAATACCAGCCACATTTTAATAAAACTTCCCTGAACACTACGTTTGTAGTTTTGGTCACAGCAGTCAAAATATACAGAGAGTCAGGACTGGTGACGCGGGAGCAAGCGACGTACAGTTCTATACAGTGGACCCCCGGTAGTCCGACAGTCATTTTGCAGGGCAGTGTCGAACTATCGAATTTGTCGGATTGTAGAGTACTGCCTAAGACCCCTTATAGTCCGATTTTTTTTACAAAAGAGTACCTTGTAATCCGACAAATTATAGATCCAATGATGATTCTTTATAATAAATACATTGTATAATGTACTCTGAAGTACAAATCATACTTCATTATGTACATATGTCAAATTTAGTAAATTAAACAACACAATAGAGAGCTTACGTTTTATTATAAAATTAACGTCATTAATGCTATAAAACTTACAAGAAATATGCAATAACTTTACGTTAGGAAATAATTTTGTACAAACAAATGTACATACATACTAAAATAATCAAAAACTATGAATCAACTACATATGTATGTAATTTAAGAAGCATGCAAATATTCATCAATTTTTTTTTGTTTCACATTGTTGAAACGCGAGAATAAAGCTTTGTCCCTCAGTCTTCTCAAAAGTAGAAGTTCGTTGTAGGATGCACCATTTTCTTCAGCCCATTGCAAACCCAGCTCAAAGGCATTAATTGCATCTTGTGCTTTCACTGGCGCAGTAGTTGCAATTACTTCGTCATCATCTTCCTGATTTATTGTTGTATGACTAGAAATCTCGTTTATAATCTCTTCGTCAGACATTTCATAAAAAATATTTTCCTCTTTATCCATTCCACGGCACCAGGTTTCCAAATTTTCCGGACTTATTTGGGTTTCAGCAGCAATTTGCTCTATTACTTCCGAAGGTACACTGATTTGTGGATCGTTGGTAGGATTGGCGACTATATCTGGCCACAACTTTTTCCAAGACGATGTAATAGTTGATGAAGGTAATGCATTCCACGATTGACAAAGAGCAAAAACCAAGTCTTTCATGTTAAATTCTTTTAACGTTTTTTCTATTGGCTGGTCTTTTGATACGGCTTTTAGAAGTAGGTTTTTCTTATAATCTTGCTTTACAAACTGAATGATATGCTGATCCATGGGTTGAATCAGTGCAGTGCAGTTTGGCGGAAGAAATACGCAGTGATGCATTTATCGTTAGTTGTCAGTTCTTCTTCAGACGGATGACCGGGAGCGTTATCAAGAAGCAATAACGCTTTTTGAGAAAAATTATGATCTTTCAACCATTTTCTAACTTCTGGTACGAAACATTCATCAAACCACTTTTTGAAAAGATCTTTTGTCATCCACGCACTTTTTTGTCCATAATAGTGTACAGGTAAATCAATGTTTTTGAATGCACGTGGTTTATTAGATTTTCCAACGACCACCATCTTTAGCGTGTGTGTACCCGCAGCGTTAGCACATGGTAGTATGGTTACACGTTCTTTACTTACTTTTCGTCCAGGTACGGATTTTTCATTGTAGGAAACAAAAGTTTTATTAGGTAACAAACGCCAAAAAAGCCCTGATTCGTCTGCATTGTACACCTGTGACGGGTTAAGATTTAAATCTTTCACCTTTTGCAAAAATCTTAATTTAAATGGCTCTATGCAGGTGGCATCATTAGAAAGTTTCTCTCCTGTTATGGTCATTAAACGTATGCCATGACGACTTTTGAAACGTTCTAGCCATCCCTTACTAGCCACAAAATCATCTTTTTTTGTTATTTCTTTATAAAAATATTTAGCTTTCATTGCCAACATGGATCCCGAAATGGGCGCATGTCTATTTCTTTCCTGAAGAAACCACATGTATAAAGCTTCTTCCACTTCTGGATGTTCAGCTTTCTTGAGTGTCTGTCTCTTGCCTGGCCCACATTCAGTAGTTGACACAAACTGTTTAATCTTCTCGTGGTTTTTTTTAATGTCATAAATTGTAGATCGGCCTACCCCGTATTCACTTGCTAAACTACTGAAAGATTCATTACGATTTAGGCGGTCTAAAATATCACATTTTTCTTTAATTGTCAATGTTTTGTGCTTTCGCCTTTGAGCTTGTGACGACATTACTAGGTACGTATATCTACGTAATACACAATGAATAAACAGTAAACAATAAACACACGCTAGGCGCACGCACCACTCCTCATCGGCTGTAGTCAAATTCAAACTAAGCAATCGGAATCAAAACAATACCCTACGCGTCGAGCAAGTTGTAACTTGTTCAATCATGCATTGGCGAAAATAAATAATAGACCATGTCGGATTACAGGGGGTGCCGCCGGACTAGACAGGGGCCGGATTACCGGGGGTCCACTGTATTCTATGGTAAAGGGGTTGGTTTCCGCACTTAGACCTTCAGGTGGGCCACCACATGCTTGCGAAGGAGGAGGCGGAATGCGTGAGGGAGAGGTAGTCTGTGCGCCCTCACTCACTCCCCTAGTCGCCGCAGAAGACGCCCTGGGCGGCGGGAATCAATTGGCGATTCCCGGCCACCGTAGGCGCGGGCTTGCGGACGGCGAGCAATGGGCAGCTCGCCGTCTGGTAAAGACCAGGCCCAGGTTGACGGCGCGTTGTGTTCTACGCATGCCACAGAGATGTCAGCACGAACTGTGACGGGGTCTGCTAGAACCAATGCCTGCCAGGGTTGTGGGTTTTTCCGAAAGAGATACCGTGGCCCTGGCACAAAGGCAACTAAAGTAACACAGGTGGAATTTAGTCAGTAAAAGTCTGACACGCCCTCCCGCTCCCCCCAGAGCGGGAGAAGTTATTTGATAATTTCCCACCCAAAAAAAAAGTCCTATAAAGTTCTTTGAACTATCACAATTACAGTAACAAAATGTAAAAATACCGGTCAAGGGCGAGTCGGACTCACGCACCGAGGGTTCCGTACCATCATAATTGTATAGCTTTATTCGTATTAGTTCATAAATAGTTATGTGCCCAGAAAAAACTACAACTTACTGTGCTTAACCCAAAGCAATCTGCGAGTAGGTAGGAAGGAGGACATTTTGGTTGTGAACCGTGAAATGTTTTTAAATTTTCGTCGGCGAGGTCAATATTCATCAGAGAATTTGAACAATGCGGTGTACAATATTGCAGTTTTAGGTCAACGCCATCTCTTGACTGGTAATGGAACTAATGTAATTTTTGTTGATGATTTCTGAAAAAGTGTGTGATTTAGAGAAATCGTTTTATTTTTCCTGTAATCTTTACGAAGGAAACTGCTATCACATAAAATCATTTCAGATTTTTTCTATGCAAACAACGGAGATAAGGGGGGGAATGGTTTTTTATATTTTTTGTCAAAAGTCGAAAAAATGGGGCCTAAAAAAAATTATGAGTATGTGCAAATAGCGCTCTTTCATACGATACCCCACATACCCTAGTAGTCCCGCTTCGATTTTTTATGACACCCAGTTAAGTCACAGTTGCAAAAAAAAAAAAAACTTTCTTATTTGTAACATAGTTGGGCAAACGTCATTTAAAATTATTCCAAAATCCAAGTTGATAGCATTAGTAGTTCTTGTTCTTGTTCTTCTTCTACTGGGACAGACAGACGGACAGACAGACTGAGTCGCACCATAAGTGTTCTTGTTTCAATTTGGTACGGATCCCTAAAAAGAAGAACATAAATATCAATTCTTTGGAATTGAAATCAGATTTGCATTGCTTTGTTGAAAGTTGACTGAAATAGCATAATATGTCATAATTGACTGCTTAGATCCATAAGGTATGACAATCATTTAAAAGATTAAATCTGTAACTATCTGATAAATTCGTTTCCTATTCAACACAGCGTAGTAGTAATGGAATAATTCGACTGTTGTCATACACTGATACATTGTGTTCGTTCTCATCTCAGTCTCACCTACGACCTGTATGGGAAAACTTTTTTTTTTTTTTTTGAAGTCTGTTGTTTTTTTTGTAAAAAGTTTTTTATTTTTCACTTTTTTGTTGTGGTACCTACCCCACACCATTCGTATACCACAATAGTGACAGGAAATCTTATACCATCATGAACATATACCGAGTGCATTAAATACCAGCTAAATTAAATTAACTAATAAAAAAAACAGCTGTTCCATAGTAATGTTTACCTAGTGTTCTAAACTGTATGGTACAGCTGGTTATTTTTTCGAGATTTCAAACTGGTCCCATAGTAAAAGTTATTCAGTTCGATGGTCTAAAGCATCTCTGAGGAGCTCGTGGCTAAGTAATAACAGCCGCACGGGTCGATCCGTCAGGTTAAGCTACGCTTGCCGGGGTTGGTCCGTGGATGGGTGACCATCTTTACATACCGAGACTCCTCCGTGCCTCGGAAAGCACGTTAAGCCGTTGGTCCCGGCTGTCATTCGTGGATCTTTGACAGTCGTTACGGGTCGTCAGAAGCCCAAAAGTCTGACAGCCAGTCTTACCCAGGGGTATCGTGTTACCCAGTTACTGGGTTGTGGAGTTCAGATAGGCAGTCGCTCCATGTAAAATACTGGTATTCAGCTGCATCCGGTTAGACTGGAAGCCGACCCCAACAAAGTTGGGAAAAGGCTAGGCAGATTGGTTTGTCGAAAGCACCTCTTAAAGTTTGTAGAGTACATTTTTTAACACCTTATACGAGTACATACTCGTATACACGAATTGAGAACCTCCTCTTTTTTTTTGAAATCGATAAACATCATTTATAGCAAGAGTGCATCTCATGACAAATCCAATAAGCCCAAACACGGCTAGGATACATTGTTTTATTACGGAGTTCCATTGCCTACCTTCCGGCTTCATCATCAGATCAGTTTGATGGTACCATTTTGATCAGCATTTATTTAAATTTGCTTCATCATAGTCGCTTAACTATCTTAATCAAGATATCTTATCGCTACCTGTGAAATACGTATCATTGACGAGTTCCGGTGGCCATCTGTGGTCTTCTTCATCAGTTCCGGTTCACCAAATGATACTTTCTGAATGCAAATGCTTGATTTGTTGATGAAAATATAAAAATCGCTATATGAATGCCTATAAAATTTGAGGAGTTCCCTCAATTCCTCATGGATCCCACCATCAGAACTGGATTTTGAAAAAAATGGGACCAATCTGGAAGTATATCCTTTCAAACAAAAAAAGAATTTTCCAAATTGGTTCATAAACGACGGAGTTATGCCCGAGCATACATAAAAAAAAAAGATATAAACTTCCGAATTGATAACCTCCTCCTTTTTGAAGTCGGTTAAAAAGAAAATGAAACCTCTTTTTTCGCCATTTTATGTGAATTACCATTACGAAGAATTTTTTTTGTTATGTTATCCCCTTTGTTTACATAAATTATCTGAATTTGAGACTGGGTATAGTATAAAATTTAAAAAATATATGTTTGTATTAAAAGTAAAATATAAATTAGTATCATTAGATTATATATCATGTCATTATTATTACAAATATCATAACATTATCATTACATCATTTAAAAATGTAGGTAGGTTAATTGCTTATTAGTCTATTAGGCTAGATTGTAATAAATTATTAAGAACGTTAGTTCTTATTAATAAAAGAAAAAAAAAAAAAAAAACGTCAGAAATCAAAATGTCAAAGATTCAAATGTCAAAAATCCAAAATGTCATACATAAAAATTTCAAAAATCAAGATGTCACTAATTAACAAATATTTTTCTCCGATAGGGACTCAGTTACACTGTAGTACGT
Source organism: Dryobota labecula (assembly GCA_947523025.1). Classification (NCBI taxonomy): domain Eukaryota; kingdom Metazoa; phylum Arthropoda; class Insecta; order Lepidoptera; family Noctuidae; genus Dryobota; species Dryobota labecula. Next base: position 25,190,997 of record OX383299.1, read on the forward strand.
TTTATCTACCAAAAAATTCCGTAATCTACTCCTTAACTGTGCTGTATTTAAAACTTTCCAACTACTCGGTAATTTATTGTAAATAATTGGGGCCATGCAAGAAACGCTCTTACGCATTAAAGTGGTTCGACATGATACTTGACATAATTTGCAGTTGACACGCCTATTCTATATTATTACTACGAGTACATTAGTTTCTTGTAAGCATTTCTGTGTTACTAACAACTATATGGATGTATTTAAAAATACTTAATAAATTAATATAATGATAAAATATTTAAAAATATATATAAAAAACCGGTCAAGGAGCGAGTCGAACTCGCGCACCGAGGATTCCTCACCAGCCCAGAAAAACTACAACTGTGCTCCAACCAAAGCACACATAATATAATACTACGTACAGATACCCAATCCCATACAAAGAAATGACACCTCCTTAAGGCTGGCTATTGAGCTGGTTATTTTTTTTTCCTCGATTTTTTAAAACATGGCAGCATCAGCGACTCACTAATTGCCAGAGACTGTTGTTTTACAACGCCATCTAGGAGTCGGCCTAGATACTATGTGTCATTCTCGTGATTTATGAATGTAAAATAAATAAATAGATAAATCAACATTAAACAAGGAAGTTTTGATTTTTACTAATGTTACTTCAGCAAAATCGGCCCTATAACGCTTTTTATTGATTGTTAATTTCATAATTGTTACCTCAAGCTGTTTTTCAAGACTAATTATAATTTTTCAGCCCATTTTTACCATGCCCAAAGCAACCTGCTACCTGCTAATATGTAGGAAGGAGGACATTTTGGTTGTGAAACGTGAAAATAAATGTTTTTAAATTTTCATCAGCGAGGAAAAGAAGAAAACAAAAGAAAATGAGAATAAAAAGAGAGAAAAAACACAGAAAGAGAAAAAGAGTGAGAGAGAGAATTTTAACACTGCGGTGTAGAATATTGCAGTTTTAGGTCATCGTCATCTCTTGACAGATAAAGGAACTAATGTAATTTTTGTTGATTTCTGAAAAAGTGTGCTATTTGGAGACATATGTAGTTTTATTTTTCCTGTAATCTTTATCTTTATCTGTAAGCTTCTATCACATAGAATAATTTCAGATTTTTGTGTTGTCTTATGTTTGTCTTTACCCTAAAAACATAATGTAATTCAATTTGCAGTATTTCCACTTAAAATTAAGAATGAATATGAGCGGCAAAATGCTCTCCACGCGCCCACTGACGTTTTACGGAATCGCGCGCCCACTGAAATTTTTTCGGAATAGCGCGTCCACTCTATGGTTAAAACGACAGAAAAAAAAAAATTGGTATGATATGAACGGCAACATGTATGTACATGTGTGTGTGAGGCCTGAAATTCGGCAGTCTCCAGGTTCGATAGATATTGTCTGCAGGAGCGGAGCGCGGCGCTGTAGCAGTATGTAGATGTGGGTGTCGGGCCTGAAGTTCGGCAGTCTCCAGGTTCGATGGGTATTGTCTGCAGGAGCTGAGCGAGACGCTGCAGCAAGCGCGCGCGGCGCTGGCGGGCGCGGCGCCGGGCGAGGGAGGCTCGGCCCGCGCCGCCGCTGCAGCGCTGCAGCAGTATGTAGATGTGTGTGTGGGGCCTGAAGTTCGGCAGTCTCCAGGTTCGATGGGTATTGTCTGCAGGAGCTGAGCGAGACGCTGCAGCAAGCGCGCGCGGCGATGGCGGGCGCGGCGCCGGGCGAGGGAGGCTCGGCCCGTGCCGCCGCTGCAACGCTGCAGCTGCTGCCGGCGCTGCGCCGCGCTAACCACTCTGCCGCGCTGCAGCTGTTGCGGCGCGCCGACCTGCACGACCACCTGTGAGTACTGCGATCAATGAATACTCTTAATGATGATGGAAAGTGCATCATTATCCATTGTGATATTATATTTTATCCAGGTACCGTGACTTACAAAAAAAATTGAAAGTAGTTTTATTTCATGTTTTTTATAAAATGAAGTCGCTTTTCGAATCTACCTGTGAGACTCGAAAACCGACTTCGTTTTATATTAGTACATTAAGGTACAAGTGTGTAATGTTGGTGATTACCTCTGAGGCGCCATTGAGACCCGAGCCGTTAGGTGAGGGTCTTAAGAGAGCCGAGGACGGTAATCTATATCTATATCTATCTATATTCTATATACTAATAGTTATAGTATTTTTAGGAATTTAAATCAATTTTATTAAAATAAAAAAAAATTACACAAACAAAATATTTTTTTAATGAATTACAAATAAAATAATTTTAACAATAATTATGACACGATATCCTAAGTCGATGTTATCGAGCGCGCGCCTGTTGGCCAAAAGAGAGTGCGCTTCGTTTAGATGTCGCTACGCCCCCGCAAGGGGGCGTGGCCTGCGGATCCGGAGCATAGCTCCCCGTCCGCGGAGGGTTCGCGATGACCCATTAATATGGGTCCCTCATTCGGTCAGCCTCGGACGGCTTTCGGATCATGGACCCGCGTTACTCGACGCGGGTCCTGTGATAGGGTATCTGAGATTGTTTCTGTAGTCGCGTCGCGACACTGTTGCACAGTGTCGCTTCTTCACGACATCTCGGCGGTCTGTCCCCGCCAGGTGAGACCCCCAGTTACCTGGGGGAGGCCCGGCGAGGACGACCAGCGACGAGATGGCGACTTTATGGCGCTTCTACAGGTCAATGTAGCCTATACCCGACCCACTTATCAGAGCTAGCCAAACCATGACCCGGGTAATAGGCGGAATATGAGTGTCGCCGCCACGTCAACCGCGGTGATTCAGGGACGCACCAGCTGGCCAGGCGGATGCGCCCTGTCCCGGATGACGCAGCGGCGGCGAGAATATTTTATGTTGTTTGTGGGAGATTGATTAATTATCTGTACCTGGGGTTTGTTCCGAGAAGAATCTTCAATATCTTGGGAGAATTGCTTCGCATAAATCGACTTGAGTTCTTACTGGTTCGCTCCATCGTTCAGCCCGCCACCTGTAGTTAAAATTAAATTGATTCCAACCGTTCCATAAGTGATATACATACATAAACGTTTCTGATGTCTTAAGTGTTACACTTACATACATATCTGCTAAGATTAATTCGGTTACATGCTCTCATGGTCATCATAATTGATTGGGTATTAAAGAGCAGCAAAGTCTGCAAATTTAGGTCCAACACGGAACCCTAAGTATCTCCAAGTAGATACAGTTCAGTTGTATGTACTTTATACCCTCTTAGTACATACAACCGTATAACATGTTTTACAGAGACTTCGTATTGGAGCACCGAAGGTCTCAACTATATCACGGACTGATCACGGCCTTTCGCCTTTAGCACATACAACCGTATAACTTGTTTTACAGAGACTTCGTATTGGAGCACCGAAGGTCTCAACTATATCACGGACTGATCACGGCCTTTCGCCTTTAGTACATACAATCATATAACTTGTTTTACAGAGACTTCGTATTGGAGTACCGAAGGTCTCAACTATATCACGGACTGATCGCGGCCTTTCGCCTTGTCCAACTCTCGAGGTTTTCGCATGCAGTCTCATTGCAGCATCGAAAAACCTCTTAATGTAACCGACTTTTAAGAGTAACAGAAACTTCTTAGTATTGGACATTAATTAGCTCCTTCAGAAAAACTAGAAATCTAGAACCGGCTGGGAATCACTACACTATTGTCTAGTGCTACCACTTAGCTTAAATATCTCTCCGGTGAGCTGCCATTAGCTGGACGCCTCGCATTAAGCACCAATCACTTAAACTTTGTACTAGATATTGAATTAAATATGGCGCATCCCAAGTGTATCGGAGGGCGCCAAACCAACAACTATATGAACTCTTTGTTTATGGTGATATCTATGCTCTATGGGTTCGATGTTGCCAGAGATCACCTCATGCCACTATTATTATACTCAATGGATTGAAGCACACACCTCAAGCCATTATGTCTCGCTTGATACATGTTTCGCTTAATATATTAATTTAATTTGGTTACCTTTTTACTTCGCGATCTAAACGTTGCGACACTCCCGCCCAAATAGTCTTAGAGCAGGGTTAGCAAGTTACGCGTCCACTCTACGATTTTCTCCAGAGCTCTGGTGACCGCGCCTCTTTTTTGTTTAACCTCGTAGTTTACTTGAACTGACTTCTCAGGTTCATTCTCTTTCTGACTCGATATTTTCTCTCTGTCCGTGCTCTCTCATATTTTCTCTCTCTATTTACATTATCAAGGTCTTCCAACATACTCTTTTCCGTTGGTATTATCGACTCTCTATTTTCTTTCTCCTTTTCTAAACTATCTGATATATCTTTTGAATTTATGACTTCCACTTGCAATGGTATCAATTTGTGTACAGTCATATTCCGTGGTACCACCTTTTCTAATGGATATAGATGAGTTGAAGATCTTACAAACTCTTTACTTCCAACTTTGACCTTCACCACTCTGCAAAGTCCGTCAGAACTTTTGACCAATGAAGTAATTTTTCCAACTTTCCCATAGTTAAGAAATCGGAAGGTTTTAAAATATGTATTAATTCAGAATCGACACAAGTTAGTGGTCTTGTATTGACAGTTGCTTCAATTTCTTTTACTAATGCAACTTCAAAACAAAAATATTTATGAACACCAGAATCTAACATCATTATTTCAGTAACAGTTTCATTTCTGAAAACTTGTAACTTATTCACAACAATCATTATCTTTTTAATACTACAATCTTTGCTATACCAAGTTTCATATTGTGAATACTTGCATTTTATTCTCAGCCCCTCCTGTGTGAGCAATAGAATCTTAAATCTTTTGTGCCAAGTTTCAGTTTTGTGAACACTTGTACATTTTATTCTCAGCCTCACCTATGTGAGCACTAGAATTAAATATAATCCAAGTAACTAACATAGTAACAACATAATCATTATTGGTTTTATAAGTTAAGCTTCAATTAAATGTTCACAAGCTGAGTTTAGGTAATTACCTAATGATCTTTCAATTTATCTTAATAACTTTAATAATTGAAAGGTAGGTACTTTATTTTTATAGGAAACCTTTTATCCAAATACCAGTCATCATTTTCTCATAACAAAACCTCTTTTTTGAAGTCGGTTAATATATCAGTTGAAGCTTAACTTTTAATGACAAACATTTTGTATCAAGTTTTAGTTTATAGGTTACATAAGTTTTCCTATGATGCACCATCAGCTGGAGATTGTCCCAGATTTCAATATAATATTAAAGCAGAGCCTCTAAAGGCCTTACCGACTGTAGTATCATAAGTTGCTTAATTTTGTCATCCTTTGCTTCACCTTATGTCCACATCAATCTTAGTTTGGTTACTTGTACTGTCTATATAATGGTTTTCCACATCGAGTGTATTTTCTGTATCTATTATATATTCTTGTGGCTCTTTCGGGAGACCCTCCCCCGAACAAAGAAAATATTTATAAGAAAAATAACAAATTAATAAGAAATGTCTCTGATCACTGACGGCCAGGAATCCAGATGTTGTAATATGAACTGGGGACCATTCAGTTATCTTACTCTATCTTCTTTAGAGCTGAATGGTCTTGTGGCAACATCCGCTGGATTCGACTCTTCTGGCCACGAACGGTGTCAGAAGTTTGTCCGACTTGCACCAGTCGATAACGATTTGACTATCAGTCCATAGCGTTTGACTTGTGATGTTAAATTGTAAAAATTGGGATACATATTTGATCAGCTTAGTTCAGCTTAGTGCGTATTTTCCGATTGCTTTGATCTTTCAAAGGCACTAGCTTTGATTTTCCTAAGACAAATCTTACCTCCTTGCCATTGACTATGTACATTACCGCTACATAGGCCTTCGAAAAAGAGTCTGTGAAGCAGTGAATTTGGCAAGTAGTTGTTGTAGCGTCACTGAAGTAACATCTGGGCAAAAAATATCTCTCAAACCTCTTCCAACTGATTACATATTTTTGACCACTCGGTGTTTAATGTCTCAGAAAATGGTGTGTCCCATTTAATCTTTTCCTTCCGTAGATTTTGTATGAAAGGTTTGCTAGACAACAGTGACGGTACCGCAAATCCGCACGGATCATAGATTGACGTTTCACTTATAGCGTTATCTTTTAGTTGAAGTGTATCTTCCTTCAGTTTCCAGTTAAGTCCAAGAACTTTGATCTTATCCTCTTTGCAAGAGTCAGGTACTTGTTTAATAAATTCTTCAGAGTTGGAACTCCAATCTCTTAGATTCATGGATAATTGATTAAATGTCTCTTTAGAATTCTTATAAAGTTGCAGTGCTTCCTTCACTGTTTTAGTTCCAGTGACGACGTTATCAACATATATGTCTTCAGCTACTTTCTTAATCTGTTCACTATCTGAGCTTTGTAAATGTAATCTGATTGTTGCATTAAGCTAAAATGGGCTTAATTTAACACCGAATGGAACTCTTGTAAATGTTAAGTGAAGTAGATTATCTTCTGTAGCAGGTTTCTTTGTGTCCTTTAACCATAGGAATCGAGTTACATCGCGATCTGGTTTATTGAGTGCAATCTGTAAGAACGCCTTCTCGACGTCTGCACATATACCTATTGGTTGACATCTGAACTTTATGAGTAATCCAGTCAAATCCTCCAACATCATGGGTCCACAATACAAGCATTGATTTAAACTTTTATTATCTTTTGTTTACAGTTGTGAATTTAACAGGGCATAAAGCACGGTTATGACCTAATTTCTGGCAACGAAAGCATTTCCTTTTATTTCTACATTCTACATAAGAATGTCCTATTCTAAGGCAACCATAGCATCTGTTATTTAGTAGGGATTTTCTTTCTTTTATTTTCTTGAATTTAGTACATTCGTCATTATAGTGAGACTCTTTACAAAAGATACAATGAAGTTTACACTTCTTCCTAGATGGCCCCTCCTTACCCTGGTTTTTTCCAGGATAACTTGTATGTTCTTGCTTTATTTTCAAGCAGGGCTTGTTAACGTTACCAAATAACAAATTAATAACCGTTACGTAACGTTAAATATCAATGTTATACCTACTAACGTTACAAAAATTTTACGTTACTTGATAACATTACCAGTAATATAACGTTAATTAACATTACGAAAAATACGATAACTAACGTTAATTTAGCTGCGTTGCCGTTCTGTGGGTAAGAATCAGGCAGATTCAGGCAACGTATTGGTCGGCACGGCATTAGAGAGGCGCGAGGGCGGGCTCCTGACGCGCCGCACGCCTCAGACCCCACCACTTAACTCTCACGTTTAAAATAACGGTAAAATTAATAGTCGCATAAATAACGTTAAATCGATTACCGTTATTTTAATAATAACGTTAACTCTGTCAATACAAGGTAACATTATGAAAATTTGCCCGTAATTAAAGCCCTATTTTCAATTTCATCTCTTATAATATATCTTCTGGAAATTTCTTTACTATAAACCTCAAGTGGTTATGGTTAATATTTTCACCCATCGAATCCAAAAATCTCAAATGTTTTTCAATTTCAGATAAAACTCTTCGACAATCTGATACGGTTTTGCTTGCAGGATTTATTTTGTAGAGTGAGGAATAGTGTGCATCAACCACTTGAGTTTGTTTCCCGTATCTATCTTAAAATACTGTATTGCTATGGAATAATTTTTATTTGTAATCTCTAACCCGTCTATCACTCCTTTGGCTTCTCCTTATAAAGAATTCTTTAGATATAATAACTTGTCAATATCTGTCATAATTATTTCGATTGTGAATATTGGAACTAAGTTGGTCCCAAAATTGGCACCATTCAAGAACGCTACCTTCAAACTGTGGTAACTCTAATTTTGGTAGTTTTCCTGTAAGAAACGTTCATCGTTCTTGTTGCTATTTATTGTTGAATTTTCACATTCTTTAATTTTCACTTTAAGTTCGCAATAGTTATCTTCAGCTTCTAGCTGTATTACAGATATGGCAGAGACCTCGTCCAATTGCGGTTCGTTAACCAGTCGGAAATAATTGTTTAATTCCCTCTCCAATCGTTGGAGACAGGTATAAAGTTTAGAGGATACCACCTTTCCTTCATGTAAAGTTAAGTCATTTCTTTCATCAATGAGTTTGCTAGCTGTAATTAGAGCACATTCGGACAGTTTTTATTTTATCACACAAGCCGTGAAGAATGAGGAGCAAGGCTTCCTCCATATTGACGGTCTGCAATATAATATTACACTATCACAAGTACAGGTCTAATTTGTTAAGCAATTTTAATTATGATGTAGTATTTTTTAATTATAACCACCTATTTTTATAAATAAGTAATAGCAAATTGGCGTTTGTATTATTTACTAAAATAATTATGATGTCATGTTTGATTACAAACCCATAATTTAATTGCAATGGATCACACTTCATACATACAGGGTATTTAAAAATTTTCATTACCTTTCTGAAATTTTAATTTAGGAAATTAAACCCTTTTTTTTTTTTAATAACTTGTTCACTATCATGGAAATAAAAATCTCCTTTTAGATTTATTTATGTGTTTTGGGTTACCCTGTACAGGTAAGTAAATGATACTTAATAATTCAGAACGCTCTTAACATAATACACAATCACCCATAATACCCAATCACCGAGTGCATCAATCATAGAATAAATAATGGACACAGTAAGAAAGCATCACTCTTCTCATACAGTGTGCTTTCTGTTAACAGATACCATAATGTACCTACAGAGTACAGACTTTTGTAATATCTCAATAATTATTTATTTGTATTGATGACACCGAAGCCTAGTCAGCAGTACTTCTGCTTGCAGAGGTCGAGTTCGTGGGTTCGAACCCCCATCATAAACAAATATTTGTGTTCATCATGTGTACCCATAGTACTCATCCACAATATATTTTGTTTGAAATCTTTGGTACCGACTTACAAGAAACTCTTTAACTAGTTACAAGGGCCTTTCACATTAGGCCGAAGCCTTACCGGACGGCGCCATGCCATATTCGTGCCACATTACACAATGGGCTAACCATGCACCATATTTCATGGGCCAACTACTCAACTGACCGTCGAGACACAAAATGCAGACTCGTCTGCACTACATTATCCACAATACCCTTCCTTCATTGCGTATTGCTTCAACACCAGGGATAGGATTAGAACAGCCCTGCCCCTGACCACTGTTTTACTGTGTAGTAACAGATCTCCCCTTTTTCAATGACAATTACCTCCAATGACCAACAATCTTGGTCGTGTTGGAAGGATAAACAGAACATAATATTTAAATATATATATCCTGACAGAAGGATAAGTGCACAGATTTTATCATGTACGTATGTGTGTATGTTTAGTTGCCTCCCAACAATATTTAATATATAATAATATTTTCCTATTGTTGTAGACGGCTGACTATATTAAATTGGACGAGCCGTTTTGATAGTTTTCTGATAATCTCACGCTATGCCGCCGAGATAGAAGGGAGAATTTACATGTAATTACTACATTTAACAATTTCACCTAACTTTACGAACTGTGAACACTAATTCGAAATTTTTTATCAACACACATCTAAACATCTGTACTGACCTTTTTGTTCACATAGGGACACTTGTTATTTTATCCCGACGTAGGCTGAATCGATAAGCCGTAGATATTTTATTCTCACAAACACTGGCACAATTAAACTTTTTCAAAACAATCAAATTGAATTTCACACCGAAAGTCAGAAAACAGTCGTAGTGTACCAACATTGAAAAGTGTTGTCAATTGTCATAATCATGTTTGCTTCAGGTTCTGTAATGCTCACGATGATAAATCGATTTCGTATCTTTGCAAACTAATGAATACTCGAATCCGAGATAAACCATAAATGAATAAAAATAACATCATTTAGTTTATTTCACAAACATAGAAATAAACTTAACAAAACATTTCGTTTCAATAACAAGTAACGCCATCTAGGTTTTGTTGTCGTACTAATCCATCTTAATGGATTTTTTAACAATACTTGTTTATGTACCTGTGATAGTCAATCTGAAGATAATTACACTGAGAAATATTCAATTTCATTAGAGTCAATATCAGCGAAACGTGTATCAAACCTTAACAACAGTTAGCATAGTTTCTTCAACCCTTGATATTATAAGTTTTACACGGAGCTTTCACAGATGGCAGCACCAGCAAGAACTTTGAGTTATAATAACCAAATCTTGTCTAAATAATAATTTTATTGACTCTTCCTCTCGGATCCCAGCATCTCCACCATGTCGCCGCCACGTCAACCGCGGTGATTCAGGGACGCACCAGCTGGCCAGGCGGATGCGCCCTGTCCCGGATGACGCAGCGGCGGCGAGAATATTTTATGTTGTTTGTGGGAGATTGATTAATTATCTGTACCTGGGGTTTGTTCCGAGAAGAATCTTCAATATCTTGGGAGAATTGCTTCGCATAAATCGACTTGAGTTCTTATTGGTTCGCTCCATCGTTCAGCCCGCCACCTGTAGTTAAAATTAAATTGATTCCAACCGTTCCATAAGTGATATACATACATAAACGTTTCTGATGTCTTAAGTGTTACACTTACATACATATCTGCTAAGATTAATTCGGTTACATGCTCTCATGGTCATCATAATTGATTGGGTATTAAAGAGCAGCAAAGTCTGCAAATTTAGGTCCAACACGGAACCCTAAGTATCTCCAAGTAGATACAGTTCAGTTGTATGTACTTTATACCCTCTTAGTACATACAACCGTATAACATGTTTTACAGAGACTTCGTATTGGAGCACCGAAGGTCTCAACTATATCACGGACTGATCACGGCCTTTCGCCTTTAGCACATACAATCGTATAACTTGTTTTACAGAGACTTCGTATTGGAGTACCGAAGGTCTCAACTATATCACGGACTGATCACGGCCTTTCGCCTTTGGTACATACAACCGTATAACTTGTTTTACAGAGACTTCGTATTGGAGCACCGAAGGTCTCAACTATATCACGGACTGATCACGGCCTTTCGCCTTTGGTACATACAACCGTATAACTTGTTTTACAGAGACTTCGTATTGGAGCACCGAAGGTCTCAACTATATCACGGACTGATCACGGCCTTTCGCCTTTAGTACATACAATCATATAACTTGTTTTACAGAGACTTCGTATTGGAGTACCGAAGGTCTCAACTATATCACGGACTGATCACGGCCTTTCGCCTTGTCCAACTCTCGAGGTTTTCGCATGCAGTCTCATTGCAGCATCGAAAAACCTCTTAATGTAACCGACTTTTAAGAGTAACAGAAACTTCTTAGTATTGGACATTAATTAGCTCCTTCAGAAAAACTAGAAATCTAGAACCGGCTGGGAATCACTACACTATTGTCTAGTGCTACCACTTAGCTTAAATATCTCTCCGGTGAGCTGCCATTAGCTGGACGCCTCGCATTAAGCACCAATCACTTAAACTTTGTACTAGATATTGAATTAAATATGGCGCATCCCAAGTGTACCGGAGGGCGCCAAACCAACAACTATATGAACTCTTTGTTTATGGTGATATCTATGCTCTATGGGTTCGATGTTGCCAGAGATCACCTCATGCCACTATTATTATACTCAATGGATTGAAGCACACACCCTAAGCCATTATGTCTCGCTTGATACATGTTTCGCTTAATATATTAATTTAATTTGGTTACCTTTTTACTTCGCGATCTAAACGTCGCGACAATGAGTGTGAGAGCGGCATAGTACTGTAGTGTAACGCCGCCCGGTGAATACGTATAGTCGCGACCGCAGCTGCGAATATACGTGCATATATAGGTGCCTGTATAGAGGTGAGTGTCTGTTTTTGTTACGTATTCATACCTATATTAACTTAGAATACAAATACGTAACAGATGCGTGTGGTTTGTGACGTATTAATTGTCTCAAGCAAGCCGCGTGTAACCTGGGTGCCGCTTGCTTGGGCGTCATGTCCGGTGCGATGGGGTCAGTCGTCCGCTACCAGGTCGCGGGGCAGGGGTCTCGCGTCAGGCGGGCGCGAGTGCCAGGGCGCTATCTGCTTGACATGGGGCCAAGCGGATGCGTCGGCACGCGCGAACATGCCTTTCGCGAGGTGCCGCACGAACTCATCCAGGCTCTTAATTCTGAGGTCCCGGTGTGTAGTACGCTATTCCTCACGTAGCGAGGAGCATCAACAATGGTCCGCAGCGCTAAGTTCTGTTGCGCGCGGAGAGCTCGACTCGCTCGTGAGAGCGTACCAAGCCGGGGCGGCGTACGTCAAGATTGAGCGTACGTACATTTTGTACACGCTCAACTAGACACGCGCCGGGATGCGGGACGAGAGCACCGGTTTGAGTTGGTTGCGGGCGACCCTTACCTGCGCGGCGACCTTACGGACGTGTGGCCCCATCGTGAGCCGACGGTCGATCGTCACACCTAGGTACTTGGCCCGGGGCGACCACGCGACGTCGGCTCCTTGTAGCTTCAGGGGCAGTGGGAGGGGCGCAACACCCGTCACCATCGCTGGTGTCTTACCCACGTTCACCGACAGCCGCCACTTCGACAGCCACTCGGGAAGCAAGTCAAGCGCGCGCTGCATTTTGACCGCCGCGTACTTCGCATTAAGCGAGGTAGTAATGTACGCGGCGTCGTCTGCGTACAGCGCGAGCGTAGCGTCTGAAGTGGTGGCGATGTCGTCGGTGTAACGTGAGTAACACGCTGGCGACACACAGCTGCCCTGCGGCACACCAGCCAGCACCGGGCGGGCGCTGGATAGCGCCCCGTCGACCACCACCCTGAAGGTCTTGTTGGAGAGAAAAGTAGAGACCACTTTTACGACGCGACGGGGCGCGTCTGACGTGGCCAGCTTATATATAAGGCCGTCGTGCCATACGCGGTCGAAGGCCTTCTCCATGTCGAGGAATACTGCCACCGAGTATTCCTTCTTGTTAAGCGCGGCTGCGAGTAGGTGCAGTACCCTCGACAGCTGGAGCGTCGTGTTATGTTCCGCCCGAAACCCAAATTGTTCCGGCCGCGGCGTTATGTGTGGTAGGAGGTGTCGCAGCAGGAGTGCTTCGAACACCTTGGAGACTGTCGGCAGAAATGTTATCGGCCGATAGCTCTCCGGCTTCAGCACGTTCTTTCCCGCCTTGGGCAGCATTATGACGCGCCCTTCCTTCCACGAGGCGGGGAAGGCCTCCGTGCGCAGTATCGCCGTGAACAGGCGCGCCAGTGCTGCTACTATACGGAAGGGCAAGTGGCGCAGCACTGTGTTGGTGATACCGTCAGCACCGGGGGCCTTCCGGGGCTTCGTTCTTAGGATGGCGCGTCTAACTGCGCCAGGCGAGAAGAAGATAGGGTTTTCATCGGGAGCTATCGGCGTTGCGAAGTAGTCTCCCAGGTGTTTCTCGACTGCTGCGACATGCTCGGTGTCGTGCGTCGGGTTTGGGCGGAACTGACGTTCCAGGTTTTCGGCGAAGAAATTTGACAGATTGTAGTAGCTTGATGTGCTGGCGTCTGTACATGAAGTTTAAATAAATAAATAAATAAATAATGATTTAATCCCGTCCCAGACTGAGAGTTTGTCTCAAGCCTGTATCCTCAACCATGATATATCTGATATAGTACAAGGTCTATCTCATGTGGTACAGCCTGAGATTAGTAGTTGTCCATCTTCCAGTAGTCATGATTGTTATCATTCAGTTATGTTCTCAGATAGTATAGGAAGAGGTTTAGGAAAATTACTTAGCAACAATCTGAGTCATTCTTCTCAAAACTTTTGTATGCCTCAGACTTCTTACAATCAAATAATGTCTTCAATAACTAGGAAAGAATATGATCCTAAGGCGATTATTACTGTATTTATAGGTAATAGTTTTAACGTTAAAAAAGATGATATCACCGATAGTGTCACCAAACTATTAAAGTTGAATTGTAATAAAATAATTCTGTGTGCTTTTCCCTACTTTGAGCACTTGTCAAACAGGCAAAACAAGTACATTCACATGTTAAATAATTACATGCATTTTTTAGTTAGTCACCATAGTGACAAGTTTATATTTTTTGACACCAACATTTTTGTTGATAAGCTAAGGTCGACTTGGGATACTGTGTATCTGCCCATTCGTTTTAGACGTCAAATAGCTAGGCTATTAGCTTTTAATATTAACCCAGACATAATTAGTATGTCGAAGTCATGTACAATTAGCACCACAGTTAGTAATAGAACTAATAATATGGTGGTTAGCTCAAATAATTTAAACTAGTTTGTAAGACAACAGAAGATACCACTGACAGTATAGTTACACTTAAGAGCAAAAAGGTATTTTCTAGCACTAGTATAGTTAACCGTAGAAAAGGGGCTAAGCAGAAAACCTTGAAATTATTTCACCAAAATATTCAAGGTTTTTCTTCCAAACAATTGGAAATTGAATTGTTTTTAGAAAAAACAATGTTTGACATTATCTGTTTAACTGAGCATTGGTTAAAAGAACATGAAATGTTAATTAACTATGAGAATTATAGTGTGGCCAGTTGTTTTAACCGAAAATCAATGCTGCGTGGTGGTTCACTAATTTTAATAAAAAATTGTATTAAATCAAAAACTCGTAAAGACATAGGTGAACTGTCGGTTGAACATAGCATTGAGTTGTCTTGTGTTGAGCTAGATAAGCATGTTATAGTGTGCGTTTATAGACCCCCAAATTATCAAAACTACTCTATATTTGAGTCTGTTATGGAAGATGTTTTGGCAAAACTTGCAACTGGTAATAAATCAGTAATCTGTGGTGATTTTAACATTAACATTTAAGAAAATAATTCAAATACCAGTAGATTATTAAATTTGTTTAAATCATTTAATTTGTCAAATGTGTTTGTAGAACCAACCAGAATAACTACGACTACTGCTACATGTATTGATAATGTTTTTTGTTGCTGCACCTATTTAGATAAAGCCATAGTTAATTATCTCCCTTCTGATCACAGCGGTCAAACCGTAACTTTTGAGTCCAACATACCAATACAAAAAGTGCAGATACAGTTCAGACCATTAACAACAGTTAATTTAAATAAATTTAATAGCACTTTAATTTATAAGTTAAATGATCAGGACCTTACAATGAACAATGTTAATATTTTGTATAAAGAATTATTTTCAGTAGTCCAAACCGAGTTCAATAATTATTTTAAAAAGAACACTAAAACTATCAGCCCTAGGTTTTTATTTAGTGACTGGGCAACTAAAGGACTCAGGAAAAGTAGGGAAAGACTTTTCGAGCTGTATGGCCTTAAGCCTTAGGTTAACACAGAAACTTTTAATAAGTATGTTGCTACTTACTCTAGAATTTTTAAGAACACTTGTAAGGCAGCTAAAGCCTTATTCATCAGTAACAAGGTTAAATCAGCAGACGATAAAATAAAGACGGTTTGGAAAATTATCAATAATGAAACAAATAGGAACAAAAAGCATAATTCTGATTATACACTGGAGACGTCGTGTGGTCTTATTTGCGATAACAAAGTAGTTGCGCAAGAATTTGTAAATTTCTTTACCAGTATCCCACTCAAAACGACTGAAACCTTAAATTCCTCACCCTCGCTCTCTTTTGATTTAGTAAAGGCGAACGTTTCAGCCTGCCCGATTGAATTTAACTTTAAGCATATTAACCCCATAATAGTAATAAAAGCTTTTAAGCAAATCAAGATCAAATTAACCGAAGATCTTTGGGGAATGTCTATTAAAGTCTGTACCTCTATAATTGAGACTATAGCGCCTTACTTAGCCTTAATATTTAATTTGTGTGTAGATCAAGGAGTCTTCCCGGATTTAATGAAATACAG
Organism: Dryobota labecula; assembly: GCA_947523025.1. Lineage (NCBI taxonomy): Eukaryota > Metazoa > Arthropoda > Insecta > Lepidoptera > Noctuidae > Dryobota > Dryobota labecula. The sequence goes on from OX383299.1 coordinate 25,206,804, forward strand.
TAAGGTAATACCTCTTTTCAAATCCGGGGACAGTAAAGACGCCAATAATTATAGACCCGTATCCGTGTTGCCGGTTTTCAGTAAGGTGTTTGAAAAGGTAATGCTTAATCAAATGCTCAATCATTTTAACACGAATAAAATCCTTCACGAACAACAGTATGGATTCACCAAAGGACGTTGCACGACCGACGCGCACGGTGGATCGAAAATCGGCTGTAGAAGACATAGGATCTCGATGTCTTAAATATTTTTTTTTTTTTTGCTGGAAATGACTTCTGCCGATCATTACTGTTCTATAAAATGTCATATGAAGTAATTGTGTGCACAAATGGAAGAGTTATAATTTTTATAAGAAAAAAATGTATGGAGCTGACATGAAAAATGAGGATATCTCTGGAATCGCTAGGATGGCCGTTATATCCTTGCACACTGTTATAGTACTATTTATTTGTGAATTTTTGACATACTTAATATTGCGGCATCACTTGCGATTTTTTTTTTTTATCGTCAAAATTAAAAAAATTAAAAATGTTTATGATATGTACATTTTAATGCTTAAATATGGCTATACCAAGTGTAACTTACAATTTTTTTTATGCTTAGACCAAACATTCTAAGAAATCACAAAGTCGTATTACCTACTTATTTGAAATGACATGGTAATTATGAATTACATAATATGTAATCTTGTCTAATGCCTCAAGTCCACATTAGCTAATGATTAATAAAACTTAATACCTATATACCTGTTAAAAGGATACGTACCATAATGAGGGTAATTAGATAAACATGATCATTAGTCAATAACAATAAATGGTAAACTATTGTATGATTAAAAATAAAAGCAAATTATTAAAAAAAAATATTAACTTAACCTAACCTAACATAAACAATAAAAGTTAACTTATTTTATACTTCGTCACCATCAGAATCCACTTCAGAATCAGGCTCTACAATAGATATAACTTCTAAGAACTCTGTCGGAGCTTCCTGATCCTGAAGTTTCAGTAGTTCTACTGTTTCCTTAAAGTATGTCTGCCTCTTGTGGGCATTTAATTTTGGTCTTGTGGACGAAATTAGAGGATCAGAAGAGACGATAAGCATATTGAGGATATCCTCGTTTGATGCTTGTCTACTCTTTTTCCTCGAATGGTGTTCTCTGAACCTCCTAAAGTCTTTGTTTCGGGCCTCTGAAGCTTCTTCCGAAAGACTTCCAATTGGTACAATAGCATTTTCTGCAATTATGAATTATGATGTGCTCCGTGAATCAACAATTTGTGGACAGTTGATGACATGTAGTACCAATCGTACAGTTCCACGTATTTTTCAGCGGTTGTTCTAGCGTATTCTTTAAATTTCGGCACGTCTACAATCTCTCCAGATGTGATAGCTTGCAGAATCACAGCAAATCTGCGTATTAGGTCTTCATCTAATCCAGTGATCGCTGCAGTTTTATCAGGAAATTCAAAAAACCGCCTTGCTGTGTTCCCGTCGTTAGTTGTGCCTGATCCTTGCTTAACAATGTCAATCAAAAGGTTGAGATCATCTTTGAATCGATCTTGAATGAGTTTTTTTCGTGAATGCAATAACTCTTGATGACCTTCTCCTCTTGCAGACCACTTTTTGAAGTCGAGACGATACGCTATGTTTAGAAGACATTCCATCACATTAATGCGGGCATGAAGTGATGATAATCCGAACTCATACAGACCAGAAGAAATGGTTTTTGACGCAATGACATCTAACTTATTCATTTCTGTAGGCTTAGCCAAACACAGGTAGCAGGCCGCATTTGACTTAGCTTCAGACAGATATGTACAAATTTTGCCGTCAATCATCGTCATCATTAATTTGTGACTAATTTCATGTCCTTGACATTTTGAGGGAACGAGAGCTTCAATTTCGTTATCCATTGCAGTTTTTTCATTTATGACAACGTCTTTGGTTTCTTTCACAAAACTAAACTGGACTGGACGGCAATACCTAGGTGAGCAGGGTTTTGGATTCACCCATACGGTATCACCGTCAGCTGTCAACTTTAATGGAACCAAAGAGGTCATAAATATGCTGGAATCATCTTGACCACTCTCTATGTTTTGCTTATATCTACTTTGGTTAGATGCACCGTCAAATCCCCACTTTGATATTAATATCAATTGTTTATCTTGTATCGCATCAGGGCCTCAAGTCTGCTATTACATTAGTGTCAGAATGGTCTCGCCATTGTGAGCATTTGACAGTGTTTGTATAGAAAATCTGTCAAAAACTCACAATGAAGAGACCATTCTGACACTATTGTAATAGCAGACTTGAGGCCCTGGACTACGAATAGTTTCAAAAATTCTGTTCACTGTTAAATCTAGTAACGCTTGTAGTGCAATCTTAGCAGATGAATCCGTTATAGTCACAAATGTCTTCGGAGGGTAGCACTGTAGCTTAGCTTTTTGCACTTTATAGTAAGACGGATATATCTCCTTTGAACCTTCTCGAATAGTCGTTTCCCTTAATGTGATATATTGCCATTTCGATAGTTGTAATGAAAGTAGCAAACCCAGTGCTTTTTCTGGTGAAAATATTGTTGAAGGAGCTGGTTTGTTCAACATTTCCTTGATTTTTGCTGCTGCTTCTGGATTTTGGAGCATATGTTCAATAACAGATGCAATATCCTCACGACCATCTCCTTTCAAAAGTGCTGCAGCTGAATAAACTACTTCATTAGGGTCATCGCATATATGTTCATCAGATCGTCTCTTCTTCTGGTTGTTACTTAGATCTTCAAACGGCTTTCGAGATCTTTTTGTCATCGTTGAAGTTGATTTCATTGTTGAAGTTGATGGTACAGGTTCAGTAGAAATATTTTCACTTGTTGATTCTTGAATGAGCAAATTGGTTTGCACGCAGTTTGGCCAGTCAATATGTGCCTCAAGCCAATTACTGTAAGCACGTCTAAAAACTTCACTTTTCCTGTGGGATCGTAACCATCTCTTTTGAACTGCCCGTGTAAATCTTCGACAAAATTCTTTCACGGTAACACTGTCTTCATCTGAAAGGCTAGAGCCCAGTCGAATAACAAGTGTGTTGAACAATATTTCATGATCGAAAGACGAAGCATCCTGATTGCTCAGAATAACAAACAAATCCAAATTTGTAATAATGCTTTCCATTATTCACGATCACTGAGTAAAAAGACACGGTAGGATAGATGTTAGTATTAGAAATGCTCTAAATGAACTGAAGTTGTGAATCAATTTGACTATTTATTGTTATTGACTAATGATGGTATCACATTTATCTAATTACTTTCATTAAGTTAATCCTGCACTAATTGCTAAATTAGCGAGTACCCCAAATTATTTTGTTACGTATCCTTTTAACTAGGTATATAGGTATTAAGTTTTATTAATCATTAGCTAATGTGGACTTGAGGCATTACCATGTCATTTCAAATGAAAATCACAAAGTAGGTAATACGACTTTGTGATTTCTTAGAATGTTTTGGTCTAAGCATAAAAAATATTGTAAATTACACTTGGTATAGCCATATTTAAGCTTTAAATTTACATATCATAAACATTTTTTATTTATTAATTTTGACGATTAAAAAAAAAAAATCGCAAGTGATGCCGCAATTTAAGTATGTCGAAAATTCACAAATAAATAGTACTATAACAGTGTGCAAGGATATAACGGCCATCCTAGCGATTCCAGAGATATCCTCATTTTTCATGTCAGCTCCATACATTTTTTTCTTATAAAAATTATAACTCGTCCATTTGTGCACACAATTACTTCGTATGACATTTTATAGAACAGTAATGATCGGCAGAAGTCATTTCCAGCAAAAAAAATAACATTTAAGACATCGAGATCCTATGTCTTCTACAGCCAATTTTCGATCCGCCGTGCGACGCCGGTGTAACATTATTAAGACACATTTTTAACGCGTGGGAAGAAGCCCAAGACGCCATAGGAATCTTTTGTGACCTCTCCAAGGCATTTGATTGCGTCGATCACGAAACCTTACTTTTGAAACTTGAGCATTACGGACTTGGAAAACTTGCACTTAGTTTAGTAAAATCTTATTTAAATGATAGACAACAGCAAGTTGAAATAAATGGTATCAATTCACTCGGTTTAAAAGTGAAAATGGGTGTTCCACAAGGCTCGATATTGGGTCCTTTCCTTTTTTTAGGGTATATAAATGATCTACTCCATTTATTAAAAAATCAACCACTAATGGTGTTATTTGCTGACGATACTTCCTTAATTTTTAAGGTAGATAGACGTGCTAAAAATTTTGACGACGTAAATAACGCTCTATTGCAGGTCCAAAATTGGTTTACTGCTAATAATTTAGTATTAAATGGGAAAAAAACGAAGTGCATAAAATGTTCTTTACCAAATGTCAAAAGTAGTGTTGAATCAAGAGAAACTAGAATTAGTCGATAAAACTGTTTTCCTGGGGATCACGCTCGATTCAAGACTACAATGGGGTCCTCATTTAACATCTCTTGCAGGACGGCTAAGTTCAGCAGCATATGCTGTCAGAAAAATCCGTCAATTTACTGATGTAGATACCGCGAGGCTAGTCTATTTCAGTTACTTCCATAGTATAATGTCTTACGGTATTTTACTTTGGGGACGGGCTGCAGACATTGAGTCCTTTTTTATTCTGCAGAAAAGAGTCATCAGAGCCATATATAATCTCCGCAGGCGCGATTCTCTAAGGGAACTGTTTAAGGATATTAACATATGGTAAAAACAACTATTTTCTTATAAACACAGAACTTTTACACAGAACTTAGAGAAGGAAAGTATAAAACTCACATCAAATGTGTCCATATCATAAAAGCATATATAGTGAAATACAATAAGATAAACACGTATTTCAGTTCTAAGTAACAAGAATATTTATTCAGAAGTGACAACATCAATTTTCCATATAAATCGGTAACCTAGCAACTATATTTGCCAGAAATTCGAATGTTGCTACTAAGTAGGTATGTATGTATACCTACACCACCCCCCTCCAGAGACCGTCAAGGGCGATAAAAATCTGGGAACTTTACACGGCGTCCAGAACGAGTCGTGTACTCCTTTATGTCGCCAGATGGGGTATCTTCTTCCAGGTCAGCTTTGTCGGCCAATATGTAGGCTGGCTTTAGGCGGTCTATTGAGACCGTGACCTCCTTACCCTTAAATAAAATTTTAAAAGCTTTATCGCTCTTGTGCAGAACTTTGTGAGGACCTGTGTAGGCTCGTTGCAGCGAGCCACGTAATGCGTCTTCACGGAGGAACACGTGATCAGTGGTCTGCAGATCCTTAAAAACAAAAATGCTCGTTTTGTTGTGACGGGAAGCTGGAGTTGGCTGAAGTCTCTGTGCAAAGTTACGTATACGCGCGGTAAATTCCGTGATGTCGGTCGTTCCGTCATCACTGGGAGTAAAAAACTCTCCTGGGAGTCTTAGCTGCTCGCCGTATACCAGTTCGGCGGAAGACGCTTGGACATCCTTTTTGAATGCGCTCCTTATGCCAAGCAATACCCACGGCAAGGACTCTGTCCAATTGTTAGTGGCATGGCACATTATGGACGCCTTCATTTGCCTGTGAAATCGCTCCACCATGCCATTGCACGCCGGATGGTATGCCGTTGTCCGCTTGTGCTGGAAACCAGCAATTTTTGACAATTGTTCGAACAGGGCCGATTCAAACTGACGGCCTCTATCCGTAACGATGACAGTAGGACAACCAAACCTGGCAATCCATCCGGACAGCAATGCTTTAGCTACTGTCTCGGCAGTAATGTCGACAATAGGTACGACCTCTGGCCACCTCGTGAATCGGTCGACTGCCGTGAGACAGTATTTAAAGCCTTGTGACATTGGTAGCGGGCCAACAAGGTCGATGTGGATCGTAGTGAACCTGGCGCGTGGGAGGTGAAAAGTCCCTAATGGCGCGGAAACGTGACGGCTCACTTTAGCCCGCTGGCAAGCGAGACAAGCTCGTGCCCATTCCCTGCAGTCCTTCCTGATACCTGGCCAAACGAAGCGCTCTGCGATTAATTTGGCAGTCGCTGAGACGCCTGGGTGACTGAGGGAATGCAAGCTATCGAAGATTTGTTTCCGCAGCATTTTGGGTACAAATGGCCTGGGGGACGTTGTACTGACATCACAGTACAAAGTTGAACGCTCCCCGGGGACTTGTACCTTCTCTAGCACAAGCGAAGACCCTTCCTGAAGAAGTTTCTTCAGTTCTGGATCTGACGCCTGCGATTGCGCGAGGATGTCAAGATTGACTGGAGCTTGAAGCTCCTCCACGCGAGATAACGGGTCGGCCACGACATTGTCTTTTCCAGAAATGTGTCGTATGTCGGTGGTAAATTGGGCTACGAAGTCTAGGTAGCGGAATTGCCTAGGCGAACAGTTTTTCTTCCTCTCGTGGAATGCGAAACTGATCGGCTTATGGTCCGTATACACGACGAAGTGCCTAGCCTCCAGCATGTGGCGAAAATATTTGATGGCCTCGTAAATGGCCAGCAGTTCCCTATCATAGGGAGAATACTTTGCTTGCGAAGGGCTGAGCTTTCGGGAAAAGAAAGCTAATGGTTGCCAACCATCGTTACTAAGCTGCTGTAACACCGCGCCAATTGCAGTATCCGACGCATCGGTGACCAATGCGAGATTGGCATTGCAATCGGGGTGAGCTAATAAAGCAGCATTAGCCAGGCTTTCCTTGCAATCCTGGAATGCCTGCAAAGTATCCTCCGCAAGACATATAGGATGCGAGCCCTTTACGTTGCCAATCAAGAGGTTGTGAAGTGGCGCCTGTATTCGAGCTGCATGGGGCATAAAACGTCTGTAAAAATTAATCATGCCCAAAAATCGGCGTAGCTGACGAACGTCTTTAGGCTGAGGGAACTTCTTGATGGCATCGACCTTAGAGTCAAGTGGTTTGGTGCCCTTTTCGGAGATATGGTAACCTAAGAAAGTTACTTCCGGGACACCGAAAACACACTTGGACGTGTTTATTAACATGCCGAAGTCCTTCATCCTGGTGAAAATGGTACGGAGGTGCTCCTCGTGCTCTGCTTCTGTCCTGGAGAAGATCAAGAAGTCATCCAAATAGCAGTAGCAGAAGTCTAGTCCTCTCGTCATCTCGTCGACAAAACGTTGAAATGTCTGGCCTGCGTTGCGCAGACCAAACGTCATGTACGGGAATTCGTACAGGCCGAACGGTGTGGTGATCGCCGTCTTCGGGATGTCGTCCGGGCTGACAGGTATCTGATTATAGGCTTTCACGAGGTCAATTGTGCTGAAAACTCGACAGCCTGAAATGCTGTGTGCAAAATCGTGAATATGCCTAATCGGATACCTGTCAGGAACGGTTCTCGCGTTGAGCATACGGTAATCTCCGCAAGGTCGCCAACTATTATCTTTTTTCGGAGCGAGATGGAGTGGTGACGACCAAGGACTCTCCGAGGGTCTGGCAGTTCCGTTGGCCAACATCAGCTGGAACTCCTGCTGAGCAATTTTTAATTTGTCCGGCGCTAATCGCCGAAATGAAGAAGATACTGGAGGACCTGGAGTCGTGCGGATATGGTGTACAGTGTTATGTGGTGTAGTGCGTAATATTCCGGGAGGTCGCGTAATTTCGGGAAAGCTTTCTAAAATTTTGTGATGCCTTGAATCGCCAGAAGTAACCTTTACAGAAAATAAAGATGAATCTGAGTGATTCGATGCTATGGCAAAAACATTGGTGCTACTATCTATTAGCCGTTGATTTCTACAGTCAACGGTTAATGAGTAAAAACACAGAAAGTCTACTCCGATAATCGGTTTAGAAACTTCAGCTACCACAAAACGCCACTTAAAGTCTCTACGAAGTCCTAGATTTAAATTGAGATCAAGGAAACCATACGTCGGAATGGGCGTCCCATTCGCTGCCACGAGTTGGTAGTTCGTAGGTGCACGACGATCGCTGAGCAGACGACGAGGGTAGACGCAGAGGTCGCTTCCAGTATCGACCAGAAACTGCATCTTCGTTCTTCGGTCTGCGACGAATAGGCGACCAGTAGAAGCGGGGCAATCATCTGTCGCCATTACTGACTGCCCGCGGAGTTTTCCTTCTTAAAGTCGCAGGGCCTTAAACAACGCTTGGCTTTCTCACCGTATATTGAGTGATACCAGCACTGTGGGTGTTTCCGGTAGCTTGAATTTGAGCGGGTTGAGGATCGCTGGCGTGAGTTGCGTCTCGTGTCACGATCGCGGCTGTGCGAGCGATTGCACGATCGACTGTTACGCAGCTCCACCTTCAGGTCTTTCATCGTGCGTTTGAGTTCTGCGATTTCGGCTGCCATCTCACTCACTGTAGTTCCTGCTGCCGAAGTTGAAGCAACGTGGCTTGATGGTGTGACAATATCCTGGACGCGGTCTGCCAGTTCAGCTAAAGCCTCTAAGGTACTGTTAGGTTGCGATGCAAGGAGGGGCTGGATACTGTTGGGAAGTCGGCTACTCCAAATAGTGCGCACAAAGTCCTCGGGCACGGTTGGTCCAGCTAACCCCTGCAGATGGCGAAGAAACTGCGATGGCTTCCGATCTCCCAGCTCCTCATGCATCAACAGCTGCTTCACCTTCTTCTCCTGGGAGGCTGAGAAGCGAACCAGATGTCCGGCTCTTCTGGCCAAAATGGTGGCAGCTTCAATGACACGCGGTAAATATCGTGTACCGTGGAAACGCGCTTTGCTTGGCGCGACCTTTGTGTGACATGTTTCGCCGGCTGTGACGACGCGGTGTGCCCGGACTCACTATCACTCATCTTAACGGTGTTCTACTCGGGGTCACCAGTATGGTAAAAACAACTATTTTCTTATAAACACAGAACTTTTACACAGAACTTAGAGAAGGAAAGTATAAAACTCACATCAAATGTGTCCATATCATAAAAGCATATATAGTGAAATACAATAAGATAAACACGTATTTCAGTTCTAAGTAACAAGAATATTTATTCAGAAGTGACAACATCAATTTTCCATATAAATCGGTAACCTAGCAACTATATTTGCCAGAAATTCGAATGTTGCTACTAAGTAGGTATGTATGTATACCTACAAACATGATGACGGTACCTTGTCAATATATCTACGAAAACATCATGTACGTAAGGAAAAATTTACATATTTTTAGAAAAAGAGGTGAAAGACATAATTATAGTACTAGAAATAGGGACCTATTAGCTCAACCAGGTTTCAGACTGGCTAAAGTAGACTCATCTTTCATGGGGTACTGTTTAAAATGTTACAATAAAATTCCTCCCCACATACTTCAACTGAATGAGACTAAATTTAAATCTTGTATAAAACGCACACTATGCAGGCAGGCATATTATAAGTTGGGGGATTACATCGCTGATAAAAATGCTTGGCTGAATGCTGGTCCTGCTCCACAACCTCAGCTAGTTGATTAACATTTGACAATCATGTTGGAGCTGCTGAAGAGTGTAAGACTATCTTTGCATTGTATAAACTCAATCTCCTTTGTATTATATAAATGCATAGCACCGGTGTGAGTCCTATGTACTATAGAGCTACCATTGACCGGGTAGTATGTCTTTCATTGACTTAAATGTGCCCTGGCGGTTGAGAGTATGTCATGCTCACTTAAAGGTCTCGCTGATGGTGGCGTGTGTGTTGGATCATTTAGCTCCCTTCAAAATGGTTGAGCTGAATGGTGCTAATCCATGCGTCATGTTCGTGAACGGGCGCCGTCAGTTGGGACTGGTCATCTCTTAGCTGCCACGGGTTATTTTATTTTGTTTCTATTTGTTGTACAGTCGCAGAATGAAAAGGTTGACCACCTTAAGATCTGTTGTTGCTTGCGCAGTTTAGGTTATCAGTATCTGCTTTATCGACCGAGTATGACAAATTCCGTCATAATGAATGTCATTTCACTACATGAATGAAAAAAAATGGCAATGACATTTGACATTGTCAAGAACTGTTATTCAAATTTATAGTTTTAATCATTAAAAGCGAAGAGGATGTAATTAGATTTATCAAACTTGACACAACGTAATGGCAAGAACAAACTAATAAAAAGGTTCTAGTTCAACTATTAATAGTCAAGGAACATTCGCCTAAGTAAATTTGAACTTTGTTGTCAAACAGTTTAACATAATTTTCAATACAACACTCTCGTCTGTTACACAGTTTAAAAAGGTAACATGTGCTTGCAACGCGTAAATGAATTTATTTGAAAACTGGTCAACCTTTTCATTCCGCGACTGTACCTACGCTTGACGCTTTTAACGTGTAAGTTTTTATTATTTTTATTTTTACATCGTTCTCACTTTTAGTTATAAATGCAACATTATAGATGTAACGAATACTTTTGTAACAATTTAATTTAAAAGAGTGTCCATGGAGTTTCTTGCCCGTTCTTCTCCATAGGTACCTACGCTTTGGAATGGGAATGTAGCTTAATTTTTCTTACTGACCGACTGCTAGACAGTTCAAAAGTGCCTGTAAATGGTTTAATTGAAATAAATGATTTGAGTTTGAGTTTGACTCCCTCCCGTCTGAAGTTTGTAAGGATGGGACTTAAGAGACAAGTAAAACACACGAGATTTGAGTAGATACTGAATATATTGGGATTAACTACATGGATTAATAGGTATACATACCCATCTATAATTACTACATCTCATCTTCACCGCAATAAAAAAAAAAATGAAATGAACTACAGTTTAATTTCATTTCACGCTATAATATTTATGACTGTATAGTTAAACACGAATTAACAATAATAATAATAATAATCTGTGGCCCGACTGTCAAGTTGACGGTTGAAAAAATTTTTTCTCCGTTTATTTTTTATAGTATTTTTCAACTTTACTTTATCTTGCTTTCTACTTACTTGTGTTATGAGTTCATACACCATTCCTGAAGATCATACAACTGATAAAATCACCATAAAATACAAAACCAGGATGCAAGAAGAAAATAAATTATGACACGGAGAATATAACATATAATGCTGACGAGAAGTCGGGCTCAGCGATTGCTGACAAACACACACCCAACATCTTCGGGTTCGTCGCTCAGCTCCGCCTCGCAGTTGCCGGAACCTGCTCCAGACGTGAGTCCAGTGATACCGGCTGCTGCAGTTGCGTCGAGCTCGAGCGACGAATACTTCTCACCGCCGACGACACCACCACCACTACGTCGGCGCGAAAGGGGCCGACCACCGGCCAGCTTAGGACTTCGAGGCCCACCGGCCTCTGATAGGGTCCCCGCTCCCGGTGGAAGTGTGCAGCGCATGAGGTGGACACAAAATGTCAACGAAAATGTCATGCGCGCATACTTTGGGGCTACAGAGGGAGGAAGTAACTTGACTGCGTACCGTGGTCGGATGCTCTCTCTGTTTCAGGTGCTTGAGCCAGCTATCAACGGGTCGACACAACGACTGTCGGATCAGGTGCGGGTTATCCAGCGTAACCATATGCTGGATGGTGTCGTACTTGATCGACTACGTCTAGAATCACGGAATAGCCACGTTACGTCTGTTTCGCCACTGGTCGCGGTACAACTGCAAAATTTACCTAGTGCTTCACCGCGACCCGACTGCGTTGGTGAAAAGGATGATGACGTGGCTATATCTGTGAGTACCCAATGCAATGTACGATTGAGGAGCGCTTTGGAGGATGCTTTCCGGGAGTATCGCTCCACTCCACCTGGACTTAGACCACGTTTACCTTGTTTGCCTATGCACAAGAAAAACAAGGCGCTGGTGTGTGCTCTGGACTTGCAGCTGTCAAATTATTTTGACAGTAGCAAAGACCTTGCCGATACCCACTGGATCTTGTACTGTGCAGCTGTAGCGGCATGTCGTGTAGCTCATGTTAAATTTCCCAACAGTGACAGAGCTCCACGACCAAAACCAGCTGTACCAGCTTGGCAGTGCAGGGGGTCTACTCCCTAAGTCCGTCAACGAAGTAACGGGCCCGTCCGTTAGTAGTCCGACACGTCGGACTGAACCCTACTCCCTAGTAATTTCGGATTCATCAGTTTCCAACGGAATCGTAGACAATATTCGTGAACGAAAGACGCATGGCGATTGATGACAATAGAGTTGTGCTATTTTACCGGTCGATTACCGGTTTAATTATTTTGTGGTTTTCAAGCTAAATAAACAAAAATCAATATTTTTTCCTTAGAAAATGACTACATTTTTAACAATATACTTTTTATTATAAAGATTAGAATTATTTTTGACGTTTTTGTCCGGAAACCGGCATTATCCTGTTGATACCTTTGCCTTTTTCCTTTTTGACATTTTGATGGAAATTTTCAAATTAATTCAACCATACTAGCCGGGAAGTTTTAAAATTATTTTATTTTAGTTTCTTTCTTATTCATTTCGTAAAATGGCCCCAACCACTGCAGAAACTCACGGACACGGACTCTGGCCGGAGGCGCGCAGGAGCTGGGCAGCCTCAACGTGCTTTATATAGAATTTTTCATTTTTGAGGTGGAAAAAAAAAAAAAAATACTACCATGTTCAATTTTAGGGGTTCGGAGTTTCTAAAAGGGGGTCCAAATTTTCATTATTTTTGCGATAGGACGCACCATTTTCGAGATATAAGCAAAAGAAAAGAAAAAAATAAATACAGTAACAGTACTGATTTTGTACAAGTAGTCGAGATGTTGGTGTGAAGTTTAGTTCATGGCAACTAATTGATTTTATTCTACATCTTTTCAATCGCGATTAATAATAGTCAGATTTAGTTAGGAAATCTAAATTTTGGTTTAAAAACGTCAAATTCAGAATAGCAAAATTGCCAAATAGCTTTAAGATAAGTCAGTAACGTCGGGAATACTCGCCAACCTAAATTCTTGGCGTAAATATTGTCGACGTTGCCTCCGCTCTTCCTATATAGCTTCGTCAAGCAATAAAAAAGCAGCCATACTTTGGAATTCCTTACTTTGTCTCTAAATAGTGTAAACAATTATAATCGTTCGTCGACAGAACGACAACTATTTTGATGTCGTATCAACTGACATAAGGTTCCGTCAAAACAAGCGTCAAGTTCAACTTTTCGGACGGGCAAAAACGCATCGGGAGTAGGGACAGTTGTCAAATCGTGTTGTCATTCATTCTTCGTCGGGCCCCGAACGAATCGTCCGTCCGTTGGTGATAGGGAGTAGGAAACACCCGAAACGAAGCCCGAAACGACGGACTTCGTGCTTAGGGAGTAGACCCCCAGGATTGAGCGTCGTATCGGTGAGGCTAGAGCACTCATCGGCAAATTGATCTGCTTCAGGGAGGGCAATACTCGCCCTAGAGTGATGTGCTTTGTGAGGCGGGCGTTCTTGGGGACTGATATAAGTTCTCGAGATTATTTGACCCGCGTCACAGAGCGTATCGACTTCCTGAAGCAGACGACTTCTGTGCATGGGAAAACCGTATTCGTAGGTACAGACGAAGAGTGGAGCGATACACTCAGAATCGCACATTCCAGAGCAATGAAAGGTGGGTTTATAGGGCTTGGGAGCAACCGGACCAAGGCGTGGTTGACACGCACCTGCCGGATGATGACGCCATGTATTCGTTCTGGCCAAGCACCTGGTCGGTGCCTGTCAATCACACCGAAGGTGAATGGACTTGGGGTGTCGAGCGGGCGTACGATGAAATATCAGAAATGGGGGCACTTACTATCAGCCCCCAGGACGTAGCTCGTGCAGTCCGTCCGTTGCCTAACTGGAAATCTCCAGGGCCGGACGGGCTGCACAACTTTTGGATAAAGTGGTTCCAAAGTTCGCACGTCTGCTTGGCATCCCAGTTCCAGTCAGCCTTAGAATCAGGGTCACTGCCCCAATTCCTAACGACAGGAATAACCCACCTGCTCCATAAATCAGGTAGTACTGCGGAACCCAAAAATTATAGACCGATTACTTGCCTTCCGACGGTCTATAAAGTTCTTACTTCCATTTTGAGAGCTAAAATTAACAATCATATAGACACCAACTCCATCATGTCTGCCTCTCAAAATGGATGTAGGAACGGATCCCACGGTACTAAGGAGCTGCTCCTCATTGATATGGCCATTAGCCAACAGGTTCGTCGTTCCCGAAAGGATCTGTCGACATGTTGGATAGATTATAAGAAGGCCTATGACTCGGTGCCACATACATGGCTCATGAGGGTGCTGGAGTTGTATAAAGTAGATGCAACTCTGCGCATCTTCCTGATGTCATGTATGGGGCAGTGGAGGACAGTCCTTCGCTATCCAGGATGTCGACATATCCAGAGGAATAACGAGCCGATAAGGATCGAGCGAGGTATATTTCAAGACGACAGTTTGAGTCCACTTTGGTTCTGTCTAGCCTTGAATCCTCTAAGCACACTATTGGAGGATTCAGGTCTAGGCTATCGATTGAGGAGAGGTGGTCGGGTTATATCTCACCTCCTTTACATGGATGACTTAAAACTTTTTGCCCCCAACAATTTGCAACTGATGGAACTACTGAAGGTAACCGAAACTTTCAGTAGCGCCATCAGGATGGAATTTGGTGTGGACAAATGTGCGGTCATGCATGTAAAGCGAGGGGGGATTGTAGAATCCGTGGGAACCCAATTCTCGGATTCTATACACCTGAGATCCCTCTCCCCAATCGAAACTTATAAGTATTTGGGTATGTCGGAAGCGTTAGGCATCAACGCTGCTGACATGAAACAATCGCTGAAGGAGCGCTTCTTTGGCCGCCTGAATAAAGTATTAAATAGTCTTTTATCAGGCGGAGACAAGGTGCGCGCCTTCAACGGTTGGGTCATGCCGGTTTTGATGTACTCTTTCGGCATACTCAAATGGACTCAGACGGAACTTGACGTCCTGGATAGGAGGGTCCGCACATTGCTGATCGCAAATCGGATGCATCACCCACGGTCATCGGTGATGAGACTGTATATCCCGCGGAAGTGTGGAGGTCGAGGCTTCTTAAATGCTAAGACCCTGCACAACCGTGAGATATGCAGTCTCAGGGAATACTTCCTAAAAACCGACGTGGGGATGCACCGAGATGTGGTCTCAGTGGACAAGGGCCTCACCCCGCTCTCCTTGGCTAACGAGAACTGGCGCAAACCTATAGTATTAGATACTAATGATCGCAGGGAAGTATGGCAGAGCAAAGAGCTTCACGGGCGCTTTTACCGGGCCCTACACGGGCCCGATGTAGACCTCTTAGCGTCCGTATCCTGGTTGCGATTCGGTGATCTCTTTGGAGAAACCGAAGGTTTTGTCTTTGCGATTATGGACGAAGTTGTGATGACGAACAACTACCGGAAATATATTGTGAAGGACGGCACGGTTGACATCTGTCGGGCATGCCACCGTCCGGGGGAATCAATCCGACACATTATTTCTGGTTGTTCTCGTCTGGCTAACGGAGACTATTTGCATAGGCATAACCTTGTAGCCAGGATTATCCATCAGCAACTTGCTCTGAAATACAGTCTTGTGGAATCGGAAGTACCGTACTATAGATATGTGCCCGACCCAGTTCTTGAAAATGGCCATATCACGTTGTATTGGGATCGATCTATCATCACTGACAGGACTATTGTTGCCAATAAGCCAGACATAGTGGTGATAGATCGATTAGAGCGTCGCACAATGATTATTGATATCGCGGTCCCACATGACGAGAACCTAGTGAAAGCTGAAAAAGATAAGCAGATTAAGTATCTTGATCTGGCTCACGAGGTTGTCGACATGTGGGATGTGGATACAGCAATAATTGTGCCGATAGTCGTGACGGCCAATGGCATAATAGCCAAGAGCCTCGACCATCATCTGAAGAGGCTCTCGTTAGGTGGCTGGATCAAGGGCTCGATACAGAAAGCGGTACTTCTGGACACGGCGTGTATCGTAAGGAGGTTCCTCTCTCAGGAGCCCTGACCGCCGGTAGCTTGGACCCTGTTCCCGATACCGGTGGGCTACTATTTTTTATATTTTTAAATGTTTTTATTTTTGTATGTTTTTATAGAAATATTTAAAAATGTAAATTATATGTATAAAAATGAAATAAAGGAAATAATAATAATGCTGTTACATTGCAATTTTTTTTTACACATAAAAATATTACTAAATTATATCCTATTTTATTATACACACCCGTCTAATACCTATACTTAAATAACTATTATCAAGAAACAGGTGGCATGTACAGTTTTGTCCTGTTCTTGTGTATTAAATAAATTTTATTATTTTTCATAATTTCAACATTTGGCGAAAATTCTGTTACAGTATATGGACCTTGATAAATGCTTTGGAACTTATTATTGTTTCATTTTTTATTAAAATTAAATCATTCGGTTTGTATGACACTGGGTTAACGTTTCGGTCATATCTCACTTTTCTGTTTACTTTACTGGCTATTTTATCTCGTGCCTCTTTTTGCGCTGTTTGTATTCTGTATTTTAATTCCAATGGGTAGCTGTCAAAATTGTATAATGGATCAACTTGATCTGAATTTAAGTTCGTTGGTAAAATACATTTTTTTCCGAATACTAGCTCAAAAGGGGTAAATCGTGTCTCAGTGTGTACTGATGTATTATATGAAAAACACCAAAAAGGAAGCCATGTGCTCCATGCTTCTGTATGATTTTCTGCTTGTGTCCTTAAATAATTACCCAAGTGTTTGTGTGAGCTTTCCAATGCGCCAATACTCTGGTGATGATACGCCGTTGACTGTAATTTATTTATATGTAAAAGTGTACATACCTCTTTCATTGTAGTTGATAAAAACTCTCGAGCCCAAATCTGTTGCTATAGTTCCTGGAATTCCGTATCTGAGAATAAAATTATTTACAAAATTTCTAGCTACTTGAGGTTTTGGATAACATTGGGTATGCTTCAACGTATTTAGTCAGTTCACATTGGATAGTCAATATATAAATAAAATTGTTGTAATCTCTATCCTTTAATTATAAATTAATCTCTAATATTTTTTCAAAGGCTGATGTTGCCGTAGTCGTAATTACCATTCTTTCTTTTGTATGATGTGACGAATGTTTTTGTCTTTGACATTTGTCACATCTTTTTACTAACTCTGTTACATCTGCTTCTAGTCTTGGCCAAAAATAATATTTTTTAATATTATTTATCATCCGTCTAATGCCCGCGTGGCCACTGGTGGGCAAAAGATGGAAGTCATTTATGATCACACGTTGATCATCTTTGTTGTTTATTCTCTCTATATCTTTTAATATACATTGTCGTGGTCCGGACCATTTATTTATTTTTTGTACTTCATTTATTACTCTTTGTATAAAATTATTATTTTATTCTTTATGAAATATATTTCCTCTATGTTATATTTCTTACTAATTATTTCCAACTCTCTCACAAATTCGCCTGGCGAGAATTGCGATCGAGACGTTGGATTTATGAAAATTGTACTTCTTGTTGGTACATAACAAAAACATTTGTTCTCATATTTTATCTCATTCAAGTTACGATATCGTCTTAATTCATTTGCTCTTGTAAAACGTAATTCAATTAAACATTTTGGTTTACTAATCATTTCTACAACTCTCGGTTGATCAGGCCGATTGTCGTCTGAAATAACAGTACCCTGTGTTTGTAACCTGGCCTTTTGGCCTCGTGTCATTACATTGATAACACTGTCATTCATCTCTTTCAACTCCTCTGATGTTATACGCAAGCGTGACATTGCATCCGCTGCTGAATTATTTTTCCCTCTCAAATATTCCACTACAAAATCATATTCTTCCAAAATCAATCTAAATTTCGTCAATCTGCTTGAAGGATCTTTCATTCCAAATAAAGCTATGAGCGGTTTATGATCTGTTTGGGCTATAAACCTACGTCCATACAAATGAGGTCTGAAATGCTTAACCGACCAAACGATTGCTAGCAACTCTTTCTCGATTGTTGGGTATCTTTTCTCGGCTTTATTTAAATTACTCAAAGTTAACTTTGAAAATAACTGCTTAACCCGCTCTGCGTTTAACTCATTTTTGTTAAAAACACAAACATCGTAATCCCTATGGTGCTCTGTATATCGAGATTTATTTCTGACAATGTGACGTCATTAGTTGTTGTATTCAAAATACGTACTGGTATTTTACCATTGTCTGGTACCGCTAATGTACTCGCGACAAAAATTCCTTCACATATTTCTTTCGAACTTATCACGCATTCGTCCCTCAAGTTAGTATTTACATAGTGAATTGACTCTGACCTAGCAGGTAATGTCATTAAGTAATCCTTGGAATTATATAGTTTCAAAGTTGAATAATTATTATCATATAATAATTTGAATCAGATAGATTCAAATTATACCATAATGATAAAACATTGTTATTAAAGTCGATGACCGAAGAGTACTTGCCTAAAAAGTCTTACCCTAGAATTCCATACGTCTTACAAGGCAAGGTATCAAACACAGAATTTATGGACTATGTGAATAAATAAATAAATAAATGTTTTGTTCGTGAGTCCGTAATTGTAAATTTACGTATCCGATTGCTTGGACTCTGCCTCCGATCCCATTTATAGTAATGTCTTCCTTACAGATGGGGATATTGAATGTTTGTACGTGCTTGTACTTTAAGGCTGAAATGGATGCACCCGTATCAATTAACCAACTCAACGGTTGCAAGTGATTTACTAATATTTCTACGTAATAACTACTTTCACTAGCCATGATTTTATAACTTTTAGGAACGAAAAACTCACTTCCGCATTCGTTAGCATCATACGAGTATGATGAAGTGCTGGGTTGTGGCTGCGACTCATCATCAGTGATCACGCGAACATGTCCACGATCCGGTTTATTCCCCCTGTAATTATTATTTCTAAAAGTATTACCTCGATAATAGCCTCTACCTCGAAGCTGGTGGTTCCCTGCTGCAGTAGCGGCGCTTGGCTGCTCGTAAGCTGCCTGCTGCTGACCTCTGCCACGTGCCGGGTAGCCATGGGTGTAACCACGCTGTCGAAAACCACCTCTGTACGCACCTCTACTGTAGCCTCTCTGGTTGTTGTAGTACACTGTCTGCCTGGAATTGGTTTTATAATTCATATTACGTCTCAGTGAAAAAATTTCAGCACCCTGGCTGGTAGATGTGCTGTCCTCATCTAACGCTGCTTGAACAGCATCTTTTAAGCACTGAAACTTCTGAGCTGCCAGAATTTTACTAATCCTGCGATTTCTTAATCCGTCACTAAACTGCCTGATTGCCTGTTTTTCGTTTATTGTCTTTAAAACAGCAAACTTTTCTGAACTGCCCTCAGATTGTGAAATCGTGAGGTCAACAAACATTTCGGAAAGTTTTTTCCCAAAATCATCAACTGACATCTCATTTTGCCTGACGTTGAGAAGTTGTTTTTGCAACGCACATGCAGATTTCTGCGGTACTAGAAGTCTCTTCATGTCACACAGAAGCATTTGTACATTGTCATATTTGATAGCTAATTTTAATTTTGCCCCTTGTGACAATCTACTCTTAAGTACAAAGTTAATAAGATTTTCGTGCGCTTTCGTGTCTACGACCGAATTGTAATAATCTATGCCGTCTATCAATTGTTTTGTATTTGAAATTTCGTCTGTCATAACCGGTAATAAGTTCAAAGCAACTCTTAAGTCAAACTCCATTTTTATAAAAATATCACAATTATCTTTTCCTTGACACAACTTAGTTATTTCTGTATATAAATCACTAATTTTCCCACACCATTCTGTAATACTATTCGATTCTTCTGTAGTCCTCTATTCTATTTATAATTATATTAATTACATGAGCTTCGCCTAGCTTTTTCGCTAAAATATCTCCTTGTCTACGAGATGGCCCAATTTTAATTAAATATCTCTGTATTTGTACTAGCTCTTCATGTAACTTGTTTAAATATACTGCCATGAATTTATGAGTAATATGAATACATAACAATTTTGGTTTTCCTTATTTATTAAATAGACCTTTAAATACCATTGTCCACGCGTGTCCATTTGTCCATAAATTACTAACTTACACGATTTTCACTTCACTGTAATTGGATAGACTTTTAAACACTTTACACTGCTTTAAACTGTAGCCTCGATGATCTTTAAGTCAGGATAAATATTAGGTCGTCGTCGCCTAATGAAAGAACCAATGATCTTATATAGGACTAGATCAGCAATGTACGGCACCAACGCATTACTACGTCGTATATGTCCACAGGCATATCTGACTTCAGTTGTCAACTTGACGTCAAGTGAACGATACCTTAGATAAAAAATATCAAAATGGTAAAATGTGCGGTTAAAATTTGCATGTCACGGTCTGAAAAGATTAATAAAGAAAGTGGTGTTACATTTCACAAGAAAGTTTTGTTAAATTTTCTTCAGATTATCCAAAAAAAAAAAACATTAAAAGACGAATTACATTTATCAAACATTTTTTTGCCATCAGGGTTACCAGTAAAAACGATTTTGACTTTGCCAGACTGTTGGGAGTTTAGTGAATGACAAATGTATGTTCCTGTAAGTCTAAATTATTATCATAGTCTGTTTGGTTTAAAAATACTGCGCAGTACCCAAACATTTACTAAATAGAAAAGTAACACATTCACGTGTATTTCGAAGGTTTTAACTTAATAAATCACCACTTCTTACAAAAAATAATAATTTTATTAGCAATGAATAATCTTACACATAAAGTGAGGTTATATTTTTAAATGAAAAATTCTAGATTGGTTATGATCACATTGTGTTAAATAGTGTTGTGCACTGACTGGACAGGTCCACTCAATCTGTGTGGTTCTTTCATCAAAAGCCCATTTCAGACACCAATCTACATGGTGTTCGCATGATCTGACCAAGATTAGGTATGTCTGGACTTTGAAAGAGACTGTGACCGCCGAGTTTGTTTCGGCCTTTCTTCTCAGAGTAGTCAGATAGAAAACGCCAACCTCATCTAGTTTTAATAATATGATTGACGTGTAAAAGTGTTTGTACAAACTTACTACAAACTACTACTTACAGAATTAAAAGCATTTATCATTTGCGGCTCCGCCCGCGTGGATGTCGGTTATCGCGTAAAAGGTAACCTATGACCTTCTCCATCCCAGGCTATATCTCTGCCAAATTTCATGACGATTGGTTCAGCGTTACTTTCACATTTATAATACTAGCTTCTCCCCGCGACTTCGTCCGCGTTAAATTTCTTGTTCTCCCGACCCACCCCGTCGCAACACATTACCTGCCCGTGATTTTACTTCATTTTCGCATAAACTTTCATTAAAAAAAAAAAAATTGTGTCCTAGTTAATAGGAATGTTATTCTTCCTCAAGAATTGGGCTGTAAAATGCAAAAAGATTTTTTCAAATCCAACTCGCAGTTCCAGAGATTATCGCGTTCAAAAAACAAAAAACCGGCCAAGTGCGAGTCGGACTCGCGCACGAAGGGTTCCGTACCATCCATACAAATCCTTACTTCCTTTCTATAATATTATAAATGTGAAAGTAACTCTGTCTGTCTGTCTATCTGTCTGTTTGTCTATCTGTCTGTTTGTCCTGTATGTTACGTTTTCACGCCTAAACCGCTGAACCAATCGACATGAAATTTGGCAGGAATATAGCCTGGGATATAGAGAAGGACATAGCCTACTTTTTTATCACGGTTCATGAGATACTGCCTTTTATCACGGTTCATGAGATACTGCCTGGTGACAGACGGAGAGACAGACAGACAGACGGACAGCGGAGTTTTAGTAATAGGGTCCCATTTTACCCTTTGAGTACTGTAGAATTTAATGCCTGCGTGGTTTAGCACTAACTTCTGGGTTGGTTGATATGTCTAGTTGATCTGGTTGATTTGGTGTAATACTAGACTGGTTATGGTTTGGTTATTGGTTTAATACAACTGGTTTAATAATACGAATTATATAAATGGTTTAAATGCTATATTGAATATATTGGTTATAATTATAGAATGGTAAATCTAAACTATATTAGCACTAAGATGGTTTGATTTGGTTTGGTTTGAGTTACGCGATTGGTAGTCGGATACGTACTAAATGGTAATTGTTGTGATACGTGCATTTATGGAAATGCACGCAGGCAAAAGTGCTGCGCTGTTCGGTTTCAAGTATTAAACCGAACAAGTACGGAACCCTAAAAACAAACTCTACAGCTTTAGAATAGACTACCTCGCAGAGTTGATCATTATTTAGCTGCGGAGTTATTATAAAACAGTTATATCTCCTAAGATATTCATTGAAATTAAATGATGTAAGGGCAAATTGGTTCAAAATTAAATACTTGTGATGAATGACGTATTTATTTGGATAAGGATTAATACCATGTTTATGAAAACTCCTTCGCAAATAATGCATTAATTTCGAACAAACTTGATTACCATAAAAAAAGGTTATAGTGAGTCAATCTTAAAAGATTGACATATGCTGTTGCGGACTTTTTTTTAGAACTTTTAAAGAGGAACAATTCCATCATACATGATATTTGCGTAACTTAAGCCGTTTTTGCAGCGCACGCAACAGAAGCTCTCAAAAAGGAATATTTTTTGCCGTTTTTGCAACATTTTTCATTTATGCTCCGCTCCTATTGGTTGTAGCGTAATGTTATATAGCCTATAATATTTCTGAATAAATGGACTATCCAACATAAAAAGAATTTTTCAATTCCAACCAGTAGTTCCTGAGATTAGCGCGTTCAAACAAACAAACTCTTCAGCTTTATTATATTAGTATAGATATTTGCGTAACTTAAACCGTTTACGCAGCGCACGCAACGGAAGCTCTCAAAAAGGAATCATTTATCCCGTTTTTGCAACATTTTTCATTTATGCTCGGCTCCTTTTGGTTGTAGCGTGATGTTATATAGCCTATAATATTACTCAATAAATAGACTATCCAACACAAAAAGAATTTTTCAATTCCAACCAGTAGTTCCTGCGATTAGCGCGTTCAAACAAACAAACTCTTCAGCTTTATATATTAGTATAGATAGATTAGTATGGATAAATGATTGTCATAAACATTGAAATAATATCATTCCATTTTAAACAATAGTTATTTGACACAATAATTAATAGTTTTGAAATATAATATTTACGTTTACGCACATTTTTTTTTCTTCCTAATGTATCAAATTCTTCAATTTCTTTCAATCTTTAATCTATTGAAAGTTCCATAATACAATCTTTCATAGTAGGTAATTGATTCAATAAAAAATATATTCATTCTCGGGTAATTACGTTGATCGTTGGCAACTCTGGCTGTTTTTCCGATGACAATGTCTTGTCTCGTTCCAACGTATATAACATCACGCTACGACCAAAAGGAGCGGAGCATAGATAAAATGTTTCAAAAACGGTAAAAAATATTCCTTTTTGAGAGCTTCCGTTGCGTGCGCTGCGTAAACGGTTTAAGTTACGCAATTATCATGTATGATAGAATTGTTCCTCTTTAAAAATTCTTAAAAAAAAGTCCGCGACAGCATATGTCTATCTTTTAAGATTGACTCACTATAACCTTTTTTATTGTAATCAAATTTGTTAAAAATTAATGCATTATTTGCGAAGGAGTTTTATCAACATGTTGAAGACGAGTTGTATCCGGTACGCCAGCGCCATCTGTTGGCGTTCGATGGAGTTGGTGGATTCGCGCAATAGAAAAACCGAATTAAACTCAAATCAAAAGTCATTTACTCAATCTAGGCTGATATTCAGCATTAACTCTAACTTTAAATTTACACAAGACAACTCCCCCAAAACGCCCATCCCTTCACCACTTCCTAGTGCTTTAGCTGGGAAGAAGAAGTAGTGGAACAAACTCCCCAGCAGCACATCTGTCTGTTCAGTTAGAAGAACTTGATTCTATACAGTAATGGGTATGCAAAGTAATTAATATTGGAACACGACACAACTATACCGAACTCACGACAATTCCTAGACGTCTTCATTGCTTGACTGCCACAGATGAACTCCCCTTGTGAACTCAGATGTCGCTACGCCCCCGCAAGGGGGCGTGGCTAGCGGTACCGGGGCGTAGCCCCCTGACCGCGGATGATGTACGGTGGCCCATTAATATGGGCCCCTCATCTGGGCGGCCTAATGCGGCCTGAGGATGTTGGGCCCGCGTGAGCAGCCGCGGGCCCTGTGATAGGGTATCTGAGATTGTTTCTGTAGTCGCGCCGCGACACTGTTACACAGTATCGCTTCTTCACGACATCTCGGCGGTCTGTCCCCGCCAGGTGAGACCCCCAGTTACCTGGGGGAGGCCCGGCGAGGACGACCAGCGACGAGATGGCGACTTTATGGCGCTTCTACAGGTCAATGTAGCCTATACCCGGCCCACTTATCAGAGCTAGCCAAACCATGACCCGGGTAGTAGGCGGAATATGAGTGTGAGAGCGGCATAGTACTGTAGTGTAACGCCGCCCGGTGAATACGTGTAGTCGCGACCGCAGCTGCGACTATACGTGCATATATATGTGCCTGTATAGAGGTGAATGTCTGTTTTTGTTACGTATTCATATCTATATTAACTTAGAATACAAATACGTAACAGATGCGTGTGATTTGTGACGTATTAATTGTCTCAAGCAAGCCGCGTGTAGCCTGGGTGCCGCTTGCTTGGGCGTCATGTCCGGTGCGATGGGGTCAGTCGTCCGCTACCAGGTCGCGGGGCAGGTGTCTCGCGTCAGGCGGGCGCGCGTGCCAGGGCGCTATCTGCTTGACATGAGGCCAAGCGGATGCGTCGGCACGCGCGAACATGCCTTTCGCGAGGTGCCTCACAAACTCATCCAGGCTCTCAATCCCGAGGTCCCGGTGTAGTACGCTGTTTCTCACACAGCGAGGAGCGTCAACGATGGTCCGCAGCGCAAGGTTCTGTTGCGCGCGGAGCAGCTTTCGGCTCGACTCGCTCGTGAGAGCGTACCAAGCCGGGGCGGCGTACGTCAATATTGAGCGCACGTACATTTTGTACACGCTCAACCTGACGCGCGCCGGGATGCGGGACGAGAGCACTGGTTTGAGGCGATTGCGGGCGACCCTCACCTGCGCGGCGACCTTACGGACGTGTGTCCCCATCGTGAGCCGACGGTCGATAGTCACACCCAGGTACTTGGCCCGGGGCGACCACGCGACGTCAGCTCCTTGAAGCTTCAAGGGCGGTGGGAGGGGCACACAACCCGTCACCATCGCCTGCGTCTTACCCACGTTTACCGACAGCCGCCACTTCGACAGCCACTCGGGCAAGAGGTCCAGCGCGCGCTGCATTTTGACCGCCGCGTACTTCGCATTGAGCGATGTAGTAATGTACGCGGCGTCGTCCGCATACAGCGCGAGCGTGGCGTCTGGAGTGGTGGGGATGTCGTCGGTGTAACGTGAGTAACACGCCGGCGACACACAGCTGCCCTGCGGCACACCTGCCAGCACCGGGCGGGCGCTGGATAGCGCCCCGTCGACCACCACCCTGAAGGTTCTGTTGGAGAGAAAAGTAGAGACCACCTTTACGACGCGACGGGGCGCGTCTGACGTGGCCAGCTTGTATATCAGGCCGTCGTGCCATACACGGTCGAAGGCCTTCTC
Organism: Dryobota labecula; assembly: GCA_947523025.1. Lineage (NCBI taxonomy): Eukaryota > Metazoa > Arthropoda > Insecta > Lepidoptera > Noctuidae > Dryobota > Dryobota labecula. The sequence goes on from OX383299.1 coordinate 25,232,416, forward strand.
CATGTCGAGGAATACTGCCACCGCGTATTCCTTCTTATTCATCGCAGCTGCGAGTAGGTGCAGTACCCTCGACAGCTGAAGCGTCGTGCTGTGCTCCGCCCGAAACCCGAACTGCTCGGGCCGCGGCGCGATGTGTGGCTGTAGGTGTCGCAGCAGGAGTGCTTCGAACACCTTGGAGACTGTCGGCAGCAGAGTGATCGGCCGATAGCTCTCCGGCTTCAGAACGTTCTTTCCCGCCTTGGGCAGCATAATGACGCGCCCTTCCTTCCACGAGGCGGGGAAAAACTCCCCTTGTCGACTGTGCGGCGGACACTTATAGCCGGTCGAACGTTATGGCGTAGACTGTGTCATGCGCCGCTAGGCAGCGCTAGCGTCGCGATTAGTCAACAACAGATGGCGCGAATCCACCAACTCCATCGAACGCCAACAGATGGCGCTGGCGTACCGGATACAACTCTTCTCCGACAAACATAATATTAATCCTTATCCAAATAAATATGTTATTAATCACAAGTATTTAAATGTAAACAAAATTGTCCTTGACATCAGTTGATTTCAATCAACATCTTAGGAGATATCATAATTTTAAAATAACTCCGGAAAAAAATAAGTAGAAAATTCATTACTTAAACCACTCTCTCTCTTAGGTGACGCAGACGAAATTGCGAGGGTCAGCTATATTATAAAGCTATACAGTACAGTATAAATGAGAGTTTGTTTGTTTGGTTGAACGCGCTAATCTCAGGAACTAGACACTGGTTCGAATAGAAAAATTATTTTAGTGTTGGATAGTCCATTTATCGAGCAAGGCTATAGCAAGACGCCACGATCCTTAGGAGTTAAGCGAAAAGAACAAGTCAGAAAGAACGCAGAACTTGTTTATTTGTAGTTCATAATTATTTATTTATTTATTTAGTACATGGAGGACTTACAGCTAATAAAAACAAACAAAATAGGAAACCATAGTCACCAGAGAGCCAATTACAAATCCTCACGTATAGACATAGAATAGGTAATAATAAATAATAAAAAATATAAATATGGAATAATTATAATCTATATTAATTTCTTGTTTTAATTATATTGCATGTATTACTACTTTTGTACGCCCTAAAGGCAAAACATAGCGCCCTCAATGTATTACCAAATAAGAACTTATAATGTACCTATGTTTTACAATAAATAAATGAATCTGAATCTGAACGCTAAACGATAAAGAAGTTATAGCGCGGACGAGCGACGGGATGCGACGCGATGGGTGGGCCGAAATTTCATGCGGACGAAGTCGCGGGCAGAAGCTAGTCATCAATACACACGTATATCATACGACGTTTTTCAACACACTTGTGAAGAAAATAATAATTAAAAATTATTTTTCCTTGGAGTTTTTCTTTATTATTCATAACTTCATAACTAGTACTTGTAGACATTTTAATTAATAAATAAGTTTAATTTCAACAGTGAAAACGAGTTGTGAACTTTTTTAAGAACAAAGAAAGTCAATCAATAAAATCAAAATAAAAAACTCTATAACTCACTTGTGAATAATAGTAATGAAAAAGTCACAGTTTGATTACAGGTGTCATTATGTGCCTAATTGAGGTGAAGTTAGAGCCACTTTATGAGCAAGTGTGTTGAAAAAAAACATTATATAAAATTACTTTTTTTTTTTTTTTTGTAAGTCACCGTACCTGTAATATTACTTTTAAGATATTTTCCCTTCAGCTACCAGGTCCAAATCGTTTCGCGCCAAAAGATTCTAGTATAGATAAAATTCAAAATCTCAAATAAATAGCACGTAATCGATACTTACTCAACTGTACACTTATCTATTGGACAAATCTCATTGTGACCACGACCGCTCTGTTAAGAGCGAAGCGAAGAAGAAGAAGACACTCATGCATATTCTAAGGTGTTTGAGTGTACGTATAAAAATCTGTCGTAGTTCGGGCCTGTGTCGCCTGCTGGGGCTGGCAGGCACGCGCGCCTCGTACGCCGCCGCCGACGACTTCCTGCAGCTACACGCGCACGACCCGCTCGCGGCCCTCGCGCAGGCCTACCTCGCCGGCTTCGCGCTCGCTGACCGGCCCGACGTAAGTACCGGCACGAGTACCCGACGTGAGTCCCGGCACAAGTTCCCGCCGTGCGCAGAGCCCTGCTCACCCGCCGCTGTCCGCAGGAGGCCGCCGTGCTGGACGTGCTGCGCCTGGGCGAAGAGGCGCGCACGCCGGCCGTGCGCGCGGCCGCTCTGCTGGCTGCGGCCGCCGCCGCGCGCGCGCTGCCGGCCGCGCAGGCGGCGCAGAGCGTGCGCGACGCGCTGGCGCGCGGCCTGGCGCGCTGCCGCGACGAGCCGTGCCGTGCGCTGCGCCTGCGCGCGCTCGGCAACCTGCACCGCGCCGACACCGCCGACCTGCTGCTGGAGCACGCCGAGCGCGCCGAACCCGGCGCCGCACTGGCCGCGCTGGGCGCGCTGGACGCCGCGCCGCCCGCCGCGCTGACGTTCGCGCGCCTCGACCGCCTGCAGGCGCTGGCGCTGCGCGACGCGGCCGCGCTGGAGGTGCGCGCGGCGGCGCTGGACCTGCTGGTGCGGCGCCGCGCGCCCGTGCCCGCGCCGCTGGCGGACGTGGCGGCGGAGCTGTACGCGCGCCGCGCGCACGAGCTGCAGCGCGTGCTGTGGCAGCGCCTGGCCGCGCTGGCGCCGACGCACGAAGCGCTGCGCGCGCTGCCGCAGCAGCTGGCGTCGGAGCTGCGCGGCTGGGACGCGGCGGCGCACGCCGGCTCGTCCTCGGCGCTGGCGCGCGCGCCGGGCTGGGCCGCGGCCGGCTGGCGCGCCGAGCTGCAGTCGCTGCAGGTGGCGCAGGCCGGCCTGCTGCGGCGCGGCGAGGTGCGCTTGCTGGCGCACGACGAGCAAGGCAACACTTTCGACGCACTCACCGTGAGTATCGCTAGCGCCTTTGTGCGGTTGCATCTGACCAATTTAAGGGACGTTAACCATCGTCAACGATCATTATTATTTATAGGTAGAAGTGTGGACACGCGGTCTCGAGGCTTTCGGCGGAGGAAGCGGTGACGCGAGCGCAGACCCCGCCCAGCCGTCGCAGCCCGCCGAGGAGCCCGCCGGCCGACTCGGGCTCAGCGTGGCCGGCGCGCGCCTGGAAGACATCCCGCTGTTCGACGGACAGGTGAGCGAGTGCAGTCCGCGCAGGGCCGCCGCGCCGTGCGGCCCGGCCCTGACCCGTAGTGTTGCAGGCGGAGCTGCTGGGCCACGTGTGGGCGGGCACGGCCAGCTCGCCCACGCCCGTGCTGCGCGCGCTGCGGCCGCTGCGCGACGAGCGCGCGGCCGTGCCGCTGCTGGCCGGCGTGCGCGTGCGCGCGCGCGTGCGGGCGGCGCTGGCGCTGGCGCTGGACGCGCAGGCGCAGGCGTCGCTGTGGTGGCGCAGCGCGCACGCCGAGCTGCAGCTGCGCGCCGGGCTGGCGGCGCAGGCCGAGCTGCGCCTGCGCACGGCGTGGCTCGAGCTGAGCGCGGACGCCGCCGTGCGCGTGGAGCCGCGCCTGCGCATCGCCTCCGACCTGGACTTCTACTCGGGCGTGGCGCTGTGCGTGCGCGTGAGCACGGAGGCGCACGAGCTGGCGCGCACGGTGACGCTGGAGGCGCGCGCGCGGCGCCTGCGCGTGAGGCGCGTGCGCGAGGAGCGCGTGGGCGCGGAGGGCCGCTCGCTGGCGCTGGGTCGGCCCAACGACGCCACGTGCCGCACGCTGCGCGCGGCCGACGCCGACGCCGAGGCCGACTCGGACGCACAGTGACGCGCTCCGCTCTTCGCTCATACCAAAGACTCGCGCGTTTTTGCGGCGAATATCCTTAAGATATTGCAATTAATGTAGAATCACTTTGTAGATATTGATAAACATATTTGAATGCATTTAACTGGAGATCTGATAGATTTGTAAGCAAAAGACTTTTTTTGTTATATAAAAATATTCAAAAATACTCCTGGTCATTTTATTTTTCTATTCCAAGTATCTGATGAAAATGTAAGCAAAACAAACCCTGTTTTCTAATAATGTATTTTGTATGGCCACTAAAGTTTATAATAAACTACCAGATACTACCTCGCTACCGTCGAGGCGATCCTACCAGTGCTCGATGAATGGCTCTGGAGGAGGAGGCACGGCACCCTATCGTTTCGAGCGACGCAAACAATATAAATAGGGCCAGTACCAGAAACTACGAACAAACGTTCGCAACAGCACACACACAGACGCGGTCAGTTATAAACGATGTTTTGAGTACAAATGAGTTAAGCATCTAGCCCAACTAGCAACTACGCAAAACATGTATTTCGACTATCAGCGCCTATCCCCTCGGACAATTTTAAATTTATCATAGCCATTAACATTCATGTTTACAAGATCATTAACAGTAGTGTTATTTTACACATTTTATTATAATGATGTAGAGTATGAATGCGTGACCCCTCTCACTGGCTGGAATGAAGTGTGAGTGTGTGAATTGAGAGAGGGTGTGTGTAGTCCATGAGAAATTACAACATTTGGAATTATATGCGTGTCCCAGATAGCATTTTTTGGTCGTAAAATATTTGATTCGGTAACAAACTGACAAAGTACCGTAATTGTTTCGAAACATAGACATAGAAAACTATAAACCACTGCTTAGCGTGTCGCTGTAAGGGACAGAAAATCAAGGTACTTGAAACTTTAGGGTTACCCACTTCAAAGTGATTTTACCCCGAATGTTCAAATGTTTTTCAATCTCTATTATCTACTTTGTACAAACGCACAGGGTTTATAAATAGAAATAAAACATCCATACCCAGTCTGAAATTCAGATCATTTATGTAAACAAAAGGGAAAACATATTAAAAAAAAAATATATCTTCGTAATGGTTATTCATATAAAATGGCGAAAAAAAAGGTGCCATTTTCTTTTAAGTACTGATTTTAAGAAATAATAACTATAAAATAATCATACCGTAATTATTTCTATAAATTTTCGGTTTTAAACAAAGTTATTAAAAAAAGGAGATTTTCTGGTATAAAATATTTTATGGTACTGGTAACAATGCAGGAGATCCAAACATTTTCAAATTTTCTACATCTTTAACAACACTAATATTACAACTATCATTCATAGATTCATATCGTAAGTAGCATGTCTTGCCACATTTTGGATGAAAACTGTTTTGAGTGGAAATCGATTTTGGGAGGCCTACGTCTAGCAGTGGACTTAAAAGGGCTGATTATGACGATCATAATGCCGTGTCTCGGACAAACTACACAAAACATTGTTTGGCAACGGTATTTTGTTTGCATAGTTCTAAAAATTATTTAATTTTATAGATGATTATTTACAACAAAAGAAAAAAAAAAATGATAAAATGCTTTGCACCACTGTCCTGCCATTTTGGCAGTGACATTTCTTGACATTACTTTGTTTACATAAATTATCTGAATTAGAGACTTAGATTAGATTACTTAGATTCATAGTAGGAGTTCTTTCACCTGCGGGAAAAAGAACATTTAAAGAATACAGCAAAGTTTTTAACACTTTAATACCTACTACAAATACAATATTTTAAACTATAACTAGATACTAAAAGGTAACGATGTAATATTACGTCCAGTGAAAAGTGGAACCTGCCAGCGCTGTCGCGAATGCGAAGCAATATTATAGCCTATAGGTACATAGCAGTGATGCCAGAACGTCCCAAAAGGGACGATTTTTGTCCGTTTAGACATCTTTAAGTCCCTTCGATGTCCGTTCATATATTCAGTCCCTTTTCCGTCCCTTTTCAAATAGCCAACTACAATCATTTACTTTCTTATTGCAAAAATGCGTTTAAAATGCAAATAATAAAACGCAGTTTTAAAAATTACAAAAATGCGTAAATCTTTAAGTAAAAACGAAACGCGCGGCATGTGAATGCAATTTCAGACCACTGCTGGTGCAGGTGCTGGCGAATATCGCCAGCCATCCTTTTTTTACGCGCAGTGATCCGTATCGCTTGTCTGTATCTTCCATGCACACAAACAACCACAATCATTCGGTTATTCAGCTGAATTCATTATGTACGAGAGTCACTACGATGCTCGTCGGTATTTAATTTGAAATTGAGTTTTCATTTTGCGAGTTTCCGAGTTCAGGAATTAAGGATGTCGTGAAGATTGAGCCGACCAAAGACATGCAAAAAACAAAAGTAAAATCTTGAATATCTTAATTTTTTTTATTTCACTTTTTATGTGTCCTAAAAATATAACAGTACTCACACAAATTTATATTTCTCTAGCCGTCCTTTTTGTCCAAAAATCGTCCCATTTCAGATAGTGGATCGTCCGAAAGTCGATGCAGGTACTGGCAACACTGGTACACAGATAATAAATAGTTAAGTCATGGCGTGAGGTGGGAGAAAGACGGGGTAGCGCGCGGAGGATTGACGGCGCGCGCGCGCCCGTCTCACTTGGACCTGAGGGTTGGAGCTAGCAGTACATTGGTGAGTAAACTTGTTCTTTCCCAGTGCATGTCATCAGATTTACCAGATATTCATTCTATATTGCATTTCAATGTTGTCGATGTGTGTGTATTCTTTTAACAGCGATCAGATTCAGAAATGATATCAAATCAGACCAGCATTCAGATGTGAGGCTCGGGGTGGCTATAAGGGGAGGTTGGAGGCCACTTTGGGGGACCACCCCCCAATATCATTACGATGATAATTCAGTAACAGTTATTCAGTGGAAATCAGTTTACTTACCTATTTACAGTGGTGGTTAGATCCTAATCATATCATACCTAGGCCCAATTTTGAGAGACAGGTATTTTAGGTTCAGATATTCGTCATTAAAAGGCAAAAATGGCGACAAGCGCTATACAAAAGCATTCATCTGAAATGATTGATGAAGGTAATTTATTTTAGTAAAAAGTAGACAGCACTGAGCTTGGAGGTTATGTTAAGAATAATAAATAATAAAAACATAATTCAGCTCTCATTTTATCTAGAAACAGCTGTTTATTTATTTTAAGAGTTTAAAAACCATATTAGTTGAAAACTTTCACTGTCTTTCACCGAATAAACTAAAATATTTAGCTGCTTACGAATGAAAGGACAATCCGGCAATTTTCTTCTCATTATCGCTTTTGCAACCAAAAACACTGCACCTTACCATTTTGCAGCAATAGCTAAAGTCAATCCTCAACAAAAAACACAAAATAATTAGTATTTTTCGAAATAATAAATTAAATAACTTAAAATTTCGGTGCAACCACTTTTCGAACGCGTATCAAACGTCAAACTTTGTTTAGCAATGATCTTCTTGATTGTTCTAGATCAGCAATGTGCGGCACCAACGCATTACTACGTCGTATAGGTTCACGAGCATATCTGACTTCAGAGTCCAGCTTAACGTCAAGTGAACGATAGCTTAAGGATAAAAAATGTCAAAATGGTGAAATGTGCGGTTAAAATTTGCATGTCACGGTCTGAAAAGATTAATAAAGCAAGTGGTGTTACAATTCACAAGAAAGTTTGCTAAACTTTCTTCAGATGATCCAAAAAAAAACATTAAAAGACGAATTACATTTATAAAACATTTTATTGCCATCAGGGTTACCAGTAAAAACGATTTTGATTTTGCCAGACTGTTGGGAGTTTAGTGAATGACGAATGTATGTTCCTGTAAGTCTAAATTATTATTATAGTCTGTTTGGTTTAAACATACTGTGCAGTACCCAAACACTTACTAAATAGAAAAGTAACACATTCACGTGTATTTCGAAGGTTTTTACTTAATAAATCACCACTTTTTACAAAAAAATATAATTTTATTAGCAATGAAAACAGTCTAGAATTTTTCGTAAAAAAATATAACCTCACTTTACGTCTAAACGTAAAGTGAGGTAATATTTTTTTTCGAAAAATTCTAGACTGTTTATGATCACATTGTGTTAAATAGTGTTGTGCACTGACTGGACAAGTCCACTCAATCTGTGTGGTTCTTTCATCAAAAGCCCATTTCAGACACCAATCTACATGATCTTCGCATGATCTGACCAAGATTATGTCTGGACTTTAAAAGAGACTGTGACCGCTAAGTTTGTTTCGGCCTTTCTTCTCAGAGTAGTCAGATAGGAAACGCCGACCTCGTCTAGTTTTAAAAATATGGTTGACGTGTAAACGTGTTTGTAAAAACTTACTACAAACTACTACTTACAGAAATAAAATCATTTATCATTTGCGGCTCCGCCCACGTGGATTTGGGTTATCGCGTAAAAGGTAACCTATGTCCTTCTCCATCCCAGGCTATATCTCTGCCAAATTTCATGAAGATCGGTTCAGCGTTACTTTCACATTTATAATATTAGTATGGATAAATGATTGTCATAAACATTGAAATAATATCATTCCATTTCAAACAATAATTATTTGACACAATATATACGTTTAAGCACATTTTTTTTCTTCCTATATGTATCAAATTCATCAATTTATTTCAATCTTTAATCTATTGAAAGTTCCGTAATACAATCTTTCATAGTAGGTAATTGATTCAATAAAAAATATCTTTATTCATTCTGGGGTAATTACGTTGATCGTTGGCAACTCTGGCTGTTTTTCCGATGACAATGTCTTGTCTCGTTCCAACGTAATTAGTTTGACGGAAGAAGAAATGAGACAAACAGATTATTTTGACATTTTGACATAATTTATGTATTCGTTTCAAAGCTACGTCTTTAACTCGTAAGTGGTTACGTTTTTCGGAATATTTTTGTAGGACTTTGCGCCTCTAGTATAATATAACCTCATTGTTGTTTAGCAACTGAAGTGCTGTCCTTGAAAAACGCGACACGCGATAAGGGACAGAAAATGTTAGGCTCTGTCTCTTTTCTTTACAAGCATCTTGTATATATTTTTCTTTTTCTTGTGTAAGTAAGATAGAAGATGACCAGCGGTCTATAGTTTTCTCTGTCTACGTTTCGAAACAATGCGACTGTGTGCGTTTCGGTTTATATGTGTGTGTCAGTGTTTACACATTTTGACCGGAACGTGTTTCAGTAACTCTGTAGTTGATGAGTCAAAACGATATATACGGATTTGTGTCGACTTTATTTTATACACATTGCGTTGAGTTTTCAACAAGCGAACGATCAAAGATTAACTGTGTTGTAACGGCGCCGTGGCAACTTTGTTACTGGAATAATATTCATGTTCACAACGTTTCTTAATGTTACGTCATAGTTCCAAAACAAAATTTTACCAAAATTTGCATAAAAATATCAACCAGCTGCACCTGGTTCTCAAATATTTCTGAATTGTATGCCAACTGTAAGCCGAAAAAACGTAATTTCCGGGACCACATCGACTTACTACAGAAAAATCAACGATACATTTGCAAAATTGCTCGAAGCACACAAGTCACAAAACGATTATAAAGGGTGTAACAGACGGCTTGACAAACATTTTAAGGACGTGACTAAGTCATTAAACTAAACATTTTTTTTTTATTCTTCCATAATAAATCATCACTCGTACACAACGCGCCGTTTTGTCTGGCTGTTACACACTGTAGGTATACGAATGTTATATTTTACGCTTATTAGGTACTTTTCACCACGTATTACCCTTATTACTTTTCACCGCAGTGCATTATATCTGAAAGCACACAAACTTTTAAAAATTGTTCAACATAAACCAGTACAGTAATTAGGCACAGATTAAATTTAAAAAATAACATCGTTTTATCCACACTGTTTATGCTTTATATGCAAACGTGTCCTTCACATTGAAAGCGGATTGAAACTCAACTGTCCTGACGGCCGCGGCCAGGCGGCCGGTCGGCCTACCTTTTTTTTTTCTTTTTCTTGGAGAAATCCGCACGCATACTATACAACCACGGGGAGTTAGTGCAGTTATGTGGGACTCCAATCCACTAAAACTCCACAGTGTCCTCCTCTGCCGCTTATGGCGGGAACACGGGAGCTTGAAGTCATCCGCGAACCCGCCGCGGCCGTCCGACACCGGACCCTCCTCTGGGGAGTAGCCCCCATCACCGGCGCACCAAAACACACTGCGCACCGTGACCACCCCAGGGAACAAACCAGCACAGGGGCGCCAGACGAGCCCGTGTCTAGGCACCCTTGGTCCCCTTGCGACGGGTCAGATCAGTGGCCTCGCCGCCTACCACTTTTCGGCCGCAGAGGATAGGGAGAGCGGCCAACGCAATACCGACACTCCTCTTCCTTTGCGGCCCCACCGCGTCCGCCATCAAACGGTGGGTACCATGGATATCAATTGAGACAAACCCTCTTTAGTAAGGACAATTGAGTATGGCATTGTCAACAGTTTCAGAACCGCTGGAAAGAATAAAGTGAGAGACACCATATATAATAAATTCAGTAACTTTGTGTCTGCAAGTCGACGCAGTGTCGTAACTTTTTTACCAAATACGACTAGAATAATTTTACTATAAAAACAAATGTTTTTGTAAGTTTGTGGATTATTTTTGATTAAATATCATATTATTAGCATAAAAAGTGTACAGTTTGTTTAACTAAAAGGTCCAGAAAATAAACCAAACTTGTAGTGAAAACTTTGTAATCATTTCAATAAACTGGTTAAATTGCAGTTATATGATGGCCCATCGATGATTTTCAATGTATTTTGTTAAATAATACGACTAATTTCTTTTCCCACTGATATCACATTATCACAACACAAAACTAGTATTCCAATAATAAACTAAAGCTGTCAAAATAATGATGGCGAACCTTTCAATTTGTCTTCAAATATTGCACAGAGTTTTCTTTGACATTTTATTTGTTTCTTGTAGATTGCAAAGAATGAAGAGAATCGACGAATGAACGAATGATTTCCGAAATAGTCGGCACAATGTTATCATACAGCTTCGTAACTTAAAAACCAAATCGAAAAGTGCCCCACTTTAGTCGCAGCGACCGAAGCTATATACTATTGTAGTCTGTGGACCGAAGCAAAGTCGTAGCAGCGACCAAAAATGTTACTAGTGTCGTCTTTTCAGTGTCGACTAGTTTCATTTTCGTAACGGCTACCAAAAAATGCTATCTGGGTGTGATCTGTGTGAAGTTTGTAAGTATCAAATTGTTAGATTGATGCTAACATTATCATTGTGATATATGCAGTAGAAGTTCAGTCTCTTCATAATTTAGTTTTTGTAGATATTCAGACACCTTTTTTTTTGCATAGAATTTTTGTAACTGGGTTTTTATATATATTTATCGCTTTGTTTAATCTATTGTAAAGAAAGGGTTCAATGAAGTTCGCGAAGCGTTCGCAAAATTTACTTCTAAAGAGAGTCATTCTGCCACAAACAAAATCTGCTTTTCGTTTTTCGAGGATTCGGGCACAGAGCTGACGGAAAGGCCTGTGGCGCACCCACCCAGAAACGGAAAAGAGGGGGTGCCAAGGCTGCCGGGGGCTCTTGACCCCCCACTCAGCCTGGCAGCTCTTCGGTCGACTCCCGGCCTAGGAATGGTGCGGGGGGGATGGATTGCGCATAATTGGCGCTCTACCATTTCCTTCAGGGCAACCTCAACCACTCTGAGCTCTACTCAGGATCACTTCCTCCAGAGCATGGCGGAGTGGTCGATTCATGTGGCTGTGGTAGCCGAGCCGTACTTCGTTCCCCTGGGATAACGGGGTGGGAGACCTTGACGGTTTGGTGAGGCTCTTGTCAACCCGTCCCGAGGTCACGGCTGGGTAGCCGCCCTAGCAGACGGCATAATATTGGCACGGTTGAGGCATATTTTTCGCCCAACAAGAGTCTCGCCGACTTTGAGAGGTTGCTTGTCGAGTTGGGTGCCGTCGTGGGCCGACTCCACCCTCACCTCATTCTGTTGCTAGGGGATCTCAACGCTAAGTTTGCGGCGAGGGGTTCCCCGATGACCGATACTAGGGTTGAGGCGTTGGAGGAGTGGGCGGTCACGACTGGCTTGACCGTCCTAAATCGGGGCTCGGTCTACACGTGCGTGCGGCAGCGGGGCGGGTCCATAGTGGACATCTCTTTCGCTAGCCCCGCTGTTGTGAGCCGAGTCCGAGACTGGCGTGTCGTCGTGGAGGTGGAAACGTTGACGGATCACCGATACATCTGTTTCGACGTCTCTACCCAGACCACCGGCGGCCGTGGTTTGCCGGCCCCGCGAATGGACGGTCCGCGCTGGGTGCGCAAGCGCATCGACAGGGAACTACTAGAGGAGGCCGCTATTGTCCAGGCCTGGATCCGGGAGTCGGCGACGACGATGGTTAGGTTCGCTCAGGAAAGGATTTTTTTTTTCTTCTTCCTCTGACACAACGTCATAGCCTATTTTATCTAATACTACTCTTTCATTCCAGTTCTACGAGTATCAAGTATTTCTCTTGAACTTTTATTCCGCATACTTTGTCTTTATATCTTTCTAGATCTCTCTCGCTGTTTTCCCGATGGGATTCCGGACTAAGCTATCTACTCGTATCTAATCTCTCTAATCTTTCAATTTATCTTTATTTAAATAATGCCCAGTATACATTTAGCACATTGCTTTCTTACATATCTACTTTTTGATTACATTTGGTGTCTACAGCTGGTTAGCTTAAATATGCTTAAGTATCTCTAGTATTATTAATAGGTAGCTTACATTATTTTGGGATTTCGGATTTACAACACCCACACTTTCCATAATATTGTTCATTCCCAGTAAGTATATATTCCCATTTTTGCACAATTTTCTTACATAACTAGTTTTTCATCTAAGTACATATTTTCTATCTCAAACTATGCTTATTTCTACGTTTTATTTACAAATATAACTTAATCAATTTAAGTGTATGATGTACGATATATTCCATAATATATGGTCATCATACTTATTATTACTTATTTCTCTTTACGACTGTTTCTATTAAAATGTTTTTCGACTGAAAAGTACGTAAAAACCTGGACTCACGACTACCAAACAGAACTCGAGCTCGCGGAACGCGCACCAGAATACAGGTAAGGCAGGTAAGTATCTATTGAAACTAAAACAATGACGATTTATAGCAAAAATATTGAAATAGAATTTATTAAATGTATGAAATTTGAAAAAAATTGAGAATTTTTCAAAGTCTGTTTACGGAAAATATTTTTCGCGTTATTGTCAATTTTCAGTTGTCAGAAAGTAGGACGAAGCCTATTAGAAAATTACTAAGCTGAAACAGCTTTAAAAAGCGTCACCTGGATGCAAAGATATAACCCATGTGCTCAGGTTACGTTCGCTCGGGTAAGTTTCGCTCAGGTTAGGTGTTTTTTTTTTTTTTTTGGCAGGGTTGGGAAATCCTCATGGACGCCCAGACTGCCTCACTGGTAAGGCAGTCTGGGCAGTGCCGGACTCTTACCGGCTAAAACCACACTCCTGCCTTTCCAAGTGTTCCCCTGACATAGTCAGAGACCTTTTAAGCTTATTTTAATTAGTATTGCGTTTTGAATTTTGATTTAACTGTATTTGTATAAGTTGTAGCTAGTTTAGTTTTTATTTTTAAATCTAAGTTTTATGAATTATCCAGAATTTATGTTTTTACTATGGGGACGGGCTGCAGATATCGAATCTATTTTTATTCTACAGAAAAGAACCATCAGAGCAATATATGGCCTGCGCAGGCGCGATTCTCTAAGGGAACTGTTTAAAGATATTAACGTCATGACGGTACCTTGTCAATACATCTATGAAAACATCATGTACGTAAGGAAAAATGTAAATATTTTCAGTAAAAGAGGTGAAAGACACAATTATAGTACCAGAAATAGGGACCAATTAGTTCAACCAGGTTTCAGACTGGCTAAAGTAGACTCATCCTTCATGGGGTACTGTTTAAAATGTTACAATAAAATACCTCCCCACATACTCCAATTGAACGAAACAAAATTTAAAACTTGTATAAAACGCACACTATGCAGCCAAGCATATTATAAATTGGGGGATTACATCGCTGACAAAAATGCTTGGCTCAATGCTGGTCCTGCTCCATAAGGGCGCATAAACTAATTGATTAGCATTTGAAAATATTATTGGAGCTGCTGAAGATTGTAAACTATTTTTTGCATTGTATAAACTCAATGTCCTTGAATTATATAATTGCATAGCACAGGTGTGAGTACTATGTACTATAGAGCTACCATTTACCGGGTAATATGTCTTTTATTGACTTGAATGTGCCCTGGCGGCTGAGAGTATGTCATGCTCACTCAAATGTCTCGCTGGTGGTGGCGTGTGTGTTGGATCATTAAGTTCCCTTCAAAATGGTTGAGCTAAATGGTGCTGATCCATGCGTCATGTTCGTGAACGGGCGCCGTCAGTTGGGACTGGTCATCTCTTAGCTGCCACGGCTTATTTTAATTTTTGAATAGTTTCTATTACAGACGCTTCTAACGTGCACGTCTTTCTACATTGTTCTCACATGTATAACTTCAACATGAATGATGTAACCCATATTTTGTAACAATATTTTGTTTTAAAAGAGTGTCCATGGAGTTTCTTGTCCGTTCTTCTCCATAGGAACCTACTACGCTTTGGAATGAGCAACTAGCTTCATCTTTCTGACTGACCGACCCCTTGACAATTCAAAAGTGCCTGTAATTGGTTTATTTGAAATAAATGCTTTGAGTTTGAGTTTGAGTTTATTTTGATTTTTAATATCTATTTATATGTTCTATGCTTTGTCATACAATTTAATGCTATGTTACATTTTACACTTAATGTTTAACCTTTAAAATTTCTATCTACATTGATGCTTTTTTAGTTTTGTTCATTTTTGCCTATATAAAATTTATTTATTTCTGTTTTACGGGAATCTATGCTTTCATCTAAATATCTTTTATTTTTGGGAAATGTCTATATTTGGAAAAGCATAGATTTTTAGGTTGTCTTATTACGCTTGATGACTTTTGCGGCTACTGTAAGGCAGTATTCTAAGAAAATTTGTCTCAATTTCTTTTCTGATATTATTTTGTTGATGTTGTTTACGCAAATAATTGTCTGTAGTCTTTGCTCAGCTTCATACCTGTTTTTTCCAAACGCTGGGCATTCTGTCAGGATATGTGCGATCGACTCCAAAGACCAAAGCACAGACAGCGAGTGCACTGCACCATTGGTGACTGGTCTTGCACTGGCACTCTCTGTAGGTCAATGTGCACTCGACCCGCCATAGTAAGCCTCTGCCACACCGTAGGGGACACCTGCAGGATGACGTGGCCCATGTGGGGGTTCCTCGTCCTTCGACGGTACTTCACCCCCAACCTCAAATCCTCCGCAGGTATGTCTCCGATCAGGTGGGTGTTCTGCCTTTTCAGAGCTTCGGCAACCTCCACATCCGAGTGGCAGGAGACATACCGCTTCATCTCCTCTACCACCAGATTACCAGGTTTCCGGATTCTTTCGGTTACTTTTGTCATCTCTGACCTGGTCCTAAAACCGGCTCAGGCGCAAAACGTCTCTTTCGCAAAATGTCCCCTGGTCGTAAAACGTCTCTTTCGCAGAATGTCTCTTTCGTAAAATGTCTCTTTCGCAGAATGTCTCTTACGCAGAATATCTCTTTCGCAAAATGTCGCGCCAGGGACTTAAGAATAAAATTTTGATTTTCAAAACAAAAAATCATTTATTAAAATTATAGTGCAATTATGATGTAAAAATGTTGGTACTTAAATTTACTTAAGAATGTATTCCAAATAAAAAATATATATTTTGATACAGTTAAAAATAATATTTTGGTACAATTTAAAGTTCAGTGATGGCAACATTTATAATAATATGTGAGGGTAGTTAGAAAAAAACTTATAAATGTATGTGTCACTCATTAATTGCCGAGCTGTGTTTTGTCTGTTACTTTTTATTGAAAAACAGTAGTGTATTTGAGTTTTAATATGGATCAAGAAATCGAATACATTCGTAATCAAAAAGGACATAGAACACTTATACATTGTGAGTACAGATATCATAAGAGCAAAACAAATAAAAGTGGAACTACTTTCTGGCGGTGCATAAATAGGCGAGACTGTAATGCGTCACTAACATTAGACAAAACAGGAAAAATTATCATTAAACTGAAATCAGTGCATACATGTGAGTCAATGGAATTTAAAAATATAATTTAAGAACACATAACATTATTAAAACATATTGTTTGCAAAGATTTTCGCCCCATACAGCAAATTTACGAAGAAAATGATAAAAAAATTCGTAACAAAATACCCAATAGTGAACACTATCGAATTCCTACGTTTAAATCAATTAAAGACACTTTATATAGGGCACGAAAGTCTTATTTGAACGTAGATCGACTACAACATACCAGTACCGAAACTGTAATTGTACCAGAAGTTTTAGGTAAAAATTTCCTTATTTGTGAAGATGGACAAAGTGAAAAAAATTTGGTATTTGCAACACGTTTGGGAAAGAAAATTGTGAAGAAACCCGGATCCTATTTTGCAGATGGCACGTTTATGTCAGCTCCGCCACCTTTTTATCAGTTTTATGTCTTACATTTGGACATTGGATCTACAAAATTGTGTACAAATATAATCCCAGTAATTTATACATTGCTACCCAATAAATCCCAAGTGACATATACGCGGCTATATAACATATTAAAAGAAAAATTGGGTATAATTATTAAAACATTTAAGAGTGATTATGAAATGGCGCAAAGAAACGCTGTGAAATCAGTATTTCCTGAAGCAAAAATAACAGGATGTTATAGACATTACAACGCAGCAATATGGAAACACGCAGAGAAAAAAGGATTACTGCGTACACGGGAAGGGCGAAATATTGCAAGAATGGCTGCAATAATAGCACTGGTACCGGCTGAACAAATCCCTGCAGCTTGGGGGTACATTTTAAGTATAGCTCCAGATACTCAATACATGATGAATTTTAGACGTTATTACGAAAAACAATGGTACCCAAAAATGCCACCATCCTTACTAAGTTGCGCCTACCAACGACACCGCACAACTAACGCGTTAGAAGGGTTGCATCGGCGTATAAATGCAGGCCGCATACCAAAAAAGCCAAGTTTATACATATTCATAGATAAATTGCGAAAAGAAAGTAAATATTGGAACAAAAAAATAACTGATAATTTATTTACAGAAACAAAAAACAGACAGAAGAAATATATGGACTTTGACATTAAATACAAAAAACTGTTGAAACAATTTGAGCGTAAGGAACTGACGCTTCCACAATTCTTAAAAAAGATTATTTTTTTACAAATTTTCAAATAGCAAAATTTTGGTTTTTTGCTGAGTAGGTATCAATGTTTATTTTGATTTACAATACTTCATTAGCAAGTAATGTACATTCCAGAATGAAAATAAGTACATTTATGTTTTTTTCTTCTTAATGAAAGATTTATTTTCATAATCATTTACGAAAATAATAATTTATGTAGCAAATTTTAATTAATAACCAAGGTTTATTTTAGTGCGAAGATTTTTTTTTAATCATTTATGAAAATGATAACAAAAGTTAATTTCAGTGCCACAATTAAGATATAATTTCATTTGATATGTCATATATTTATATTTTCTTTTTATCAATAATGTTATGTTAATCATTTAGAAAATGTTTTTTTTTTTATGTAGTACTTGATAATAACTCAAGTAAATTATAATGCCAAAATTTATTTATTTGACATTTTAATATTAAATATATATTTTTTAATCATTTTAAAAATGGTAAAAAAAATATTTTCATTTGCAATACTTAGTTAATGTTTAGTTACTATAGTAATAGCTCCTATTATATTATCTGTGGATATGTTTACTAACAGTATTGATTCTTTTGATCTAAATTTTGAATGTGTGTAAAATGTTTGATGCCTATTGATATTGTTTTTATTTTGAATACATAATTAAGTAAATTTAAGTACCAAAATTTTTACATCATAATTGCACTATAATTTTAATAAATGATTTTTTGTTTTGAAAATCAAAATTTTATTCTTAAGTCCCTGGCGCGACATTTTGCGAAAGAGACATTCTGCGAAAGAGACATTCTGCGAAAGAGACATTTTACGAAAGAGACATTCTGCGAAAGAGACGTTTTACGACCAGGGGACATTTTGCGAAAGAGACGTTTTGCGCCTGAGCCTCTACTTATTCTCCCTCACCAGTTTCTTTTCCTTTGTCAGCTTCTGCCTCTTTAACCAGCTGGAAGAGTCTTTCAACGGCTTTTGTTATCTCGTCTTTTATCTCTTTTTTGAGGTTTCTTGAGCTTAACAGTTGGAGTTTCGCCTTTTGGAGACACGCCTTCGCCTCCGTGGTTCTGTTAAGGTACTTTACGGGCTGCGCTTCTCGCGGCGAGCTCTCGCCGATTCTCTCCGGCTGCTTCGGTCTCGAAAATATTTTTCGCGTTATTGTCAATTTTCAGTTGTCAGAAAGTAGGAAGGAGCCTATTAGAAAATTACTAAGCTGAAAACAGCTTCAAAAAGCGTCAGCTGGATGCAAAGTTATAACGATTTAATGTTTATGCAGTATCCCTAAGGTAAACTATGGTGGTCTGTGAAATTAAAGAATATTTTTTTTTCGAATTTCTATATTAGCTAGGCGCACGTGCGAGGTGTCAAAAGAAGCGTCTCTGCGCGGGCTAGCGATCTATGTAGTTATTTGATATATGTGCTAAATAAATTATTTTGGTTATGGTCAAAAAACCAGTTTTTCGACTGAAAAGTACGTAAAAACCTGGACTCACGACTACCAAACAGGACTCGAGCTCGCGGAACGCGCACCAGAATACAGGTAAGGCAGGTAAGTATCTATTGAAACTAAAACAATGACGATTTATAGCCAAAATATTGAAATAGAATTTGTTATATACATATGTGAGATTGGTACGAAGTCTGAGTACGGAAAATAATTTTCGCGTTATTGTCAATTTTCAGTTGTCAGAAAGTAGGACGGAGCCTATTAGAATTAAATTACTAAGCTGAAAACAGCTTCAAAAAGCGTCACCTGGATGCAAAGTTATAACCGCTCAGGTTAGGTTCGTTCAGGTTGGTTAGGTTCGCTCAGGTTTTTTTTTTTTTTAAACTTATCCCTGTGACTTTATCAAATTTCACAGACCTTATCGTTCTACTTTTTTAAAACTACGCTTTACACATTTCAAATTCTCAATACCCTGGCAGGGTCCTACACTAATTATTTTCTAATTTATTATGTCTACATTTTTACATTTTCTTTACAGGCGGTCTTTTAAGAGCATTCTAGAACCGCTTGTGCCTATCCTCTACTTTCTGTCTACATTTTCTTTACAAGGTGTATCTTTTTTAAAACAATTCATACTATCCTTGTGCCTATTTCTACGTCTATCGTTTTCCATTTTCTTTACAACCCTAGTTGTGCCTACTTTATTTTTAAAATTTAGTTCTTAATCTAGATATAGTTACTTGTTTTCTATTTCTATATTACAGTTTCTTATACTTACTTATACATAATTTTGTATTACAGTGCTTATTTTATTAAACTCTATACATACTAATACTACTCTTTATTTACTTTTTCGCCTTATCTTTACTACAGTGATATATTTTCACAATATATATTATAGTAAATGCTTATTTACTTTTATTCCTATTAATTACAATACTGACTATTTTAATACAGTACTCTAAGAAAGTTTGACGAGTAACTTTGTCACTAAGTAGAGTCTTTAGGTTTTCCTTTTTTAATTCTATGGCGATTCTCTGCTGTAAGTCGTACCTGTCCCTATTATGTACCGGGCAGTCCAGCAGTAAGTGGAATATCGTTTCCGCAGTATCAGAGTCACAGACACATGCGGGACTCTCCTTACACTTGAAACGATGCAAGTACTGAGAGAGCCCCCCATGTCCAGTGAAAACCTGCGACAGTAACCCTGCTGGCCTCATACTCCTAACTACTCTGTAGGCGTCTATGGCATCCGGGAGGAACACTCTCGTTACGGAGGCCGTGTCACCAGACTTGAACCTCCCGTTCCATTCGTCAAGGGAGTCCTTTCGGATTTTCCGTTTGACGAATGAAACCGGAACCTGGTCGTAGTCGGGGCTCCTCCGGCTCGAGAGTGCAGCCTCTTTCGCGAGCTGATCAGCGCTCAGGTATTTTTTTATTGTTTTTTTTTTTTTTTTTGGCATGAGTGGGAAATCCTCATGGACGCCCAGACTACTTCACGAACGAACGAGTCTGGGCAGTACCGGACTCTTACCGGCTAAAACCACACTCTTGCCTTACAGTATACCTCTGACATGGTCAAAGCCGTTTTCAGCATGAGTTCTTCCATTCAATGTCTTATATATTTTTATTTTTTCACGATCTTGAACTCGACAGACAATACATTCTTATTTCGCTAAACTTAATAATACAAGAAGACATTTTTTTGTTTTTACAAGTTTATTTCCTTATAATATTTTTTTTTTTGGCTTAATAATATTGTTTTTTTTTTACATCTTATTGTTTTAGGTACTTAAACTATATAGATTATTATATATGTAAGTATCCTAGTTTGCTTATGCTATCTTATTCCTATTATTTACTAACAAAGCTATTTTAACACAATACTCTAAGAATTTTTCTCTATTTCTACTGCTTATTAAACTAGGTAAATTGTCTACATTTAGTTTCTGTCCGAGGTCCTGCTCGGCCTCGTAGCGTGCTTTCCCTGTGATCGGGCACTCCAACAGGACATGCAGCACCGTTTCGTCCTTGCCCGGCTCACAGGCGCACGATGCGTTCTCCTTACACTTGAAGCGTTTCAGGTATGCGGAGAACCCACCGTGCCCCGTGAGAATTTGTGTGGTGAAGCTTGTGGGCTTTATTTTCCGCACCACTTTATACGCCGCAACTGCATCGGGGAAGAATATTTTTGGGCCGGAGGCTGTTTCCCCGGACTTATATCTCCTGTGCCACTTGTCAAGCGACCCCATACGGATCTGCCGCTTGACGAATGACACAGGGCACAGGTCGTAATCCGGCCTCTTCTTCAATCCCAGGGCGGCTTCCTTTGCGAGTTTGTCGGCTCGCTCGTTTCCCTCCAATCCTGCGTGAGCCTTGATCTAGAACAAGGACACCGTCTTGTTCTGTAGTTGACAACGACGAAGGGTGTCCCTTGTTTTCACTGCCAGGGGATGGGGGGAACTCGCACTGACCACCGAATGGAGAGCCACCATGGAGTCGCTGTAGATGCCGAACGTGTGTTCCCTTCGCTTCAGTGCTTCACCAGCCGCCCTTTGCAGGGCCAATAGCTCCGCCTGATAGATGGTGCAGAAAGACGGCAAGGCAAGTTTGAGGGCCTTTACTTCAGTGGCGCTATTCCACAGAGACAGCGCCGCCCCGACTTTGCCTTCAATTTTGCTGCCGTCTCTGAAAATACGCACAGCGAAATTGCTGTGGTTCTGGTATTGTTTCTCGTCTATCAGGCTGCCGAACTGCAGTGTGGTCTGCTCCGCGGGGTGCGGGGATTCCAACGCTGGAGCCGTCCGCTCAATCTCTTTGTCTCCTAGTACTGGCTGGGGCACCCCCCCCTTAGCCTCGTACAGCGCTGCCGCCTCACGTATGCGCAGATCGATTGGGAGTATCCCGGCCAGCATCAGTGCCGAGTTTAGGGAGACTGTGCGGTAGGCTCTACACAGCTTTTGTGCGAACCCTCTTTGGACCACGTTCAACTGCTTCATTACACCTTAGCTTGTTTGCGGCTGGTGCCCACGCACTCGCGGCGTACAAAAGCGTCGGCTCAACGGCTGCGGTGTAAATAACCCGGATGACCTCCGGCCTTAAGCCCCAGCTCACCCGGGCAGCTCTGGCCAGATGTTTATAAATTGCTATCGCCTTTTTACAGGCGATAGTTATGTGCTTATTGAAGGTCAGTTTACTGTCTATGGTGACGCCCAGGATTTTTATATCTTGGGACATACCGATGTCGATCCCCGCTCAGGTTAGGTTTTTTTTTTTTTTTTTCCTTTCCGGACCCAAGGTCCGGCCCCCGAGCTACCTCTCACATAATTAGAGTCCTTAATTATATTGTTTTGATGGGGATGGGTTGTATCTACACGTATTCTTTATTTGTTTATATCATAAGCTTATAACTACATTTTTAATCAAAATTTGCCTCACATACTCATAAACGGCAAACTTATTTTTCTATACATTTACATATTCTAGTCTTATACATAATATTTCCATAAGGGGTTTCTATTTTCTAATTAATACTTCTATATTCTAGTCAGTTACATTTTATGTTTCCAAGAGGGATTAACAGTTTTATTTTTATACTAGCTTCTGCCCGCGACTTCGTCCGCGTTAAATTTCTTGTGCCCCCGACCCACCCCGTCGCAACACATTGCCTGCCCGTACTTTTACTTCGTTTTCGCATAGACTTTCATTTAAAAAAAATGGTGTTCTAGTTAATAGGAATGTAATTATTCCTCAAGAATTGGGCTATAAAATGCAAAAAGATTTTTTCTAATCCAACTCGCAGTTCCAGAGATTAGCGCGTTCAAAAAACAAAAAACCGGCCAAGTACGAGTCGGACTCGCGCACGAAGGGTTCCGTACCATCCATACAAATCCTTATCCTTACTAATATTATAAATGTGAAAGTAGCTCTGTCTGTATGTCTGTCTGTCTATCTGTCTGTGTGTTACGTTTTCACGCCTAAACCGCTGAACCGATCGACCTGGGATATAGAGAAGGACATAGGCTACTTTTTTACGCGATAACCGATATCCACGCGGGCGGAGCAAAAAAAACGGCAAAAAAATCATGTCCGTTGTATGGGAGCCCCCCTTAAATATATTTTTTTCTGTTTTTTGTATTTGTTGTACCAGCGGCAACAGAAATAATAATAATAAAAAGACGTGTGGCACTCGGGGACTGCCGCGGTAAAGCTATTCCATAGCATTTTGTATCAACTTATGCAATTATAATTATTTATTTATTTTATTTATGCAGTATTTCTTTTTCTTTGATATAATTTTTTTTTTTTTTTCGTTACGGAATTTCTGGATTCGGTCCCCGCGCTCAAGGCCCGCGATAGAAGCTATGCAATAGCTTAACAACAAAATAAATAAGTGCTGAACGTCGTAAAAGTGTATAACTACGTAAACAAAGTCAAATACTATTCAAATATAAGCATAATAACAACTTTAAAATAGACGAAAGTGTTGAACCTAAAGTAATTTTTAAATAAAAAAAGAGTGACAAACTGTTTTGACAGCGAAAAAATTCCATGTACATGAGTCATTTCCAACCGTCTAGTCAAGTTTAAAAATTGTTCAACTGGAATGGTATCAACTATTTGGCAAGCTTTAATTAAGTCATTGTAGCCTTGCGGTGCAACAGGGGAACTGAATGTACTAGTAATCCACTGGTCGTGAGTTCAAACCCCACTATCAACAATCACTTTTTGTGAAGATCATAATTTTATAAACTAATATTTATAAGAATAATATACGCAGTACACAGAAAAAAGAACTGCCAGAAATTATTAGATCACTAGAGGGTACTGGTGTAGTAAAACCGTCGGAGTGGGGAGCGTGAGGTTTTTTCGTTACGGAATTTCTGGATTCGGTCCCCGCGCTCAAGGCCCGCGATAGAAGCTATGCAATAGCTTAAAAAATATGTTTTATTGACATAAAAAAGTAAAATTTCAACTGTTTAACTATCACGGTTCATGAGATACAGCCTGGTGACAGACGGACAGACAGACAGACAGACAGACGGACAGCGGAGTTTGAGTAATAGGGTCCCATTTTACCCTTTGCGTATGGAACCCTAAAAACTAACTCTTCAGCTTTTGAATAGACTACCTCGCAGAGTTGATCATCATTTTGCTGCGGAGTTATTATAAAACAGTTATATCTCCTAAGATATTCATTGAAATTAAATGATGTAAGGGCAACTTTGTTCAAAATTAAATAGGTACTTGTGATGAATAACGTATTTATTTGGATAAGGATTAATACCATGTTTATGAAAACTCCTTCGCAAATAATGCATTAATTTCGAACAAATTTGATTACCATAAAAAAGGTAATAGTGAGTCAATCTTAAAAGATAGACATATGCTGTCGCGGACTTTTTTTTAGGAAATTTAAAGAGAAACAATTCCATCATACATGATATTCGCGTAACTTAAACCGTTTACGCAGCGCACGCAACGGAAGCCCTCAAAAAGGAATAATGTTTCCCGTTTTTGCAACATTTTTCATTTATGCTCCGCTCCTTTTGGTTGTAGCGTAATGTTATATAGCCTATAATATTCCTCAATAAATGGGCTATCCAATACAAAAATACTGTTTCAATTCCATCCAGTAGTTCCTGAGATTAGCGCGCTCAAACAAACAAACAAACAAACTCTTCAGCTTTATTATATTAGTATAGATATATAGATATAGATTACACATTATTTCTTATTTATCTAACAGATTTCTTATAGTATTCATTTATTTATCTATGCTTATCAATATATTTTATACAAATATATATGTACTAGCTTCTGCCCGCGACTTCGTCCGCGTGAAATTTCGTGTTCCCCCGACCCACCCCGTCGCATCACATTGCCTGCCCGTGCTTTTACTTAGTTTTCGCTTAAACTTTCATTAAAAAAAAAAATTGTAACCTAGTTAATAGAAATGTAATTCTTTCTCAAGAATTAGGCTGTAAAATGCAAAAAGATTTTTTCAAATCCAACTCTCAGTTCCAGAGATTAGCGCGTTCAAAAACAAAAAAAAACATGCCAAGTGCGAGTCGGACTCGCGCACGAAGGGTACCATCCATACTAATATTATAAATGTGAAAGTAACTCTGTCTGTCTGTCTGTATGTTACGTTTTCACGCCTAAACCGCTGAACCGATCGTCATAAAATTTGGCAGAGATATAGCCTGGGATATGGAGAAGGACATAGGCTACTTTTTACGTGATAACCTATATCCACGCGGGCGGAGCCGCGGGCATTATCTATAAAAACGGCAAAAAAATCATATCCGTTGTATGGGAGCCCCCCTAAAATATTTTTTTTTCTGTTTTTTAGTATTTGTTGTTATAGCGGCAACTGAAATACATCATCTGTGAAAATTGCAACTGTCTAACTATCACGGTTCATGAGATACAGCCTGGTGACAGACGGACAGACAGACAGACAGACAGACGGACAGCGGAGTTTTAGTAATAGGGTCCCATTTTACCCTTTGGGTACGGAACCCTAAAAACAAACTCTACAGCTTTAGAATAGACTACCTCGCAGAGTTGATCATTATTTAGCTGCGGAGTTATTATAAAACAGTTATATCTCCTAAGATATTCATTGAAATTAAATGATGTAAGGGCAAATTGGTTCAAAATTAAATACTTGTGATGAATGACGTATTTATTTGGATAAGGATTAATACCATGTTTATGAAAACTCCTTCGCAAATAATGCATTAATTTCGAACAAACTTGATTACCATAAAAAAAGGTTATAGTGAGTCAATCTTAAAAGATAGACATATGCTGTTGCGGACTTTTTTTTAGAACTTTTAAAGAGGAACAATTCCATCATACATGATATTTGCGTAACTTAAGCCGTTTTTGCAGCGCACGCAACAGAAGCTCTCAAAAAGGAATATTTTTTGCCGTTTTTGCAACATTTTTCATTTATGCTCCGCTCCTATTGGTTGTAGCGTAATGTTATATAGCCTATAATATTTCTGAATAAATGGACTATCCAACATAAAAAGAATTTTTCAATTCCAACCAGTAGTTCCTGAGATTAGCGCGTTCAAACAAACAAACAAACAAACAAACTCTTCAGCTTTATAATATTAGTATAGATAACTAGCTTTTGCCCGCGGCTTCGCCCGCGTGGATGTCGGTTATTGCATAAACTACCCTATGTCCTTCTCCATATCCCAATATCCCATATCCCATATTCTAATATTAATTTTAATGTGATTCACTGTGTGAATAGAAACCGAAACAAATGATTTAATATAATAAAAGTACTTATGATTTGAACGTCTAATGAGTCTTTACCTAAAGATAGCAAACGCAAAATCAAAATACGAAATCTCACTCAAATTCTTAAAGCAATCAATTGTACCAAATTACAACACGAAATAAAAATGCGACACAAATAATAATTTTAAAATAATTCACGTAAGTACCAACAATGTGAAAACAAAACGAAATCCTCCGAAGTGTCGCAAGATACACCGTTTGTGCTGAGAAAACACCATTGGTGCATAACTTTTCTGAGGGTCACGTTCGCAATTGGACGAAATATTTGACATTTATTTTGTACTTGTAACACAATCTGGCTGTAGAATTCGATTAATCGACACTTGACCGGTATTATACATTTTAGCGGGAACACCACTAAAGGAACGAAAAAAAAAAAAAAAAAAAAACAACTAAATACGTTTGTACTCTGTGGTCGTGTGGCGGTGTGGCGCGATGTAAACATTCATCAAGGTTATACGTGCGTAAAGTAATGGATTCAATGAGAAAACGGTTTAATCATAGAAGAATACACAATTACTCAATCCACAATTACAGAATTACTGAGAAATAAATGTAGATTTCGTATTGAGTGTTAGTTTATCGAAAAGTGATAAATATATTATGTCAGTGAAAAACTAACGAAAGTTTTGGAATGCACAAATTTTGATCATAAGGCCGCCGTGTTTAGTAATGTTTTTATGATAAATATTCTTGTATACTGTTTGAAATACACGTAAGTAGCTATCTACGAACATAGTTTGGCTAATAGCTACTGATATTATAGCGTATTGTTATCGTAATCGTATTTCCAAGAGTAAAATTCGGCAAACAAATACCTACAAAAAGACAATAAAATGGATATAGTATGTTATCCTTAAGAGATAGACATATACCATCGTGGAATTTTTTGAAGACCTTTATAAGATACACAATTCCACCATACATTATTTTGTTATATCTCAAAGGGTTTAGACAGCGTTTTCGTTGAAAGCTCCCAGACGGCTTATTTTTTTCCGACAACTCCAACAAATATCGTTTATTTATACAAAAATGTATACAAAAACTTAACAAATTATATACTAAAACCTTCCTCGAGAACCAACCTATCCATTGGTGAAAACAGCATGAGAATCGGTGCAGTAGGTTTTGAGTTTATCGCGAACAGACAGACAGACAGACGCGGAGGAGGACTTTGTTTTAGGAAAGTTACTTAACAACAATCTGAGTCATTCTTCTCAAAACTGATGTATGCCTCAGACTTCTTACAATCAAATAATGTCTTCAATAACTAGGAAAGAATATGATCCTAAGGCGATTATTACTGTATTTATAGGTAATAGTTTTAACGTTAAAAAAGATGATATCACTGATAGTGTCACCAAACTATTAAAGTTGAATTCTAATAAAATAATTCTGTGTGCTTTTCCCTACTTTGAGCACTTGTCAAACAGGCAAAACAAGTACATTCACATGTTAAATAATTACATGCATTTTTTAGTTAGTCACCATAGTGACAAGTTTATATTTTTTGACACCAACATTTTTAAGCTATTGCATAGCTTCTATCGCGGGCCTTGAGCACGGGGACCGAATCCAGAAATTCCGTAACGAAAAAACCTCACGCTATCGCTGTCTCGCTTTAACATCTATTCGACTCTATCGCACTACGCTACTCAGCCGCCATAGCTACCGGCCGCCATATTCTTGTCTTGTTTGTTGTCAAGAACTTTGTCAACAAAGCGCTGTTTTTGTTTTTATTCTGTGTTTTGTGGCTATTTATCGTAAATTAGAGTTATTGTTGTATTTATGTATGTACGTGTGACGTAATTTAAGTTGCAATGCATTACAAAACGTGTGAAATATGTGTTCTAAGATCCGGCCGGTCAGATGGTCAAATGCGAATCTTCATAGCCAAATTTCCTTTGAATGAAGATAGGTAAGCATATATTTTCAATTGTTATGTTAAAAAACATTGATAAGCTCTTACAGAAAATAAATTACTTGATTTAAAGTCCAAAATTTACAAAATTACAAAGTAACCTATCAATATGCTAGTGCTTGACGCATGTTACTTTTTTATCGACTGTCGATATTTTTATTATTATAATATTCCTATTTCATTTAATTTTCTCTGTTATTCTATTAATACTGCAAAACCAAAATAACAAAGATATAAGTTTAAATACACTACTATTATAATCATAATAATGTAATAAAATGTTCCAGCTAGATGTAAAAAATGGGTTAAAGTTACGGGAAAGAAGACTTGGTGTATGTACCCATTGAAAAGCTACATCAATTGGAACATATTTGTGGCAGTCATTTTCTAACCAAAGGATTTCAATAAAAAGAAGACACAACTAAGAAAAAATGCTACTCCGTCTGTAGAACTTACTGCAGAACCAATGGCATATGAGTTGTTCGTTGGATTTCCACTACACATCTTCAAAAGTGAGCAAACAGGTAAGACTTTATTTTCCAGTCGTAATTCATCCTAACTCACCCTTTCCGATTACTAGTAACTCATGTTCAATTATATTTTGCAGAGTTATCTTCTACTTCGACTACTGCGATTCTTGGACTGGTACATCTAGTAAGTTTTTTTTTTTTTTGGGTACTGTACGTCCGAATGAAAAAACGGAACCCTTATGTACCTTCATCTACTGGACCGATTAAGTTGCATTTTGGTACACATGCAAAATGTATCATGTGACATATGAAATGAAAGGACTTGACAAGAGAACTTTTTTTTAAATTATTTAAAAAAAAATCCTCTTGACAAGTCCTTTCATTTCATTTTACATTTTTAATGAAAATTATTAAAGAAAATAGATGAAAATTTACCATTTCCCCCCTTATCTCCGAAACTGCTGATCCTAACATTAAAAAAAAGAAAATAGATGAAAATTTACCATTTCCCTCCTTATCTCCGAAACTGCTGATCCTAACATTAAAAAAAATACAGTGTACAGTTCTATACTTAAAGATTACAGCAAAACCTTTAAGAAGTCTATGGTCTTAAAATAACATGGTAAATTACTCAATATTGTGTGTACTTACATTATTATTATGCAGTTGGAAAGTATGGGGAAACATGTTTTTCAACTACAATGTTAATTCGGTTCTTGGGATTAATTCATCCCAACTACGATACCCTTCATTGTTTTTGGAATTAGAAGTGAATGACTACATTTTGTTTTTATTTCAGTACCTTCAACATCAACTGCTGAACCATTGCCAGTAGAATATTCAAAAGACAGGAAAATATGTTCTATTGCGGGTAAGGTTTATGTTTATTTTAAACTTATTAAATTCACTTTACTATTTGATTAACTGTATTGAATGTATCAATTGTAAATATTACAGATACTTTTTTGTCTATTACAGACCCTTTTTCAAATGAAAATGTGATAAAAAGAATGAGACTAAGCCCAAGTAACTATTCAAGATTAGAATTAAATTTGAATTCACTTGTTCATGTGTCAGTTAATAAGCAACGTGTTTTCTACATTTCAGTACCTTCAACATCAACTGCTGAACCATTGCCAGTTGAATGATCAATAGAAGGGAAAAGGTGTTCTAATTATTATAAAAAAACTTAAGTCCAAAGTTTTGTTTTATTTTATTATCATCACAGCAAATCTCATCTTATAGTCAAGTTTACCTCGGATTAGATCTAGACTATACAATGGGATTTGTCTCTGAACCCCGCTTACGCCAACGTGGAATCACAGCCGTAGCTGGTTTCTTTTTATAAGAAAATTACCACGTAACCTTAGTTCAAATCGAAAGTTACCGTTGGCCTAAGTGACCTTTGCTTTAAATTTATTAAGAATGAAACCGTAAAAATGTCAGGATCCTAAAACCCGAAATTTTTTACAGCAACATATCGATAAAAATTACGAGTGAGTAGTAGTACATCCCTATCTTGTTATTATGTTGGCAGCTTTATGTCATGTCTGCAGTCCGTGTCATTTCTGTTATGTTGGTATTCATTATTAGCTCACGTTTCTCATTTTTATCTATGGGACTCCCGTCTCTTAATATTATATACTCTTTGTTTATTTAATAAAAGAAAAATTTGTTTTCTTATCGGTCACCACGCTCAAAATTAACTTGAATTAATATCAAAGAAAAAGAAATACTGCATAAATAAAATAAATAAATAATTATAATTGCATAAGTTGATACAAAATGCTATGCAATAGCTTTACCGCGGCAGTCCCCGAGTGCCACACGTCTTTTTTGTTGATAAGCTAAGGTCGACTAGGGATACTGTGTATCTGCCCATTAGTTTTAGACGTCAAATAGCTAGGCTATTAGCTTTTAATATTAACCCAGACATAATTAGTATGTCGAAGTCATGTACAATTAGCACCACAGTTAGTAATAGTACTAATAATATGGTGGTTAGCTCAAATAATTTAAACTAGTTTGTAAGACAACAGAAGATACCACTGACAGTATAGTTACACTCTTACACTTAAGAGCAAAAAGGTATTTTCTAGCACTAGTATAGTTAACTGTAGAAAAGGGGCTAAGCAGAAAACCTTGAAATTATTTCACCAAAATATTCAAGGTTTTTCTTCCAAACAATTGGAAATTGAATTGTTTTTAGAAAAAACAATGTTTGACATTATCTGTTTAACTGAGCATTGGTTAAAAGAACATGAAATGTTAATTAACTATGAGAATTATAGTGTGGCCAGTTGTTTTAACCGAAAATCAATGCTGCGTGGTGGTTCACTAATTTTAATAAAAAATTGTATTAAATCAAAAACTCGTAAAGACATAGGTGAACTGTCGGTTGAACATAGCATTGAGTTGTCTTGTGTTGAGCTAGATAAGCATGTTATAGTGTGCGTTTATAGACCCCCAAATTATCAAAACTACTCTATATATTTGAGTCTGTTATGGAAGATGTTTTGGCAAAACTTGCAACTGGTAATAAATCAGTAATTATCTGTGGTGATTTTAACATTAATATTTTAGAAAATAATTCAAATACCAGTAGATTATTAAATTTGTTTAAATCATTTAATTTGTCAAATGTGTTTGTAGCACCAACCAGAATAACTACGACTACTGCTACATGTATTGATAATGTTTTTTGTTGCTGCACCTATTTAGATAAAGCCATAGTTAATTATCTCCCTTCTGATCACAGCGGTCAAACCGTAACCTTTGAGTCCAACATACCAATACAAAAAGTGCAGATACAGTTCAGACCATTAACAACAGTTAATTTAAATAAATTTAATAGCACTTTAATTTATAAGTTAAATGATCAGGACCTTACAATGAACAATGTTAATATTTTGTATAAAGAATTATTTTCAGTAGTCCAAACCGAGTTCAATAATTATTTTAAAAAGAACACTAAAACTATCAGCCCTAGGTTTTTATTTAGTGACTGGGCAGTTGCCCAGTCACTAAATAAAATAAAATTAAAAAAAAAGTCTTTCCCTACTTTTCCTGAGTCCTTTAGTTAAAGGACTCAGGAAAAGTAGGGAAAGACTTTTCGAGTTGTATGGCCTTAAGCCTTATATTAACACAGAAACTTTTAATAAGTATGTTGCTACTTACTCTATAATTTTTAAGAACACTTGTAAGGCAGCTAAAGCCTTATTCATCAGTAACAAGGTTAAATCAGCAGACGATAAAATAAAGACGGTTTGGAAAATTATCAATAATGAAACAAATAGGAACAAAAAGCATAATTCTGATTATACACTGGAGACGTCGTGTGGTCTTATTTGCGATAACAAAGTAGTTGCGCAAGAATTTGTAAATTTCTTTCTTCTTTCTCCAACAAAATGGCAAAAATGCATATACGACAATGTTAATAGGGATAGGCGATATAACTAAAAACAGCACTGTGTATTTAATATAAATAACAGATGCAAATCAAACTCCGCGCCAAAATGGAAAACAGTTGTGCCAATCTAACAACAACAATAAAAACAAACATTAGAATTTGGAACCATAAACAAATCATCCATTCCCGATACTTTTTTGACTGAATGTATGCTCATGGTTATGCCGTTGTGGTCAGAACTCGTGAGACCCAAACTTATTTTTTTTTGTGTTGTGTTCTTTTTTTGCGTCATGTTTACCGCAAATAAACGTTTTTTCTTTCTTTTTCTTTACAACAGTGATCAGCTTCTTTTCACTGAGCTTTCCTTTGATGTGTTGCATCATGGTGTAGAGGGAGTCTTCGGTACTTTTCTGTGGCATAAAGCCATACTGCCGAGTACTGAGCCGCGGGATCAGATGCCACTTGAGCCTCGCTACAAGCATCTTTTCTAGGATTTTGCCTCAGGTTAGGTTCGCTCAGGTTAGGTTCGCTCAGGTTAGGTTCGCTCAGGTTAGGTTCGCTCAGGTTTTTTTTTTTTAATTTAGCAGGAGTGGGAAATCCTCATGGACGCCCAGACTGCCTCACTGGTGAGCCAGTCTGGGCAGTGCCGGACTCTTACCGGCTAAAACCCACTCCTGCTTTGCCAGTTACCTCTGACGTGATCAGAGCCTTTTTTAATACTTTTGGTTTTTATTTTATTTTAATTGTTTTATTATTTTGTTTGTTTCAGAGAAATGGAGAGTTTCGAAGAGCAGCTGTCGATTCTTTTCCTGTGGTTTATTGTTATTATTATTATTTTTATCGTATTTATATATGTATATAGGCTTACCCTATTGATTTAGTTTACTTACGTTTATCTTTAAGCAAAAATTTAAGTAACTTATATTTAATTCTAACACGATCTTATTATGGATTATTTTATTATTTTTTTTGTCTTGTTTTAATGTTTTTATTTGTATTTCTATTTTTGTTGAGTCTATTTTCTATGAGTAATTTTAATCTACTTTAAATTACACTATGTCTATGTCTATTCTAATATATATGACAATATATCATATAGTCATAATTTTATGTTCTATTTTTCTATTCTTAACTATGCTAATAATATTTCCTACAAAATGTATAAATGTTTTTCTGTTTTGAGGAGACAACCACGGAGTGCAGCATCGCTCGCTCCAGGGTCTGACCCCTGGTCTGGCTCTTTTGCAGTGCAGCTACACTAGCGTAGGTTTTCTCCTCAAAATTTTCCCGATTCTTCAAAGCTTCTTGAAGTTTCTCCATTCGCACCGTGTTTTCCTTAATCAGAGAGCTGTGTTCTTGCATCATTTTTGTGAGCTCGATCTGACAAGTACTACTCTCGCTGCGAATGGACTTGCAACTGTCGACGGCAATAGCCCCAGCAACCGCTGGTGTGGCTGCAGCCACGACAGCAGTCGCTGTGACTGATGGTTTGTTCTGGTTCGCTCAGGTTAGGTTCGCTCAGGTTAGGTTCGCTCAGGTTAGGTTCGCTCAGGTTTTTTTTTTTTTTTTTTTTTTTTCCTGTCCGGACGCAAGGTCCGGCCCGCGAGCTACCTCTAACATAATTAGAGTCCTTAATTATACTGATTTGATGGGGATGGGTTGTATCTACACGTATTCATTATTCGTTTATATCATAAGCTTATAACTACATTTTTATTCAAAATTTGCCTCACATATATACGGCAACCTTACTTTTCTATACATTTACTTATTCTAGTCTTATATATAATATTTCCTGGGATTTCTATTTTCTAATTAATACTTTTATATTCTAGTCAGTTACATTTTAAGTTTCCAAGAGTGATTAACAGTTTTATTTTACACATTATTTCTTATTTATATAACAGATTTCTTATAGTATACATTTATTTATCTATGCTAATCAATATATTTTATACAAATATATATATTATAGCATACATTTATTGTACTATTTATTTCTAAACAAGACGCGGTTCGCTCAGGTTAGGTTCGCTCAGGTTAGGTTCGCTCAGGTTAGGTTCGCTCAGGTTAGGTTCGCTCAGGTTAGGTTCGCTCAGGTTAGGTTCGCTCAGGTTAGGTTCGCTCAGGTTAGGTTCGCTCAGGTTAGGTTCGCTCAGGTTAGGTTCGCTCAGGTTAGGTTCGCTCAGGTTAGGTTCGCTCAGGTTAGGTTCGCTCAGGTTAGGTTCGCTCAGGTTAGGTTCGCTCAGGTTAGGTTCGCTCAGGTTAGGTTCGCTCAGGTTAGGTTTTTTTTTTTTTTTTTTTTTTTTTTTTTTGTGGCAGGAGTGGGAAATCCTCATGGACGCCCAGACTACCTCACTGGTGAGGCAGTCTGGGCAGTGCCGGACTTTTACCGGCTAAAACCACACTCCTGCCTTTGCAAGTGTCCCTCTGACATAGTCAGAGACCATTTTAAACTTTTATTTTAATTTGTGTTCTGTTTTAAATTTTTATTTAACTATATTTGAATATGTTGTACCTAGTTTAGTTTTGATTTTAAATCTATGTTTTATGAAGTTTCCAGAATTTACGTTTTTATTTCGATTTTTAATATCTATTTATATATTCTATGCTTTGTCATAATTTTACTGCTGTTATATTTTACACCTAATGCTTAACCTTTAAAAGTTTAATCTAAATTTATGCTTATTTATGTTTGTTTATTTTTGGCTATATATTTATTTATTTATTTCTGTTTTACGGGAATCTATGCTTTCATCTAAATATCTTTTCTTTTTGGGAAATGTCTATATTTCGAAAAGCATAGATTTTTAGGTTTTCTTATTTCGCTGGATGACTTTTGCGGCAACTGTAACACAATATTCTAAAAGGATTTGTCTCAATTTAGTTTCAGACATTATTTTATTTATGTTGTTTACGCCTAAACTTGTCTGTATTCTTTGCTCGGCTTCATACCTTTCTTTTCCAAAAACTGGGCATTCTGTCAGGATATGTGCGATCGACTCCACCTGGTCCGGCTCACAGGTACACCATGGGTTCTCCTTACACTTGAAACGGTGCAGGTATTCGGAGAACCCACCGTGACCCGTCAAGATCTGTGTCACTATACCGGTTGGTTTAATCTTTAACACTATTCTGTGGGCGTCGATCGCATCGGGAAAGAAGATTTTCGTCACGGAGGCCGTTTCCCCGTTCTGGTACCTTCGGTTCCATTCGTCGAGCGACCCCAAACGGATCTGCCGCTTGACGAATGAGACCGGGCAGCGGTCATAGTCCGGCCTTTTTCTGGATCGGAGTGCCGCCTCCTTCGCGAGATGGTCTGCACGCTCATTGCCCTCCAGCCCTGCATGTGCCTTTATCCAGAACAAAGAAATATCTTTGCTCTGAGATAAAGCCACGGCAACGTTCGCTCTCGCCTCCACGGCCAGGGCGTGGAGGGAACCCTGGTTTGTGACTGTTTGTAGTGCAGCCTTGGAGTCACTATAGATACCAAAGGTTCCCTCTTTGCGCTTGAGGATTTCGCGCGTGGCTACACATATGGCCAGAAGTTCAGCCTGGTACACCGTGCAGTACGACGGCAGGCTAAGTTTGACGGACTTGGTCTCGGCATCACCCTCCCAAAGTGACAGTGCTGCTCCGACTTTGCCCGCAATCTTGCTGCCGTCGGTGAAGACTCTGACTGCTTGGGTATTGTGGGTGTCCACAAGCGTCCGGTCCTCCAGGCATAAGAACTCCATGGCCGTATGCTTCGCCGGATGCGGAGTCTCTGCAAATGCCACCACCCGCTCCACCTCCCTGCCCGCGAGTGCTGGCTGTGGTACCCCTCTCCTTGCTTCGTACAGAGCAGCTGCTTCCTGTATTCGGAGGTCGAGTGGGAGTATCCCAGCCAGCACCAGGGACGCGTTCAGCGATACGGTGCGGTAGGACTTGCAGAGCTTCTGTGCGAATCCTCGTTGGACCGTGTTGAGGCTTTTCTGCACTCCGATCTTTTTAGCGGCCGGCGCCCAGGCGCTCGCCGCGTATAGTATCACCGGCTCCACTGCTGCCGTGTATATCGTGTGGATGATCTCCGGGTGAAGGCCCCAGCTCACTTTTGCCGCACGTG
Source organism: Dryobota labecula (assembly GCA_947523025.1). Lineage (NCBI taxonomy): Eukaryota > Metazoa > Arthropoda > Insecta > Lepidoptera > Noctuidae > Dryobota > Dryobota labecula. Next base: position 25,268,352 of record OX383299.1, read on the forward strand.
CCAGCTGCTTATAGATATTCAAAGCTTTTCTGCATACGTTTGCGACATGGGTATTGAAAGTGAGCTGGTGGTCGACGGTGAGCCCCAGCATTTTGATTTCCTTAGACATGCCAATGTCTACCCCGCCCATGCTCAGGAGTGGGATATCGTACTTCAACTTCTTGGTGATCACCATTGCACAAGTTTTTTGCGGTGCAAACTTCAGCTTGTTTCCGATGCCCCATACCCGAACATACTCGAGGGCGGCATTGGCCTGTCTCTGGACTTCCAACGCTGTCCCACCGTCGAAGATCATCACTACATCATCGGCGAACGCCTGGCAGTGGACGCCTTTCTCCTCCAGCCCCTTTAGGAGGGGATCAAGGATCAGGTTCCACAGGATCGGACCGCCAATAGACCCTTGCACACACCCCTTGTTCGTATCTCTCCGACACTCGGCACCAGCGTATCTAACTCTGACACTCCTACCAGTCAAATAGCTATCCACTAGCCTCCTGAGGTTTACCGGGCACTTTTCCTCAGCCAGTCTGGTCCTGATGGCTGGCCACCATGCGCTATCGAAGGCTCCCTCTATATCCAACGACACAACAGTGATCAGCTTCTTTTCACTGAGCTTTCCTTTGATGTGTTGCATCATGGTGTAGAGGGAGTCTTCGGTGCTTTTCTGTGGCATAAAGCCATACTGGCGAGTACTGAGCCGCGGGATCAGATGCCACTTGAGCCTCGCTACAAGCATCTTTTCTAGGATTTTGCCTAGGACTGGTAAGAGGCCGACCGGCCTGTACGACTTAGGGGTGGTGTAGGATTCCTTGCCGGGCTTACGGGGGACTACCACCGTTGCCACTTTCCAGGCCCCAGGGAAGTATCCGTGCTCCAGGCACTTGTTGGCCAGTAAAAGGAACGTCTCTGGGTCCCGGGAAATGGACTGGGCACATATGTCGGCTGTGAGACCGTCTGCCCCGGGTGCCTTCTTCGGGTTGAAGCTTTCCACCGCGGTTTTCAGCTCCAGAGGTGTAAACGGCGGGACATGGTATTCATCATGCGTCCACTCGTTTACACGACTGGCCGCTTCACGTGTCTGACGGTGGTCAGCGTTTTCTCCCTCCTCTAGGTCTTCGGGGTAGAAGATCTCGGCCAGCAGCTGAGCCGATCCTTGCGCGCTCAGTGGTGTTCCGTCCTTCACCAACGGCAAGTCCTCCTGTCTTTTGGCGGTCCGTCCTATGACCCTATAAATTCCCTCCCACATTCCTTCACGGTCCTGTTTCCCACAGAAAGCCTTCCAGCCCTCCGTCTGCGCTTTCATGGCAACGGACTCATACTTAAGTTTTGCCTGCAGATACTCATCGACGACTTTTTGCCTCCGAACTGATGCAGCACACCGGATGCGGCGTCTTCGGGTGTTGACTTCCGACATCATCTCCGCGAGCTCCTTGGACCACCACGGTATATTAAGTTGTTCATTATTTTTAAATTTTGCTAGTGTTTCGTCACAGGTTTTGGTGATGCTATCTATGTAAGAGTTTACTTTACGGTCTAAATCTGATAAGTTATTAATTTTGCCTAGTTCCACTGAGTTTAGGTTCGCATGAGCTTTTAATTGGGCCAATTTCGAATGAAATTGGCTCCAATTAGCTTTCTTAGTGTTGTACCTTCTTGTGGTCCTGTTGACGTTGATTCCTTTTGATTTTTGAAGGTTAATTTTAAATGCTATACCGTTGTGGTCCGAGCTCGTGAGACGCTCAGGTTAGGTTCGCTCAGGTTAGGTTCGCTCAGGTTAGGTTAGGTCAGGTTAGGTTAGGTAAGGTTAGGTAAGGTTAGGTTAGGTTAGGTTAGGTTAGGTTAGGTTAGGTTAGGTTAGGTTAGGTTTTTTTTTTTTTTTTTTTTTTTTTTTTTTTTTTTTTTTTTTTTTTTTTTTTTTTTCCTGTCCGGACGCAAGGTCCGGCCCGCGAGCTACCTCTAACATAATTAGAGTCCTTACTTAACAATTGGATGGGATGTACTGGAGGGATATTCTTTATTTGTTTAGGTCCTATATTTATTGTTACAATAGTTTTACATAACTTACTACACTACCGGCTTTATTATTATTCTATACATTTATTCACTTATAACTACCTACATTTATACTACAGATGGAATCTTATAATTATTGTTTAAACTTACTTTACTTAAATTTATGCCTTATGTTCTAGTATACAGTTTTAATATTCTATAATTACTCTCATACATTTGCTTATCTGTGTTAGGTAATATAATTTTGTCATTCAACATTTTGTGTTTATATGCTAGTCAATATATTTTTTCAAATATATATCTATAGCATGGTTTCTTATTCTATTTATTTCTATTTATAACGATTTCAGCGATGTCCGTACAATATTTTAGGAATATTTCCCTGAATTTTCTGTTCGAGATAAGCTCTTTAAAATTTTTTGCCAACATATTGCATTCTAGGCTATTTTCTACCTCAAATCTTTTTAGGGCGTAAACTGGGCATTCGGTCAAAATATGTTCAATCGTCTCAGGTGTATCGGGTTGGCAGATGCATGTTGAGTTCTCTTTGCATCTGAATCTATTCAGGTACTCCGAGAACCCACCGTGCCCTGTCAACACTTGGGTGATTACATTTTTTGGGGATATTTCACGAACTACCTTGTATGAGTTGGGAATGTCGGGAAAGAATAGTTTGGTTACACTAGCTTTGGTGCTCTCTTTATATCTTCGGCTCCATTCATCAATCGACCCTTTTCGGATTTGTCGCTTGATGAATGAAACCGGGCATAAGTCGTATTCCGGTTTTGTTTTCATGTTTAGGGCGGCGTCCTTCGCCAACTGGTCTGCCCTTTCATTTCCCGCAAGATTCGCGTGTGCCTTGACCCAGAACAAGAACACAGTTTTGTTCTGGGATTCAATGGCTCTAAGGTTGTTGCGGGTACTCACTGCCAGAGGATGTGTTGTGCAGTGGTTTTTTACCGTCTCTAAAGCAGATCTTGAGTCGCTGTAGATTCCAAAGCTCTCCTCGCTTCTCCGTAGTATCACCTCAGTGGCTCTGCATATCGCAAAGAGTTCTGCCTGGTACACCGTACAATATGAAGCCAGCTTAAGTTTTATGGACCTCACCTCTGCTGCACTATCCCATAAAGTGAGTGCAGCTCCTACTTTATGGTCGATTCGGCTGCCGTCCGTAAAAATCCGGATATCTTGGCTGTTGTAGCTATCCAGTTGCTCTTGGTCTACCAGGCTCACGAACTCTATCGCTACATGCTTCCCCGGGTGAGGTGTACTGGAGTACTCAGCTTTCCGCTCGATCTCCCTATCAGCCAGCTCCGGGTGGGAAGCCCCTCTCCTTGCCTCATACAAGGCGGCTGCCTCTTGTATGCGGAGGTCAAGGGGTAATATTCCAGCCAATACCAGTGCTGAATGAAGAGAGACCGTGCGATACGCCCCGCACATTTTTTGAGCAAAACCCCTCTGAACAGCATTTAGGTGGCGTTGAACTCCCAACTTTTTCGATGCTGATGACCAGGCGCCAGCCGCGTACAATATTATGGGCTCTACCGTGGCGGTGTATATGATGCGGACTACTTCCGGGTGAAGACCCCAGCTCACCTTAGCAGCTCTTGACAGCTGGTTATAGATGCCAAGTGCCTTTTTACAGACGTTAGCCGTGTGGCTGTTAAAGGTCAACTTGGCGTCCACGGTGAGTCCCAAGATCTTCATTTCCGAGGACATTCCAATGTCGATCCCCCCCATGGTCAAGTGTGGCGTGTCATACCGAAGCTTTTTGGTGACTACCATGGCACAAGTTTTGTGTGGAGCAAACCTGAGCTTATTCATGACACCCCACTCCCGAACATGTTCGAGAGCGGCATTGGCCTGTCCTTGGATTTCCAGGGCTGTTTCACCCGAAAAGACAAGCACCACATCATCCGCAAAAGCCTGACAATAATCGCCTCTCAGTGTGAGACTCTCCAGCAATGGGTTCAATACGAGGTTCCACAAGATGGGGCCGCCTATTGATCCCTGTACACATCCTTTGTTTGTACTCTTGGCAAACTCATGGCCAGCGTACCTTACCCGGACCTTGCGGTCGCTTAGGTAGCTGGCTATCATCTTTCTGAGATTTGCTGGGCACTTCTCTTCCGCCAGTCTGACCTTTATGGCCGGCCACCATGCACTGTCGAAGGCTCCCTCTATGTCCAGCGAGACCATTGTGATGAGCTTCCTCTCTCGGAGTTTGCCTCTCACATGGGCTATCAGGTCATAGAGAGAGTCTTCCGTACTTCGCTGTGGCATAAAGCCATACTGACGGGGACTTATACGGGGCACGAGGTGCCAGACCAGCCTTCTAACCATCATCTTCTCAAGTATTTTGCCCATCACCGGTAACAGTCCAATGGGTCTATAAGATTTGGGGCTGGTGTAGTTGTCCTTGCCCGGCTTCCTCAGCACCACCACGGTGGCCTCTTTCCACGCTGTGGGGAAGTGTGTCAATTGCCAGCACTTATTAAATATTGCCAGGTGAAGTTCGACGTCCTGTGATATTGCCCGCTGACAGATATCGGCTGTGAAGCCGTCTACACCGGGTGCCTTCTTCGGATTGAAGCTCTCCGTCGCAAACCTGAGCTCCTCCGTCGTAAACGCCGGTTCATTGGTCTCATTATGACTCCAGTCGTTTATTCGGTCAGCAAGAGCTCTGATTCGTTGATGGTCTGGGCTATCCTCCTCCTCTGCATCTTCCGGGTAGAACGTTTCTGCCAATAATCTTGCAGATCCCTCCTGGCCCGCTTCTTTCCCGTTCCATACCAACGGCAGATCTTCTTGCCTCTTAGCTGTGTTCTTGATAACCCTATATATGCCTTCCCAAACCCCCTCCCCGTTCTGTTTCTGGCAAAAACCCTTCCAACTCTCTGTGGAGCGTTTTTTGACCTCCAATTCATAATTCTCCTTTTCTTTCAGGTACAACGCGATCACACCTTCTCTACGCGACGGCGCAGCGCATCGGATTCGTCTCTTCCTGGTAGCGACATCGTGCTTCATCACTTCGAGTTCTTCGGACCACCACGGCATGGTAAGTGTATGGTTTTCCTTTTTCTTGGGTATTGCCTGATCACAAGCTTCAGTTATTACTATTGTGTATTTTCCAATTGTTTTGTCTAAATGTTCTTTATTATTTATTTGTTCTACATAATTTTTATCTATATCATTATCTACTTTTAATTGGTCCATTTTTTCATAAAAAAGATCCCAATTCGCTTTTTTTGTATTATATTTTCTAGTGGTTCTCTTAATGTCTATACCTTTTCCTTTTTGTAGTTTAATTTTAATTATTATGCCGTTATGGTCCGAGCTCGTTAGGTCTTCAACAACAGTCCATTCGTCTACCAGGTCGAGTAGGTCTTCTGTGCATAGCGTCACGTCGACGTGGCTAGTGAGTCTGCGTCCTCCTCTGATGGTGTCAAAAGTTGGCTTATTCCCACAGTTTAGCACCTGCAGATCGAGTTCTCCCATCATTCCTGCCAGTTCACAGCCTCTGTCATCGATCGTACTGCTACCCCACCACGTACTCTTTGCATTAGCGTCGCCTCCAATGATGGCTTTCTTAGGCTTTAGTTCCTTCATCGCGGCTGTTAGGTGGTCTAGGTATGGCTCAATGGGTTGGTCGGGCTCAAAGTAGTAAGAGACAGCAAGCATCTCCCAAGCGCTCGTTCGCAGCTTCACCACCACGATGTTGTTGGTAGTGAATTTGGGGAGCTGTATGACGTCAATGTCGCTATTGAAAACGACTATCGCAGCCTTTACAGTGCCCCCACTGCAGTCCGCGCTCTGGTAGACCCTTGCCCCCCCGTACGACTTCATTGCCTTTATGCGTCCCACGTACGGCTCCTGGACCAGTGCGATGGATATTTTTCGCTTTTGGGCCTCGAGCATGAGCTCGTTCGTCGCCAGTTGTTTTCGTTGGAGGTTAGCCTGTGCCATGATGTACACTGAAGTAGCCGTTCCTGTAACCCCAGGGACCACCTTAGCAATAAGCTATTGCGGCTCGGGCCAATGCATCCCATTTCCTGCGCACCGGGCATTCTTGGCTATAAACCATATGGCCTGTATCGTCATGTTTTTCTTTAACACAGTTCCTGCATGTCGGTTTATCGCCTGTTGCCAGCCCGGTACACACGGCCTTGAGGTGCGGTCCCCCGCAATAGTTGCACAGATCCACCGGTTCTGTGCACAGCTTTCGGCCATGCCCGTACGCCAGACACTTGGTGCATTGTATTAATGGCGTTTGATCTCGGACTTTGACGTATTGCAGGTCTATGAAAACTCTGCCAGCCGAGGTGAGTCTCTGCCACAACTTAGGTGTCACCTCTAGGACGACGTGGCTCTCTAACGAGTTTCGCGCCCTCCTCCGGTATTTAACACTAGCAGTCGTCTCCTCAGCCGTCAGATCCTCCAGCAAGCGGGCGTTCTGCACCTTTAAAGCGGTCAGAATATCTTCATCGGTGTTATACGACAAGAGGTCTCTAATCATGACAAGTGGGTTTCGGTTTTTAGCTTCTTCCACCTTTAAGCTCTTGTCCTTACCGAGTCGGGCTGTTGCTTTTGCCATTTCCTCCCTTCCGCTAAAGCTCAGGACTACCCGTTGGTCCTTTATTTTGCGGACTCGCTCAATCTGCAGGCCACTCTTTTTGGCATCCAACGCCTGCTTGACCCTTCCTACGACCTCCGTGCTGGTATCCATTGTGACTTCTGATGACACTATGACGGAGTGTTTTGGTTTTTGTCCCCAGTTGTTTTGGGGTGCAATCAGAGCCTCCGCGTAGGTAGGAGCTTTCTCCTTAATCTCGGAGATCATTTTACCCATCGATTTGGTGGTCTCATCGAGTGCCCTAATCTCCTTTAATATATTTGCGTCATTGCATGTCTCTTTGTCACGTAACTTTTGTGCCTCTCCCTGTTCTCTCATCGCCACCTGTAACTGCCTAATCATCTGGTTGCCCTCCTTCACTATCAGAGTTTGCTCTTCTAGTGCGGAGCGCAACCAGGTGACACTGTCCAGGTCATTCCCCTTTTCCTCGGCCTTCTGGCCCTCAGAAACCTTCTGTTGATTCGGTCCACGTTTTCCCTTGTCTGCTTCTTTGACCAACTGGTATAGTCGGTCTATTGCCGCTGTGACCTCCTTTTTTATTTCCGCTTTTAAGTTACGCGAGTTGTTGAGGTGGAGCTTCGCCTTATTCAGGCAGGCTCTCGCCTCCGCGGTGATGTTAGGATAATTTGAGTGACCGGGCTCGGGTCTTTTTGGCGTTGTTGCGGAAACCGCCGGGACGCAGCACCTCTCCAGGGTGCTGGTACTTTGCTGAGAGGGACCTGGTGTAGCTTCATGCCTTGGGGTGGTCGGGGACTTTCCCTGGGCTTCAACCTTCCCAGTCTCCCATTCACCGATGCTTCGCCTCACACTGGGAAGTGAGGGTCCAGCCTTCTCCGTCGAGTGAGGCGAGCCCCTGGGGCCCAGTGAGCCCGCGTCCTTTTTTGCCGGTGTACGGTGCATGGCGGTAGTATGCGTGAAAGTTAAATTCATAAATGAATTCGTCAATCAGAGGACACCTGTATCCCTGTAAAGGGGGGATACCGGAGAAGGAGTATTCCAAATAAAGAACGGAGACAGTAAAGCAGCCTTATCCTGCGACCACTGGTCAAAAGATAAAAATAAAAAAAAAATTAAAAGCTCGCAGGCCGCGTGCCGGAATATAGAAAGACGTGTGTGTGCGTCTATAAAAATTTCTGTCAAATAGATTTTAAAAACGAGAACTATTAGCGTTTATGTCAGTCTCAATAGAGATTTGATTATATTTACACACAATGTTGTCTTATGCTAGTAATAAAAGCTCACCAAAGCTATTTGTGTCTATATCTAATCCCTGTAAAGGGGGGAAAAGAGTTCCTAATAGTAATATAAGCTCCGTCAAGACAGCGCCCAGGGCGTTCCTAAATAATGTGAGCTATACCTATAGCTCAGTAAAGCTGTAGTGTTTAAATTGAGCTGGGTCCCAGACCCTTAGTCTAATTATGCTAAGTATTAATACTTGTATAAGTGTCTAAGACTAAAACTAAAATGCTAAGTGCACTAACGCACAGCGTACGCCGCAACACTGCACAGGGAGAATATATAAACAACAAATATCTAACAATCAAGAACTAATCGAAAATAAATAATAAAGTATTGCAAAAACTTTTTGCAGTTTAGTCGGAGCCAAAGGAAAGGTCTCTTTTTCCTGATTCCAAAGACCCCAAACTTGGTTAGTCTACGACCTCTGGTTCCGAAGTTAGGCCCGGGGGGGTGAGGTAGCCCTGAGGGGACTAGAGGAAAGAGGCCCCGGGGTACAAGGGGTCACAAACAAGGTTATGAGAAGAGATCCCGGGGGGTTATAAGGCGGGTATGAACTTAAAAATATATACTTCTATTAGATATTGGGGACAATAAGGGAGGGGGTCAAAAAGGGGGTCTAGGGGTCTTATCCTATTATAGGTTCTAGCTGAGAGGGGGGGTACTAGGGGGGGGGGCAAATTTCGTCAGAATTTTGATATTGCCAGCCGTTTCCGAGATAGTTGGATTTTAAGGGGGGGGAGGTATATTATTCGGGACAAAGGGGAATACTTATTTATTATTTATATAAATATAGATAATTATGGTTAATGTATGTTAGTCTGGTGTGCAGAGGGGTAAGTTATGGGGGGGGGGGGGTAGGAAATGGTTCACGGGGATAATGGAAAATTTTATTGTTAGTTGGTTATGGTTATGATTATGGTTACGGCTACTGCGTAACGTTAGTTAAAGTCTACTAGGAATTGCGGGGTATGAGGAGGGGGGGGTTTTTTGAATAAATTAATGAATTAATAAAAAGAGGGGCCGGGTTAGAATGAGGGTGGTCCGCGGAACGTCGCAGCATATACTATACTTCGTATAGGATATGCAGGGTGGTGTCAGAATCGAGCTATCTCGTACCGTTCCCGAGTTACAGGCGTTTTTAAAATTCGTGAAGTCCTGGGTTTGGTTCCCTGCTTGTGCACGAGATGTATTGGCAAAGTTATCTTTACAGTTTTTATCGATGACTTCTTTTCCTCCTGGAGGTGTCACCACTCACACCGTTAAGACGCGTGGGTTTTAGTTTATGTTTCTAGAAGAGGAGGAGTTGCTCTCTCTTCCCGTCCTAGTCCCAGACTTGTCGGCTGAGGGGGTTGCTTAAAGGGTATCCGCGAATATAGGGGATTGCTGTTTTTCAGCCGCAAAAGGGGTGGCTTTTGGTGTTTCCCTGCTTATAAAATTTTTGTTTTCTTAAATAAGATGGGTCGAGCAAGTTTTTATGTTCTCTCTAATTTTGGATAATATTGCCCCTTTTTCGACCCTTACTTTTATAAAAAGAATTCTGAGAGAAAAGTTTATTGGGCAAACATTTGCTATTCCTATTCCAAATAATAACCCTAAAATTTTGTTTATGTGTGTAATATATTGAGCCACACCTGCTCCAGTATATTAAGATTTTTAATCCAATTTTTATTTAATATGATTGACCCTAAGGGGTCAATCTTTTTTAATTCTGTCTGCCTTGGTTATTTTCCTTTGTTTACCTTTTATTTTTCTTATTGTCTACGTTTATATTAATTGCGGGTGGATTTAGTATATACCGCTAGATGGAGGACAATCTGCCCTATCCTGGGATACTAAATGTATATTTTTAGTGTCACCCTGAGGGGGTAATTTCTAGTTTTAAGTGAGTGTTTACATAAATCTAATTTATAAAAGCACAGTTTTATGTGCTTAAAATATATATAAAATTCTTAATGGCTATGCTATTATTTAGTACGACATTGATTACTTATGAATAAAATGTTTTAAAAATTTTAGGGGTTGAAATTTGCGAACCCCAAATTTTATAAGTTTTAATATCTAATTAACTTAAAATCTATACATACGATTTAGCCCAAAATTAAAATGTAAACAGGTGCGTTGATGAAAAAATTTTTGAGTCCATAAAAAGTATATGTCGTCGCTCTCGTTCCCTGGATAATAATTTTTGAAAATTTGTAATTTTTCCAACCTTTGTTTTTCAGGTGTTCCGTAAATAAAACTTCGATGTCAAGTCGCCTCCCGGCTCCTCGTCCGTGTCGCCTTCGATGAGTTCTTGCGAATCCCGTCTAATCCCTCGGGATCTACTCCCACGTGCCACGTGGTTTTTGGTTTTTTTTTAATAACTCCGTAACGCCAACTCGGAAAAATCCGAATTTGGTGTCCAGAGAAAGGTCTTCTTTTTCTGCACCTGGACGCAGTCACCGATTTTTAAGTCTTCACTGAAAATTGAGCAGCGTCGAGCTCCAAAGTGTCCAAGATGTGGTTTTTCACTGATAACTTTTCCAATTTTCCACTTTTCACAATAAAACTTTCACAGTGACATGCGGCTTGATAGCCCGCTTCTAACGATGTATTGCACTTATAATTTTTCGCGAAAAAACCGTATTTTTGGAATTTTTGAGCGCGGAGCGACTTAAAAATGATCTGCTCGCGGCGAGGGGTACCGCGCGACTGGTTAGGTTAGGTTAGGTTAGGTTAGGTTAGGTTAGGTTAGGTTAGGTTAGGTTAGGTTAGGTTAGGTTAGGTTAGGTTAGGTTAGGTTAGGTTAGGTTAGGTTAGGTTAGGTTAGGTTAGGTTAGGTTAGGTTAGGTTAGGTTAGGTTAGGTTAGGTTAGGTTAGGTTAGGTTAGGTTAGGTTAGGTTAGGTTAGGTTAGGTTAGGTTAGGTTAGGTTAGGTTAGGTTAGGTTAGGTTAGGTTAGGTTAGGTTAGGTTAGGTTAGGTTAGGTTAGGTTAGGTTAGGTTAGGTTAGGTTAGGTTAGGTTAGGTTAGGTTAGGTTAGGTTAGGTTAGGTTAGGTTAGGTTAGGTTAGGTTAGGTTAGGTTAGGTTAGGTTAGGTTAGGTTAGGTTAGGTTAGGTTAGGTTAGGTTAGGTTAGGTTAGGTTAGGTTAGGTTAGGTTAGGTTAGGTTAGGTTAGGTTAGGTTAGGTTAGGTTAGGTTAGGTTAGGTTAGGTTAGGTTAGGTTAGGTTAGGTTAGGTTAGGTTAGGTTAGGTTAGGTTAGGTTAGGTTAGGTTAGGTTAGGTTAGGTTAGGTTAGGTTAGGTTAGGTTAGGTTAGGTTAGGTTAGGTTAGGTTAGGTTTTTTTTTTTTTTTTTTTTTTTTTTTTTTGTGGCAGGAGTGGGAAATCCTCATGGACGCCCAGACTACCTCACTGGTGAGGCAGTCTGGGCAGTGCCGGACTTTTACCGGCTAAAACCACACTCCTGCCTTTGCAAGTGTCCCTCTGACATAGTCAGAGACCATTTTAAACTTTTATTTTTATTTGTGTTTTGTTTTAATTTTTGATTTAACTGTATTTTAATATGTTTTACCTAGTTTAGTTTTGATTTTAAATCTATGTTTTATGAAGTTTCCAGAATTTACGTTTTTATTTCGATTTTTAATATCTATTTATATATTCTATGCTTTGTCATAATTTTACAGCTGTTATATTTTACACCTAATGCTTAACCTATAAAAGTTTAATCTAAATTTATGCTTATTTATGTTTGTTTATTTTTAGCTATATATTTATTTATTTATTTCTGTTTTACGGGAATCTATGCTTTCATCTAAATATCTTTTCTTTTTGGGAAATGTCTATATTTGGAAAAGCATAGATTTTTAGGTTTTCTTATTTCGCTTGATGACTTTTGCGGCAACTGTAACGCAGTATTTTAAGAAAATTTGTCTCGATTTCTTTTCTGACATTATTTTGTTGATGTCGTTTACGCAAATAATTGTTTGTAGTCTTTGCTCGGCTTCATACCTGTCTTTTCCAAACGCTGGGCATTCTGTCAGGATATGAGCGATCGACTCCACCTGCTCCGGCTCGCAGGTACACCATGGGTTCTCCTTACACCTGAAACGGTGCAGGTATTCGGAGAATCCACCGTGACCCGTCAAGATCTGTGTCACTATACCGGTTGGTTTCATTTTTAGCACTATTCTGTAGGCGTCGATCGCATCGGGAAGGAAGATTTTAGTCACTGAGGCCGTTTCTCCGTTCTGGTATCTTTGGTTCCATTCGTCGAGCGACCCCGAACGGATCTGTCGCTTGACGAATGAGACCGGGCAGCGGTCATAATCCGGCCTTTTTCTGGACCGGAGTGCAGCCTCCTTCGCGAGATGGTCTGCGCGCTCATTGCCCTCCAGCCCTGCATGTGCCTTTATCCAGAACAAAGAAATATCTTTGCTCTGAGATAAAGCCACGGCAACGTTCGCTCTCGCCTCCACGGCCAGGGCGTGGAGGGAACCCTGGTTTGTGACTGTTTGTAGTGCAGCCTTGGAGTCACTATAGATACCAAAGGTTCCCTCTTTGCGCTTGAGGATTTCGCGCGTGGCTACACATATGGCCAGAAGTTCAGCCTGGTACACCGTGCAGTACGACGGCAGGCTAAGTTTGACGGACTTGGTCTCGGCATCACCCTCCCAAAGTGACAGTGCTGCTCCGACTTTGCCCGCAATCTTGCTGCCGTCGGTGAAGACTCTGACTGCTTGGGTATTGTGGGTGTCCACAAGCGTCCGGTCCTCCAGGCATAAGAACTCCATGGCCGTATGCTTCGCCGGATGCGGAGTCTCCGCAAATGCCACCACCCGCTCCACCTCCCTGCCCGCGAGTGCTGGCTGTGGTACCCCTCTCCTTGCTTCGTACAGAGCAGCTGCTTCTTGTATTCGGAGGTCGAGTGGGAGTATCCCAGCCAGCACCAGGGACGCGTTCAGTGATACGGTGCGGTAGGACTTGCAGAGCTTCTGTGCGAATCCTCGTTGGACCGTGTTGAGGCTTTTCTGCACTCCAATCTTTTTAGCGGCCGGCGCCCAGGCGCTCGCCGCGTACAGTATTATCGGCTCCACTGCTGCCGTGTATATCGTGTGGATGATCTCCGGGTGAAGGCCCCAGCTCACTTTTGCCGCACGTGCCAGCTGCTTATAGATATTCACAGCTTTTCTGCATACGTTTGCGACATGGGTATTGAAAGTGAGCTGGTGGTCGACGGTGAGCCCCAGCATTTTGATTTCCTTAGACATGCCAATGTCTACCCCGCCCATGCTCAGGAGTGGGATATCGTACTTCAACTTCTTGGTGATCACCATTGCACAAGTTTTTTGCGGTGCAAACTTCAGCTTGTTTCCGATGCCCCACACCCGAACATACTCGAGGGCGGCATTGGCCTGTCTCTGGACTTCCAACGCTGTCCCACCGTCGAAGATCATCACTACATCATCGGCGAACGCCTGGCAGTGGACGCCTTTCTCCTCCAGCCCCTTTAGGAGGGGATCAAGGATCAGGTTCCACAGGATCGGACCGCCAATAGACCCTTGCACACACCCCTTGTTCGTGTCTCTCCGACACTCGGCACCAGCGTATCTAACTCTGACACTCCTACCAGTCAAATAGCTATCCACTAGCCTCCTGAGGTTTACCGGGCACTTTTCCTCAGCCAGTCTGGTCCTGATGGCTGGCCACCATGCGCTATCGAAGGCTCCCTCTATATCTAACGACACAACAGTGATCAGCTTCTTTTCACTGAGCTTTCCTTTGATGTGTTGCATCATGGTGTAGAGGGAGTCTTCGGTGCTTTTCTGTGGCATAAAGCCATACTGGCGAGTACTGAGCCGCGGGATCAGATGCCACTTGAGCCTCGCTACAAGCATCTTTTCTAGGATTTTGCCTAGGACTGGTAAGAGGCCGACCGGCCTGTACGACTTAGGGGTGGTGTAGGATTCCTTGCCGGGCTTACGGAGGACTACCACCGTTGCCACTTTCCAGGCCCCAGGGAAGTATCCGTGCTCCAGGCACTTGTTGGCCAGTAAAAGGAACGTCTCTGGGTCCCGGGAAATGGACTGGGCACATATGTCGGCTGTGAGACCGTCTGCCCCGGGTGCCTTCTTCGGGTTGAAGCTTTCCACCGCGGTTTTCAGCTCCAGAGGTGTAAACGGCGGGTCATGGTATTCATCATGCGTCCACTCGTTTACACGACTGGCCGCTTCACGTGTCTGACGGTGGTCAGCGTTTTCTCCCTCCTCTAGGTCTTCGGGGTAGAAGATCTCGGCCAGCAGCTGAGCCGATCCTTGCGCGCTCAGTGGCGTTCCGTCCTTCACCAACGGCAAGTCCTCCTGTCTTTTGGCGGTACGTCCTATGACCCTATAAATTCCCTCCCACATTCCTTCACGGTCCTGTTTCCCACAGAAAGCCTTCCAGCCCTCCGTCTGCGCTTTCATGGCAAGGGACTCGTACTTAAGTTTTGCCTGCAGGTACTCATCGATGACTTTTTGCCTCCGAACTGATGCAGCACACCGGATCCGGCGTCTTCGGGTGTTGACTTCCGACATCATCTCCGCGAGCTCCTTGGACCACCACGGTATATTAATTTGTTCATTATTTTTAAATTTTGCTAGTGTTTCGTCACAGGTTTTGGTGATGCTATCTATGTAAGAGTTTACTTTATGGTCTAAATCTGATAAGTTATTAATTTTGCCTATTTCCACTGAGTTTAGGTTCGCATGAGCATTTAATTGGGCCAATTTCGAATGAAATTGGCTCCAATTAGCTTTCTTAGTGTTGTACCTTCTTGTGGTCCTGTTGACGTTGATTCCTTTTGATTTTTGAAGGTTAATTTTAAATGCTATACCGTTGTGGTCCGAGCTCGTGAGACCTTCCTCGACCCGCCAGTCCTCCACCAAGTCCAGCAGCTCCGTTGAGCAGGCTGTTACATCAACAAAGCTGCTGTACAAGGTGTTGCCTCTGACGGTGTCGAAGGTCGGAGTATTGCCGACGTTGAGTATCTGCAAGCGCATTTCGTCCAGGGTTCCCGACATGTCCTCACCCTTGGTGTCGGTTATCAGGCTACCCCACCAGGTGCTCTTGGCGTTGGCGTCGCCGCCGATAATCATCCTAGTGGGGCCTATTTCCTCGCGAATCCGCATGAGTTGCTCCAGGTATGGCTGTATGGGCTGGTCTGGTTCAAAGTAAAAGGAGACTACTGCGATTTCCCAGGCGCTGGTACGGATTCTCACCACCACGATGTTGTTGGTGGTGAGTTTCGGACACTGTGTCGCGTCTAGGTCGTGATCGAAGACAACTATTGCAGCCTTCACAGTTCCACCTCCTTGTTCAGCGCACTGGTAGACTCTCGCTCCCCGGTAGTCTCGCATCCTTTTAACCCCACCCACATACGGCTCCTGGAGCAATGCGAACGCAACCTTCCGCTCACTAGCCACAATCATGAGTTCTTGGGTTGCTAGGTTCTTCCTCTGCAGATTCGCTTGGAATACCTGGTAACTATTTCGGGCTTTCGAGTGTGTTCGGGAATACCTGGATGAGTCAGTTCCTGATTCCGCTGGCTGGCCCTTAGCAATACGCCACCGACAGCCGCGCCAATCCATCCCACTTGAGACGGGTTGGGCACTGGCTGTCGAAGGCGTTGTGCTCGGTGCTGCTCATCTTAGCGGAGACACAATTTTTGCATTTTGGCGCTTCTGCCGCCAACCGTGAGGGGCAGTCCACCCTCAGATGGGGATCGCCACAGTGTGTGCAGAGGTCTGCGGGCTCAGTGCACAGCTTACGGCCGTGGCCGTATCGCAAGCAGCGGGTGCACTGGATTAGTGGTGACTGGTCCAGCACACGCACGCGCTGCAAGTCGATGTGCACTCGACCCGCTTGCGTCAACCTCTGCCAGACATCAGGGGCAACCTGCAGAATGACGTGGCACATGTGGGGGTTCCTCGTCTTGCGACGGTACTTCACCCCCATCCTCAGGTCATCCGCAGGCAGGTCCCCTATCAGGTGGCAATTTTGGCGCTTCAGCGATTCGATGATCTCCTCATCCGAGTGGCACGAGAGGACGTCTTTGGCTATGATGAGAGGGTCTTTGTTTTTCACCTCTTCCACCGTTAGCTTTCCGGCCTTCTTGATCCTCTCGGCCACCCGGGTCAGCTCCTCCCTGGTCCTGAAGCCGACCACCACCTTCTGGTCCCTCGCCTTTCGTAGCCTCTCCACCCTGGTACCCTCGTTTCTCGCGTCGACCGCCGTACGAAGCTTTTCAATCACCTCTTCACTGGTGTCCTTATCATCAACTGATGTCACGACCATCGAGTGAAGAGGCGCCTGAATGTGCTGTTTCGGGATGGCGGCCATCTCCGCGAACGAGGGCCCCTGACCTGCGATAAAGCGAGGTGCCTGCAGTAGGTGTTCCGACAGAGCTCGTGTGTGCTGTTTGCATTCCTCCAACGCCTTGTTGTGCTGATGGAGGTTCTCCATGAGCTGCTTCATGAGCTCCGTCGGTGCGCTGGTCGCCGGCGACAGGTCCTTGGGGGCCTTCTCGGGTTCGACCGCCACTCCCGGCGTTTTGGCCCTCTCCGTCTCTCCATCCCTGACCAGGCGATATAACCTCTCGACAGCTTTTTGTATACCGTCCTTTATCTCCCTCTTTAAATTTCTGGAGCTGTCCAGGTGGTACTTGGCGCTGGCGAGACACGCCTTTGCCTCCGTGGTTCTATTGATGTACTTCACGGGTGGCTGTTCTCGAGGCGGACTCTCCAAAGCTCCCCCTGGCAGCTCATAGGTATCTGATCTTAGTCGCTGGGTGGTGAGTACTTTGGGCTTGGGTTTGGGAGACGTGGAATCAGCCGTCTTTTTGGGGGGAGTGGGAGTGGGTGCCTTTTTTGGAGTTTTGGCATTTTGCGCGTGCCCCGATATTTGTTTCTCCGCTTCCCACTCCCCAATACTGCGCCTCACTGAGGGGCCAGCTGGCGCTTGACATGCCTCCTTCGCGCCCGAATTCTCCGCAGCCTTCGGCTTGATGGGGGTCCTTAACCCGAGCATCCTAATACTTGCCAGAGGACACTTCCTACAATCAATAACTGAATCCCTGTAAATGGGGGATCAGCGAGTAATTAATAATAATTAAATGAGAAAAAACAAAAGAATGAAGTCCTATAACTAGAACTTAGTCAAGTAAATTTGGTCAGTCAATGAAATGACTTCAAGGTGACAAGATAGGCCTAAAGCCCACCAGTTATGCTTGTTCCTATTTCCAAAAGGTATGAGTGAAGATTAAAGAGCCAAACTTTAAAAGTTAATTTTTGTGAAAAACTGTAAAGTTTACCTGGCCAGTGAGAATAGGGTGGGTGGGCGGGCAATTTTTCGAATTTCTATATCAGCTAGGCGCACGTGCGAGGTGTCAAAAGACGCGTCTCCGCGCGAGCTAGCGATCTATGAAGCTATCAGATAAACGTTCGATACAAAAAATATTGTTTATGGTCAAAAAACCAGTTTTTCGACTGAAAAATACGTAAAAACCTGGACTCACGACTACCAAACAGGACTCGGGCTCGCGGAACGCGCACCAGAATACAGGTAAGGCAGGTAAGTATCTATTGAAACTAAAACAATGACGATTTATAGCAAAAATATTGAAATAGAATTTGTTATATATGTGAGATTAGAAAAATGTTGATAATTTTTCTAAGTCTGAGAACGGAAAATGTTTTTCGCGTTCTTGTCAATTTTCAGTGGTCTAAAAGTAGGACGTAGCCTATTAGAAAATTACTGAGCTGAAAACAGCTTCAGAAAGCGTCACCTGGATGCAAAGTTATAACGATTTGATGTTTTTGCTGTATCCCTAAGGTAGACTTTGGTGGCCTGTGAAATTAATTAAATTACAATTTTTCGAATTTCTATATCAGCTAGGCGCACGTGCGAGGTGTCAAAAGACGCGTCTCCGCGCGAGCTAGCGATCTATGAAGCTATCAGATAAACGTTCGATACAAAAAATATTGTTTATGGTCAAAAAACCAGTTTTTCGACTGAAAAATACGTAAAAACCTGGACTCACGACTACCAAACAGGACTCGGGCTCGCGGAACGCGCACCAGAATACAGGTAAGGCAGGTAAGTATCTATTGAAACTAAAACAATGACGATTTATAGCAAAAATATTGAAATAGAATTTGTTATATATGTGAGATTAGAAAAATGTTGATAATTTTTCTAAGTCTGAGAACGGAAAATGTTTTTCGCGTTCTTGTCAATTTTCAGTGGTCTAAAAGTAGGACGTAGCCTATTAGAAAATTACTGAGCTGAAAACAGCTTCAGAAAGCGTCACCTGGATGCAAAGTTATAACGATTTGATGTTTTTGCTGTATCCCTAAGGTAGACTTTGGTGGCCTGTGAAATTAATTAAATTACAATTTTTCGAATTTCTATATCAGCTAGGCGCACGTGCGAGGTGTCAAAAGACGCGTCTCCGCGCGAGCTAGCGATCTATGAAGCTATCAGATAAACGTTCGATACAAAAAATATTGTTTATGGTCAAAAAACCAGTTTTTCGACTGAAAAATACGTAAAAACCTGGACTCACGACTACCAAACAGGACTCGGGCTCGCGGAACGCGCACCAGAATACAGGTAAGGCAGGTAAGTATCTATTGAAACTAAAACAATGACGATTTATAGCAAAAATATTGAAATAGAATTTGTTATATATGTGAGATTAGAAAAATGTTGATAATTTTTCTAAGTCTGAGAACGGAAAATGTTTTTCGCGTTCTTGTCAATTTTCAGTGGTCTAAAAGTAGGACGTAGCCTATTAGAAAATTACTGAGCTGAAAACAGCTTCAGAAAGCGTCACCTGGATGCAAAGTTATAACGATTTGATGTTTTTGCTGTATCCCTAAGGTAGACTTTGGTGGCCTGTGAAATTAATTAAATTACAATTTTTCGAATTTCTATATCAGCTAGGCGCACGTGCGAGGTGTCAAAAGACGCGTCTCCGCGCGAGCTAGCGATCTATGAAGCTATCAGATAAACGTTCGATACAAAAAATATTGTTTATGGTCAAAAAACCAGTTTTTCGACTGAAAAATACGTAAAAACCTGGACTCACGACTACCAAACAGGACTCGGGCTCGCGGAACGCGCACCAGAATACAGGTAAGGCAGGTAAGTATCTATTGAAACTAAAACAATGACGATTTATAGCAAAAATATTGAAATAGAATTTGTTATATATGTGAGATTAGAAAAATGTTGATAATTTTTCTAAGTCTGAGAACGGAAAATGTTTTTCGCGTTCTTGTCAATTTTCAGTGGTCTAAAAGTAGGACGTAGCCTATTAGAAAATTACTGAGCTGAAAACAGCTTCAGAAAGCGTCACCTGGATGCAAAGTTATAACGATTTGATGTTTTTGCTGTATCCCTAAGGTAGACTTTGGTGGCCTGTGAAATTAATTAAATTACAATTTTTCGAATTTCTATATCAGCTAGGCGCACGTGCGAGGTGTCAAAAGACGCGTCTCCGCGCGAGCTAGCGATCTATGAAGCTATCAGATAAACGTTCGATACAAAAAATATTGTTTATGGTCAAAAAACCAGTTTTTCGACTGAAAAATACGTAAAAACCTGGACTCACGACTACCAAACAGGACTCGGGCTCGCGGAACGCGCACCAGAATACAGGTAAGGCAGGTAAGTATCTATTGAAACTAAAACAATGACGATTTATAGCAAAAATATTGAAATAGAATTTGTTATATATGTGAGATTAGAAAAATGTTGATAATTTTTCTAAGTCTGAGAACGGAAAATGTTTTTCGCGTTCTTGTCAATTTTCAGTGGTCTAAAAGTAGGACGTAGCCTATTAGAAAATTACTGAGCTGAAAACAGCTTCAGAAAGCGTCACCTGGATGCAAAGTTATAACGATTTGATGTTTTTGCTGTATCCCTAAGGTAGACTTTGGTGGCCTGTGAAATTAATTAAATTACAATTTTTCGAATTTCTATATCAGCTAGGCGCACGTGCGAGGTGTCAAAAGACGCGTCTCCGCGCGAGCTAGCGATCTATGAAGCTATCAGATAAACGTTCGATACAAAAAATATTGTTTATGGTCAAAAAACCAGTTTTTCGACTGAAAAATACGTAAAAACCTGGACTCACGACTACCAAACAGGACTCGGGCTCGCGGAACGCGCACCAGAATACAGGTAAGGCAGGTAAGTATCTATTGAAACTAAAACAATGACGATTTATAGCAAAAATATTGAAATAGAATTTGTTATATATGTGAGATTAGAAAAATGTTGATAATTTTTCTAAGTCTGAGAACGGAAAATGTTTTTCGCGTTCTTGTCAATTTTCAGTGGTCTAAAAGTAGGACGTAGCCTATTAGAAAATTACTGAGCTGAAAACAGCTTCAGAAAGCGTCACCTGGATGCAAAGTTATAACGATTTGATGTTTTTGCTGTATCCCTAAGGTAGACTTTGGTGGCCTGTGAAATTAATTAAATTACAATTTTTCGAATTTCTATATCAGCTAGGCGCACGTGCGAGGTGTCAAAAGACGCGTCTCCGCGCGAGCTAGCGATCTATGAAGCTATCAGATAAACGTTCGATACAAAAAATATTGTTTATGGTCAAAAAACCAGTTTTTCGACTGAAAAATACGTAAAAACCTGGACTCACGACTACCAAACAGGACTCGGGCTCGCGGAACGCGCACCAGAATACAGGTAAGGCAGGTAAGTATCTATTGAAACTAAAACAATGACGATTTATAGCAAAAATATTGAAATAGAATTTGTTATATATGTGAGATTAGAAAAATGTTGATAATTTTTCTAAGTCTGAGAACGGAAAATGTTTTTCGCGTTCTTGTCAATTTTCAGTGGTCTAAAAGTAGGACGTAGCCTATTAGAAAATTACTGAGCTGAAAACAGCTTCAGAAAGCGTCACCTGGATGCAAAGTTATAACGATTTGATGTTTTTGCTGTATCCCTAAGGTAGACTTTGGTGGCCTGTGAAATTAATTAAATTACAATTTTTCGAATTTCTATATCAGCTAGGCGCACGTGCGAGGTGTCAAAAGACGCGTCTCCGCGCGAGCTAGCGATCTATGAAGCTATCAGATAAACGTTCGATACAAAAAATATTGTTTATGGTCAAAAAACCAGTTTTTCGACTGAAAAATACGTAAAAACCTGGACTCACGACTACCAAACAGGACTCGGGCTCGCGGAACGCGCACCAGAATACAGGTAAGGCAGGTAAGTATCTATTGAAACTAAAACAATGACGATTTATAGCAAAAATATTGAAATAGAATTTGTTATATATGTGAGATTAGAAAAATGTTGATAATTTTTCTAAGTCTGAGAACGGAAAATGTTTTTCGCGTTCTTGTCAATTTTCAGTGGTCTAAAAGTAGGACGTAGCCTATTAGAAAATTACTGAGCTGAAAACAGCTTCAGAAAGCGTCACCTGGATGCAAAGTTATAACGATTTGATGTTTTTGCTGTATCCCTAAGGTAGACTTTGGTGGCCTGTGAAATTAATTAAATTACAATTTTTCGAATTTCTATATCAGCTAGGCGCACGTGCGAGGTGTCAAAAGACGCGTCTCCGCGCGAGCTAGCGATCTATGAAGCTATCAGATAAACGTTCGATACAAAAAATATTGTTTATGGTCAAAAAACCAGTTTTTCGACTGAAAAATACGTAAAAACCTGGACTCACGACTACCAAACAGGACTCGGGCTCGCGGAACGCGCACCAGAATACAGGTAAGGCAGGTAAGTATCTATTGAAACTAAAACAATGACGATTTATAGCAAAAATATTGAAATAGAATTTGTTATATATGTGAGATTAGAAAAATGTTGATAATTTTTCTAAGTCTGAGAACGGAAAATGTTTTTCGCGTTCTTGTCAATTTTCAGTGGTCTAAAAGTAGGACGTAGCCTATTAGAAAATTACTGAGCTGAAAACAGCTTCAGAAAGCGTCACCTGGATGCAAAGTTATAACGATTTGATGTTTTTGCTGTATCCCTAAGGTAGACTTTGGTGGCCTGTGAAATTAATTAAATTACAATTTTTCGAATTTCTATATCAGCTAGGCGCACGTGCGAGGTGTCAAAAGACGCGTCTCCGCGCGAGCTAGCGATCTATGAAGCTATCAGATAAACGTTCGATACAAAAAATATTGTTTATGGTCAAAAAACCAGTTTTTCGACTGAAAAATACGTAAAAACCTGGACTCACGACTACCAAACAGGACTCGGGCTCGCGGAACGCGCACCAGAATACAGGTAAGGCAGGTAAGTATCTATTGAAACTAAAACAATGACGATTTATAGCAAAAATATTGAAATAGAATTTGTTATATATGTGAGATTAGAAAAATGTTGATAATTTTTCTAAGTCTGAGAACGGAAAATGTTTTTCGCGTTCTTGTCAATTTTCAGTGGTCTAAAAGTAGGACGTAGCCTATTAGAAAATTACTGAGCTGAAAACAGCTTCAGAAAGCGTCACCTGGATGCAAAGTTATAACGATTTGATGTTTTTGCTGTATCCCTAAGGTAGACTTTGGTGGCCTGTGAAATTAATTAAATTACAATTTTTCGAATTTCTATATCAGCTAGGCGCACGTGCGAGGTGTCAAAAGACGCGTCTCCGCGCGAGCTAGCGATCTATGAAGCTATCAGATAAACGTTCGATACAAAAAATATTGTTTATGGTCAAAAAACCAGTTTTTCGACTGAAAAATACGTAAAAACCTGGACTCACGACTACCAAACAGGACTCGGGCTCGCGGAACGCGCACCAGAATACAGGTAAGGCAGGTAAGTATCTATTGAAACTAAAACAATGACGATTTATAGCAAAAATATTGAAATAGAATTTGTTATATATGTGAGATTAGAAAAATGTTGATAATTTTTCTAAGTCTGAGAACGGAAAATGTTTTTCGCGTTCTTGTCAATTTTCAGTGGTCTAAAAGTA